>JBBMFX010000035.1:2818814-2832809 GCA_037832545.1 Rhabdalestes septentrionalis | reverse complement strand
GTCCCAAACGAAAACCTAGGACACTTAGACCTAGGGCACTCAGACCGAGCCCACTTAAAAGGTAGTGTGCTCAAGTCTGTAGCGTTACAAACCTAAATGTTGGAACATGGTCCTTCCTTACGCCTTAATAAATCGAAAAACGCGTATTTCCTAAACCTACATTGCAATATATTAGGGACATTTTCTCAACATATTTTGGAGGAGGAGATATTTCCAAGCACTTTAGTGTTTATTATTCTAAATCATGGCAGCTGCACATGGCCTTTTATTACAAAAAGCTAGCTCCATAATGACACGGTTGGATGGTTCAGTGTGGGAGAACTTGACTAACCCGAACAGAACCCTGACCTTAACCCCATCCAACACCTATTGTCCCAATATTTTCGTCAATAGTGTATATGCACAAACAAACTATATATCTGTGTATGACAGTAAGCGAAGTTTTAAAGAGTTGTGATAGGCACTGTGATACAGTAATATCAATCATTTTGCATTTACTGTATACACTTGCACACTTCCAATCATTAATACATTTAAAATGCGTATTCTTTCATTTTCTCTGTACTGCAAACATATTGTACTCTCAGGGGCTTGTTTCACTATATGCTGCACTTGTATAACTGTGTATAAGTACTACATTTCTAGGAGTGTGACACGACGGTAAAGAGAGTGAATCCACAGCTCTGTTGTGGATTTTGTCTTTTCTAAAATAAATACATTCAAGTAAAAAAAAAGTATTGACAATCCTGATACACAGTACAATATTTGTAGCGATCACTCCTCCTTCATTACTTACGCAGGAAACTCAGGACACAGTTTAGCTCATTTCTCAAAAAAAAACTAGAGCACTGAACCCTTTCACATCTTCACATATTTATGTGCACTTACCAGGCATAATGAAAAATCCATTTGCACACACCTACAACCTAAAAGGGACACCGAGGTAATATAATAAGTGCGGCACAAATGAATCTAGAGCCGATTAGAAAGTGAAGGACAGGTTTTTTTTATTTATTTATCCATACATTTTCTAAAACAACCTACAAAAAACTACAGAGGCCTGGGATCAGGTCTATTAAGCTTCTCAGTGTAGAGGAGCTAGGATCAACAGAGCAATTAATGATCCGCGATGATCCAGTAAAGCCTGGAAACGCGTTATTTAGGCTGCACAGCATAGACAAAATACTAGCATTGCATTCATATCGCCACACGTGCATGTTACTCTTTCCAATATATTAAAAACCCACTGGTGAATCAATGAAGTGACAGTACAATATTAGGTCAGACCAATATACTTTACTTCCATTGAATTATGCATTAATATCCGGATTAATCCTAACAGAAGCTCATCTAGAGTTTTGATTGGATGTTTACAGCATAAAGTAAAAACATTTGAACTGGTTTGAAGGCTCATTTGAATATTGCAGCATTCTGGGATATCGGTTCAATGATATTATACTGATTTTTCTAAGTGAAGAAAAAAACAAATATGTCAGATGTTTACACATTTTACTACACAAGTCCTATTTATACACATTAAACACACACAAAAAACACCCAACAAAATATAACCTGCACAGGCTATATTTTGAGGCTTTTTTCTATGATGAATGAAGCAAATAAACAGTAAAAGTGTATTTAAATGTGCAAACATTTCCTGATGTTGATATCTAATTATTTTTACTCAACAAAATAAATAGACTGACCAAAGTAACCCAAAGATTTGCTTGACTGTAATATTAATCTCAAATAATTAGAGTAAGACCAGGCAAAAAATGTCCTCAAAGACATATCTTATTAAATATGTATATATATATAAGATGGGCAGATGATCCTAGACCAAAACTCATTCTGAGAGATCTGTGCACAACCTCATCTGTGAAAAAAGCTGAAGCCTTTTAAAAAGTCTGACAGTAACAGACGATTGTGCTTGGTCATGTAGATTGGGAAGGTTATGTGGCCACTGCAGGTGGGTGAATGACACAAAAAATTAACTATATAGTTGCAACACCTATAAAATGAAAGCCAATTTATTTATACAGTTTCCCAGACAGAAGAGAAGATGATAGCAGAAGCCTTTTAGCATTGCTGCAGTGTTTCACAAGTATTATTATCTTGCTTGTGGATTTACATCCACATGGAATTGGAGGGAGTAAAAAGGCCCACAGAGAAAAGGGAGTCAATTCTCAGTGTGTTTGTTGGGAGAACCTTCTAACGGCCTTTTCTGACATTTCAGCTTAGGACCAGCACATCAGTAGCATTCTGGCCGGGTGTTCAGATTCCCAATCCATTAAAAAATAAACCCAAACACAAACATACTGCAGCATGAAGGGTATTATTGAAAGCAGCAGATCATGATATAAGGAACTATATTAAAAAAATACAAAGTTGTTCTGATAATAACCAGCCACAACAGAGAGTCATGGAGATCCCTTAGGGAAAAAAAAAAATCAGCCTTTTTGTTTCATTGTCAACTAGAAACAAAGTACGTTGGTTGGTATAATGAACAGAATTACACTGTAGTGAGACAGTACACTTTGTACAACTACAGTCTTGTTTGAAAAATAGTTTGTGCAAGTCTTTGACAAAAAAACCCAAAAAACCAAAAAAACAACCCTCTGTATCTTCTCTTCTCCAATCGAACCATAACGACATGAACCTATTCATACAAAAAATCAAAACATGCCATCTGTTTCTGAAAAGAATAAAATAATCTCTTTACATTTATATTAACAGTCACCCACTCAGAGGCACAGGTTAGAGATTACATTTGGTTCTAAATCATTTGTCCTTAAGAAAATCCAGGATATGGAATACTCCACAGTGTAACTTACAACTCACACATTCATTAACTCATTAGAACAAGTCATTCAGCGCTACGTGATTTGACATGTATATGGACCCTCGGGGTATTTCGTGGTGAACAATCACTTATTTATCAGGCTGAAATGAACATTTCAGAGCTTAAATACTTAGTTTTGTTTATGTTGGCTGGTTTTAGTTCTTGGCTGCGTCAGCCTGCCTGGTCCAGTTCTCTTCCTCAATTCCAGAGTCATACTCTTCCTCGGCTGCTTCTTTCACTGGTGCTCTGCAAAAAAATGAGTAAAACTCCATATGGTTCATATGGCAACTTGCAAAAAACAAAACAAAAAACAAACAGACAAAAAACCCCAACAGAAACACCTCTAGGGTTGGGGTTTACTCATTTATTTAATTAAATTGGTGAAAAAGAACAAAATAAAACAAAATAGCGTTTGGTTAAAGAAGGGAAACCCTATTTTTCCACAAATTAAATATTTCAGCTTTTCCTCAAATTACTATTTTATAAACGTGTAAAATTAATTTCTGAAGCAAAGCCAAATGTCTTGGATTATACAATTATAAAGTTACCATTCAGGGTCTATGTATAACAAACCACGCTTTCCCTACTTTCTCAAACATGATCAAGCAATATTTCATACAAAAATAAGGAAATGGATGTCTATCAGAACAACAATGAAAAGGAACAGTGCCTTCTGGTGACCTGCCAAACTTGATGACTCATTTGCCTGTAGTTCTATTGTTACCAGTCTTTGTGCTCACCTTACATAATGAGGCACTGCTTTTCCATGTACCACATCCTGATTGACTTCCACGGCTACGATATCGGAGTGTGGCACCTCAAACATGGGGTCCAGTAGCAGTTTCTCCTGTTATAATACATGTTATAATGTTATAATTCAAGACCACCAAAGAGGACACATGATGATGATGATGATAATGGACAATGTAAACAAGCACTCACCATTATAGACCGAAGCCCTCGAGCCCCTGTCTTACGTTCCAGTGCCATTCTCGCAATCGCTCGCAGGGCGTCTGAGGTTACACTAAGGTCACACTAAAAGAGATTTTAAATGTTTAGAGTAGTCTCCTATAGTTTTTAAAATGCATTACATCTTCATATAATAATATTCAAATAATGTGACATTCAGTATTTGCTGTTTTATTTAATAGCTATTAGGGCTTAAAGGTGTAACATTCCAAAAAAATGAAATAAAATCTGAAAAAGTGTTACGGTGTTATGCTTACACTATAGTTATACCTACACTAAAATGACTTTGTTTAACTTAAAATATAAAATATCTAGAAACAAATATCCAGGAAAAATGGATTTCATTACTATCATACGGGGTCATCACTGACCTACAATTGATACAGTGATTCATGAAATAAAATAATTTACTAAATGGGAATTTCATCAAATCAGCACAATTTAATCACCAGTTTTGGATCAATGTGTCTCTATGCATATTTACTCTGCAATTAAAACAATACAATTAATGTTATGTAACTGTGAGAAAGTGAGGAATCCTTAGAACTTTCTCAATTTCTGAGATTTGTTTGGACAGGCAATAGTTTTGCAAGAGATCTTAAATAAAAACCAAGGTTGCATGTGCATGTTCCTCACCTTGTCCATACTGAAGAGGGCCTGGTACTGGGGCACGACGGCATTGCGGGGTTCAGTTAGGATGCGGACAAGTGTCTCCTCGTCCAAGCTGTGAAGGGGCACCACCACAGGCAGGCGACCTACAAACTCCGGGATCATGCCAAACTCTATGAGGTCCCGCGCCTCTACGAGTCTGAGGAGCCGGTCTTTCTCCTCAATCTCAGCCACTGCATCCACCTCTGCTCCTGTGATGTTTGCTACGTCAGCTGCTGCCGCTGCCCGTCTGCCTTTACCCAGGTTAGATGGTGCTCCAAAGCCCAGGTACTAAATACACAAACACAAATGACAGCACTGGGTCAGGAACCAAACCAAACCTTTTCATTGTTTTAAAGCACTTCATTATAATTTTAGCTAAATTTATAGTGAAAACCGTGTCATATGATACGTGGCCGCTATTCATGGCTACCCATGTGAGTGTAAAGTGTCTAAAATAATAAAAACAAACCTTCTCATTCTTCCTCCTGCTGATGATGCGATCCAGTCCATTAAAAGCACCAGATGCTACAAATAAGATGTTCGTGGTGTCCACTTGCACGGTCTCACCCCTCAGCTTCCGGGTGTTTTTTTCAGGAACGTTTACAATTGTGCCTTCCAGAAGTTTGAGTAAACCCTATCAAAACAACTCAGATCAAGCAGCTGCGTTGAATGTTTATATTACCTTGAATATGCACTTAATTATACCACAGAAATTCTAAAAGGCTAAAAATAGTGAAAGTGTTAATAACTACAAAAGTCACGTAATTGTTTGTGTAACAGGTAAACACTGTTAAAGACCCAAATGCACTTTTAACAAGTTTTTTTTTGCCTAAAGCCTGAGAAAGTCAAGACCTGCCTTACTTAAGCACAGATTTATTACGATAACTGACCTGCTGAACTCCTTCTCCACCCACATCTCTTAGCTGATGGATTCCAGGCACACTGCCAATTTTATCCACTTCGTCCAAGAAAACAATGCCTGCAAATGAAACAATTGAAGTGAGTACACCACCTACATATTTCCCAGGATCAGCTAATCATTCAGAGTATATATACACACAAAAAGCGCACAAGCCCAAAGCCACTCCTCATTAATTTATATTTTGTCTTAAATCCACTTGTTGGGGTAAAAATAATTTTTATGCCTGTCAAACACCCTAAACATCTGGAATCATCTGCGCCGGTTTCTTCTCTGGTTCAGGCCTTAGATGGCTTTGTTACATTTTAATTATCTATAGGTAGGTCGGTGTGTAGCTTAAACAAAACACATTCCTCTGGAAATGAGTGTCTTTGAAACTCCTTCAAGGAAGCCTGGAGAACTGTTCAAAACTACATTAAAATAAAAGAAAGTCTGGATTTTTGGAGGCAAAATATGCATAAATGAGGGGTGCCTTAATAGTTTGCACAGAACATTGTACACACATATTACTATATAGATATAGAATACAAATGATCCTGTCCCTTCTTACCCTGCTGAGCTTTCTCAACAACGTAGTTGGCGTCCTGCAGAAGTTTAGCGATGACGGACTCAATGTCCTCTCCCACATAACCAGCCTGTGTGAGGGTAGTGCAGTCACAGATCGCAAAAGGAACATCCAGACATTTGGCTAGAGTTTGAGCCAAGAGTGTTTTGCCTGCAACACAAATGCCAGAGACTCAGTTTCACAAGTATATTTGTCTTAGAACTGGCCTGTTCAAACTAAAACATAAACAAACATAAATACTACTTATTATTCTTAACACAGCACAGTACAATCTATATAGTAAGTATGGGCAATATGAATGTTGTACCAGTTTCAGGTCTTATTAAAAGTATGATTTGTCCCACTGCCAAGTGTATTATAATAAATAGCTGGATGTGACGCTGCTTTCTTTTGTCCTCAAAAGTCTGGAATATATGACCTCAAATTCAAAAACTTACAGTACAGGCCAAATATTTGGACACACCTTCTCATTCAATGTGTTTTCTTTATTTTCATGACCATTTACATTGCTAGATTCTCACAAAAGGCATCAGAACTATGAATGAACACATGTGGAGTAAGGTGAAATAACTGAAAACATGTTTTATGTTCTAGTTTCTTCAAAATAGCCACCCTTTGCTCTGATTACTGCTATTTTTCCATCACTTCTTACTTTTTAAACCAATTGTGATGAAAACATGGCAGCTGTGGTTTTAAGATGCTTATCAAATTCCATGGTTTATCATATAAACCTCGTTGCACGTCCCTGAAGCATTTGTTTTTCCTGAGTAGAATCGCTGGAACACATTTAAAACAGAGGTCAGGAGCACTCTAAATTTGCTCAACTCTTCTGCCTTTTCTTGTTCGCAAAAAAAAAAGGATTTATTATATATCAATTTAAATTTATTGTACTTTGTAACATGTCTTAGAACAGTCTAATATTACATTTTTGCCATATCACCCACACCTACTATAAAAATGTAGCAACAGTGCATTTATGTAATTACTGAATTAGTACTGCATGCACTAGTCTGAGATATTTGTGAGTCATATGCTGTGAAAGTTAGAATCTCAGTCAGACCAGAGCCGGTGGGGCCCAGCAGCACAATGTTGCTCTTTTCCAGTTTAATGTCGGTGTGGTTAGAGTCGAGCACTTCTCCTCCTCTCCTCTCCTGTGAAGCCTGTTGGTTCACCTGCTGCTGCATGGAGGCTCCCAAAGCGTTACCATGGGGGCTGATCCCTGCAATCTGCAGCAGCTCTGGAAAAAACAATGAAAAGACATTACACAAAACAGTATTATATTGGACCCTCATACAAAATAATGTTTTTTTGTTGGTTAAGTATGGAGTGTGATAATCCAAAACTGTATTGGTCTGATATGGGTCCAACTCAATGGATCAGACAGCAGACAAAAATGAAAAAATCTTGTAAATGCTTAACTAAACTTTAAGCATTGTGTTATAGAGAGAGACACATAGATGGCATAGAGGACATAAGTAACACAAATAAGAAGCAAGGCTTTGTCCCAGATGGCTCCCTACTTTGTGCACTAAAACACAGGCTCCTGGACTCAAACAGCATATAATAGGTCGAATGAAGAGCACCAGAAAATTCATGTGTGCAGATCACCCTAACGGAGTAATTATACACTAGACAGGTGTAGAAACAATTACATAGCCCCCCTAGAGGAAGGAGCTATTTGAATGCATCCAGATAGAGGTTAATAACATCTTAATTGTTTTAGAGAGGGGGAAAAGGTTATACTGTTTTGATTTTTGCAAATACTCAAGGCTGTGGCAGATCTCTTGGTAACAGACATGAACAAGTGGTCTCTTGCTGCTCCTAGTTAATTAAAGGGATAGTTCACCCAAAAATGTAAAATTTGATGTTTATTTGCTTACCCCCAGGGCATCCAAGATGTAGGTGACTTTGTTTCCTCAACAGAAAACAAACGCAGATTTTTAGCTTTAGCCGTGGCAGTCTGGTAGTCATTTAACCGTGTCCAAACGGCTCGAGCCCCCTGTGTACGCGCTTTGGCGTAGGATATGCAAACGCCGGAAGTGAACTGTTGTGTGAATACGTCACTCGTTGTTTACACAGAGCACAGAAATTCCGGCGTTTGCGTATCCTACTCCAAAGCGCATACACAGGGGGCTTGAGACGTGTGGACATGGTCGTCTAACAGAGGTAAATTATATAAATACTGTTCAGTTTCTCACAAAAACGGATCGTTTCGTTTCTTAAGACATCAATGTGTCGTCACAAGCCACAGGGTGTAATTTGGATTTGTCTGTGCATGTTTTTTTTACTTTGAAAGGTTTGGTGCCCATCCACTTCCATTAAATGACTACCAGACTGCCACGGCTAAAGCTAAAAATCTGCGTTTGTGTTCTGCTGAGGAAACAATGTCACCTACATCTTGGATGCCCTGGTGGTAAGAAAATAAATATCAAATTTTCATTTTTGGGTGAACTGTCCCTTTAAATACATTTAAATTTATGGGGTTGAACAGACCCATTTTTCCAGAGTGATTTCCATTCCCTAATTACAGGGTACAGTATCCCTGGAGCAACTTGGGATTAAGGGTCTTGCTCAGGAACCCAGTGCTGCAATAATGAAGATAGAATTCGAACCTATGACCTTCCAGCGGCAAGTATCCTATCCACTAGGCCACCACCATCATATATGGCCCTCATGTGAACACAAAGTGGAAGTCAATCTTTTGCTACCCAACTTAAAACAGATGTTTGTACAGCATTTTATAAGAACAACCAACATAAGTCATAATTAAAATATACACATGGTGTACTCTTGAAATACATTATTTGCCAATGATACAAACAGCATCAAATTACACATCGTCAAATAACATGTTTTACTTCATTTTTGTGGTCCTTGACTTCTATTTTTGGTCCTCTGGCACATACAGAGGCTTTTATCAACAGGTTACTGGCAAAAGGACAAAAGCTTTTGTCATTGGTGTCTTTCAAACGCACAGCCCGAGGGACTGAATGTTGCATGGACAGCATGTCTGAACCAACGGGGGGATCTAAAGGGATTTCCTGTGGCAAAAACTACTGCAAACATGAAGTGAATGAAAATGTCTGATGAGGGAAGTAAGGGAAAAAAAATACAGATAAAAAGAACAGGAAAAAAAGATAGAAAAGAATGATAGATTATGCAAACGCAACATTAGAGCACTCAATAGATCACCATGGATTTCCTGGAGCGGTCTACAAGGACACTGTAGGTGAAAAAATACATTCTCACATGAAAATAATATGTCTCTTTTATAGAAAGTGATCATAAGGACACTGGAGAACTTCCCGGTAATCATTTAGAAATGCATGTCCCTTTGTGCTGATTTTGCTAGAGGGTTTCGTAACTCCAAAGCCTGAGTCAAGGGGGTTACTAGGACACTCACTTGTACCATACTTGGCTCGGGAAACTAGAGCTGATGGTCCACGGGCCCATTAGTCTCCCTTGTTTTCCCTTATGTAACGTTCCTGCCCCTCAGACCCCCTGCCTCCCACCCCATCCCCCCACCCACCACCCCCCACTCCACACCCTACACTCTTCCACAAATAAACAATGGAAATGATATGAGACGAAGGACACACAAGCACACGCGGACACAGTTCTTTGGCATTTGTACAAATAAATTAATGAATCAAATGAACTTAAAAGAAAGTATAAGGGATTCGCTTTTCCTGCAGGTTTGGATAAATTACAGAAAGTATCAGAGGAAAGTTATGGGCTTTAACAAACACTTACTTGTGAATCTGTACTCATCCTCCCGACGCCTTAGCTCTAGCTCTACAGAAAAAGTAGGAGATTTACAATGACATCACTCCTGTTATGCAAAACACATGTTACTCTGATATACTTACTTTTCTTTTGCATTAGCGATAAAAAGGTATGAAATATTGTACAAATGCCAAATCGCAACATGCACTAGTCAAATTAGTCAAAACTAGGTCAGTAGATATGAAATGCAGCCGGACTGGAGATTTTACTGGGGTTTTTGCTGAAGTCTACAAACACAGACAGTTACACTGGTTAGCTTTAGGGAAAGCCAGTTTAAGGGGTAATTATTGTCCTCATTGCCCATTTTAAACAATGGAGCAATTTGTAAACACTTTGTTATTGGTTATATATTTACATATTCGGTGGTCATTTAATCTCCACTGCAGGAGCCAACAGTGATCCATCATCAAATGTTATTAAATAAGCAGCTATACACAGTCAGATCAAGCTCAGATGGCCAAGTGACGAGTCAGTTATTTGGTTAGTGAAACAGGGACATTCACTTACATAGACCGATATTTATTCACAGACCAAATTATTTCAGGACTGTGTCAGTGTTTATGTTTTAAGGTGCAAAAATGTTTAATGAAAAGGCTTTTATATTTATAAGGTTATTTCTGGTACTGTCCCCTGATATAAAATGGACAGAATAAGCTTTCAGAGTATAAAACATGAGAATGAAAACACAGATTAAACCCAGAATGCATTACTCCCCTTAATTAGAGTAATGGATTCTAGATGGGCAGCTGGCTTGATCCTGATGATGTTGCAAAAGGCAAATCATTGAACTGATGGAAAATTAGGGTCACGTTCAACAGGATTTCAGGGCTTTCTTCAACATGATCATCTTCAACACCTCTAGAGTGGCGGTCCCAGCCTTTTTTGCACCACGAACAAGTTTCATATAAAGCAATACTTTCACAGACATTTCCTAGCTTGTGGGCTAAATATTCGATGTAACGTCTTACATGATTTGAGAATCGATAAAATATTTATATTCAGTGTTTCTGTGCGGCTAGGTACCAAATGACTCACTGACCAATCCTGGTCTGCGACCCAATGGCTGGAGGCCTCTGGTCTTGAGGACTAGCAACATATGTTCTTGATATATGTTTCAGCACTGGAAAGAAACCAGCCAATCACAAAGCTTACAAACCTATTCCCTGGAAATGATCAGAAGACATACAGCTGGAAGCAATTTCATTTAATTTACTTGCCATGGTCATCAAATCGTACGAGGGACCCTCCAATCATTTTTAACCTACACTACAAGTCAAAGGTTTCTGCAGGCCACAGTTATTTACTTATTAATTTATTTCATAAACTGCATTTGTTTTCTTGGACAGTAGAACTATAAATAACTGAAATGATGTCAAAACAAGTTTCATTTACAAGATGGAAAGAATATGTAACATTAACATGTCTGACATCCTAGTAACTGCTTGTGTGGTGATGCAGAGTCAAATAATAGACTGTACATTAACTTTGAATGCACTAGTTCACTGTTTCACTTGTCTGGTTATCCACATTATAATTATATTAGGTGGGTTTTTGGTTAGTCAGTAGCGATGAAAAAAAAAAAGACATATAGTGGCTAATAAAGTGATTTAGATGGAGAACACGGTATAACTGTTAGCAAAGAAAACTGGGTATTTTTTATCATTCTTGAGTGAATAACATGAAAACATAGAAAATCTCCATATGCAAACACTTCTGACTGGTAGGGTTTATGTGTACTGCATCGGTATCCAATGATGCAACAAAAAAAAACAAAACACAAAAACATTTACTAATAGAAGTAAATACAAAAATGCCCCAGCATTTGCTTACTGTGCCTTCCTGTCTTTCTTTTTACACAGTTCAAAATGATTGTTTGTGCTAATACAGCTTAGATTAAAAACCTCTGGCAAATGAGTTATCACCACAGGTATTTTATATCAGCATGTGTGTGACACAAACCTCGAGGCGTGAGGGAGCCCTGCTTCTCCACCTCCACCTGCTGCTGTCTGGAAGTTGCTGGAAGATTGTTGTAAATGCGCTTGTAATGATTGTATACAGCCACCGAAAGCACCTTCTTTGCATGGGCCTGACCCACAACATACTTGTCCAGATAGGCATAGATCTAATTCAGAAAAAGAATACACACCTTTAAACAGGGTTTCAATCGTTTTTTTAAAGTGAATTACAAAAAAAAAAAATGTACTGTCAGCTTCTCAAATTTACATTTAAAAAAACTTTAGGAAAGAGTACCTTCTTGGGAGGAGGTGGGGGTTTCTGCTGGAAGGCCAGTTTCACTGCTTCAGCAGCTGATTCGGGGTCTTTATTCAGACTTTTCTTAGTGTCAGTTTCCGACAGCACCACAAAAAAATGATGGCATTTTTCACATTTGACGAACCTAGTTGAGGCTGACAAAGACAAAGCGTGATACCATTTAGCAACTGAAAACTACTCTTCTGTATCTTATCTCCCATAGTAACTTCTCAGGACATTCTTACGATACATATCAAATTTAAAACCTGTTGTATTGAGAATAATATTATCCTCCATGTGTTATATAATTTTTTAAATTGTTTATTAAATTCCGCAGGCACAAAGCTACAGCCACATGTTAATTAGTACCCAAAACAAAACAAGAACATATGATGTGACATATCTTAATATTAAGTGCAACTATCTTACCATGTGCAACATCTTACCATGTGTAGTTTTCTTACTGAGATTTAGGGTTAATCATTTCATTATGTGCAATATTTTATTATTATTTGCAATAGTGTTATGATGTGAAGTATCAATACTTATGTCAATATTATTGATCTACTTCTGATCTCTATTACAAGCAATAACAGACTCCTCGCCAGTACATTTGTTACTAGTAAATTGATTAATTGTAAGTGTCTTATCTATGGTATAATTGCCAGGCATTTGTGTAAATAGCTTTGTATACCATACAGAGTTTTTATTGGATATATCTAAATTATATATGTTATATTGTTCTTGTCTTTGTGTATCTGTGCAGTCACAACATGATCAATTTCCTTTTGGATCAGTAAAGTTTTCTGATTTTGATTCATTGTTTATTGAAGCGAGCAAAGTGTAGACTCCTACAAAGATAACAGAACTACACAAGCTCTCAGTTACAGCATAAAACCTGAATATTAGCATTATGTTTCATGGTGAAAATGGCATGAAGATGTAAGCAAAGAAATATGGAATTATGGCAGCACAACAGTATCTGGCAAGCTAAATCTGTCCTAGAAATCTCAACCCAAGAGAAGAGAAGAGAACACCATAAAAGCAACCTTGGCTGGCTGGCTGAGGTTGAGAGTAATTACTGAATGAATATCACCACTGGACGAAGCAGCCAACAGTTATGCAAGAGGGTTTATTTATAGTTTCCAAACAGTTTGTCCAGTGTATGGACTGACACTCCAGATGGACAAACTGTTCAGAAGGACAAATGACACAACTGCATTGGGAAAAGCTTAAACAGCCTGTAGGCAAGACCTTTCAACATATAACAAAATTTATTCAATATATGACCAAAAGTATCCATGTCATAGGTGTACAAACATAATGTGTTTCTGAGCATATTTTGGATATTGTCTGTAATTAAATAACATTTAATGCCAGATCATAACCAGGACGGTACAATTATGTCCCCCATTTAATTAGTACAGTTTTTAGGACTGTTTATTATGTCATTCCAAACATATCAAATCATAGGCAATCTCATTATAAAGACACTGTATAATGTGAAATTATTTCGTTATATTAACAACTTTACCCACATTGCCCCCTCAAATAAGACACCACTATTTAGTAAACCCTGCTACTTTTACATAGGCCCACTGAACAGGCATTCAACCGCAAAGCTTTAAAAGAAAGACAATACTTACAGACAAATGTTTCCACATGTGTGCAGGGATCTCCACATTTGGGGCAACGAAGCTGGTTGCCACCTTTCCCTGCACCAGAGCTGGACCTCTTCCCACTTCCTTCACTTACAGACTTCTGAGGAAGGAAATGGAGCAAACATTAGCTGTGCCACATTATTTCCCCTTAACCTAACTTCTAGTGAATTAAATACAGAATGTAAGAGGATGATAAATTACAGGAGATACCTGAATAGATCACCACATAAAAATATCAAACAGTAAACCAAAAAAATTTACCTTTCCCCCATCTCCATCTTTCATCCCATCCTTAGATGCATAGTACACAGAGGTCTCTGAGAAGGGTCTGACAGGGATGCTACGACTCAGC
>JBBMFX010000035.1:2807773-2818257 GCA_037832545.1 Rhabdalestes septentrionalis | reverse complement strand
TATTATTATTATTATTATTATTATTATTATTATTATTATTATTATTATTATTATTATTATTATTATTATTATCAGTATGAGAATTATTTATCAATTTTGCTGGTCACAGTGTTGCGTTGGTTCTGGCGCATGCGCACTGAGTAGCAGGTCTGTGAGTGAGGTGCGGAACTCACTGTCATATGACTTCTGGATTTGTTGCTAAAATGGTGCTGGTCCGAGGCTGAAATCTTCACAAAAGGTAAATAATCCACTCAGATGTTTACAGAACCCAGGTCGCTACCGTGCAGTAAAACCTTTTGCTTTATCTGTTTTTCCGTAATGTCGATATTTCATTGTGTTTTTGGCGTTTGAGCGCTAAATTTCAGAGGAGAGCCTTTTCAAAAATCGGGTCGAACAGGAGTTTTGGTTGTCGGTTACATCGCTTGCCTCGACTGTGTTCTCATTCATATTATTAGTATGGTGTATTTAATGCCAAATGAAGCCGAAGTTGCCTTTTTATTCCAATTTCTTTTCCAAATGTCCTACTCCACCTTAAAAATATGCATCACTTGCTCTTGCCCTTTTCTCGAAAATTTGAGAAAAGAAACCACTATTTGTCTCATTAATGTTCATGCCCATGTTAATAATTAACAAAATGTTCAGTTTCGTTGATATAATCTAGTGTAAGGACTACACAATGTGGGCAAAAGTACTGGAACCCATGATCACTACATTGACCATGTCTTTATTGAACTTGGGTTGTGCACTGGGACACAGTCATGCTGGAATAGAAAAGGTTCTTCCCCAAAGTGTGTCCACAGATTTGGATGCATGGCCTAAACTTTTTGTTTGCTGAAGCATTAAGATTGCCCTTCACTGGAAGTGAGGGGCCTAGCCCAAATCTTGAAAAACAGATGTCCCAATAATTTTGTCCATATGGTGTAGATTTCTCTTCTTGCTAAAGGTCTGTACTGCTGTAAGGTGCTCATTTTGAGAAAAAGCACGAGGCAACATAAAACACTGAAGACTTCACAGGGTATAGTGCACCAAAAAATTACTTGTAGTATTGCATTGAAAAAACGGATGGATAAAAAAACTTTTGGAAGGTATATTGGATTAGATGCACATATTGGTTAGTTTTGGGCAAAATAGGTATTTGTTATTGTTTGGCATAGTGTTGTGATACCTGTTTTAGAACATCCTGGTCTCTGAATTTGACAGCAACCCATTATGCTTCCTAACCAGTAAACTTTATTACAGAAATGGAGGAGATAAGGGTGTCTCCTGACTACAACTGGTTTCGAAGCACAGTGCCGCTCAAAAGAGTAAGAGTACTCCTGTATTATTCATTTTATTACATCTGGGTCAAGTTGCATGGTCCAATTATACAATTTCACATGAAAACTCTATTACTGCAGTGTCTTTTTTTTGTGCATTTGATATCCCATGGCTGTTTCTTCATGGCTTTTTAAGCTGCTCCATCCTTTCCTAATTGTACCATGTGATAACCTTGTGATCCAGCACCTTGAGGAATGTGACTTGGAGAAGGCTGCAGCTCGCATGATGCTGTGACCTGTTTATTGCCCTTTTAGATCATTGTGGATGATGATGATAGCAAGGTCTGGTCGCTGTACGACGCCGGGCCGAAGACCATCAGGTGCCCGATCGTCTTCCTTCCTCCTGTGAGCGGCACGGCGGAGGTTTTCTTCCAGCAGATTTTGGCTCTTACTGGCTGGGGCTATCGGGTGATTTCGGTAATCTCTTTAAACCAGCTATTGTTCAGGGTGTTGGGCAGGTCTTTCAAATGTATAGATTCTTCTGAAATTAGCCTACATTGTATTATGAAAGACTTTAGTATGTATTCAGTTATATCATTTTTTGGACATCACACATGTTGAATGATACGGTGGTGTGTATTAATGGAAACAAAGTACTATTAAGTTAAGGACTGCAAAAAAATATGAATCTGACAGTATGTTTTGTAATGATTTAACAAATAATCAGTAAATCGTCCTAGATGTTTCTTGTAAATGTGAGTAGCTGAAAAAAAAATAGTAGCCTAAAATAAAAGGACAGTCCACACTTTAGTTCTAAATCTAATGTATTGAACTGGAAATAAAACATTTCCTTTAAATAAATTTAAATATCTTTTGTACATTACCATTGTGGAAAACAGCTCTGTTTTATGAGTTCATTTGAAGCATTCCTATAGATTTACATGGTATGTAGTTTCCACTTTTACCGTTTAGCCAGCCTATGTAATGGTATTTGTATTTGTATGAGTGTTAAAAGGATTACATTTAGGTGACATTTATACAGAATGATCTGTTTAAAGGAATCAGACAGGTTTATGTAAATTGCATGTGTATTTAACACTATGGCTTAAATACTAATGAACAGGACAAATTAAACAATAATGATCCAGAGTCCAGAGTGGTATAGCCTGGAGGGCTTTAGTGGTGTTTGTAAGACGAACGTGAGATCAATCTAACACATTAAAACATGGCGTTAAAAAGTCTTTAAAGGTGTTTTGGTTGAGAATGCCAGCAGACACCACATTGTTACATCAGCTGAGCTAGTCCACAGGTTTCACAGAGGTGTGAAATGTGGTAAATTTAAGTGTGAGTAAGCACCCATTCTGTTAAAATCAATTCAGAAACTGTTATTATAGGGCATTTTCATAAAATTCCTTCCTAATTTGTGGATGGAATTTGTGTAGTAATAAACGTTCCCTATCACACTTGAGTGATGTGGTACTACCTGTGTTTTAAATTTGTGGTTGTAAATAGCGAGGCTCTTGATATGAAAGAGGATGTTCTAAAGGAAACAGATGGGTGTTTGTGACAGTTAGTTAGTCACGGTCAATTAAGACCTTATGTTTGATGGATGACAGCCATAACACGTGCGTTGGCATATTTCTGAAGAGTAAAATGAGTGACTTGTCTCTGACCTGATGGTCAAGTCAAATAGATGTTTGTCACTTCAGCCATATACACTGTACATGGTGAAAATAAGGTTTCTGCAGGATGATGATGCAACCCAAAGAAAAAAAATCCCAGAAACACTACACAACTGCAGGAAGGACAAGACACAGTGTGCAACAAGAAAGAGAGAGTGCAAGAAAACACACGAGCAGCAATAAAGGACAAGGCTTAAACAGTGCGGTCAACAAAAGCAATAACATTAATAGTGTGAATGAATGCAGTATGATGATAGATATTGCGTTCTAGAGAAATGTACAATAATACAAACTTTGCACTAATGACTATGTGAATATGTAGTAGGCCGTTTACTCTTTATGTATGAGGTAATGAGTAGTTAGCAGTCTGAGGTTTGTGTGACCTATGTGTAGACTGTACCAAGACGTTTGTGGGGCAAATGTGCTATTTCTTTCTTGCCTGCATGCCGCACATGCACAGAGGATTCTGTGCCGGCTTTGCCAACAGAGAATGTGATGAAGAATATAAGCAGCATGTTCACTAGGATTTCCATTATACTTTTTTTGACAGGCTAAAGTTTTATAGAGGATATTTTCTGATGGAAAATAGGCCACAATTGACAGCACATCTGGTATAGAGTCAGATAGTATTAATCCCTGACAAAATTGCTTATTATATCAAGTTATATTAATTATATGAAGTCTTATTTGATGTTTCTCTCTACAGCTCATTATGGCATTAAATAAACAAATAATTGTGTTCTCATAATTCCTTTTCAAACGTTGGAAAACAGTTCATGGCAGAAACTTCTCATTGTCTTCCTCCTCCAGCTTCAGTACCCTGTCTATTGGGACCTCCTAGAATTCTGTGATGGATTTAGGAAACTCCTGGACCACCTGCAATTGGACAAGGTCTGACAAATGTCTCTTTTATATAAAGTATCAAATGAGATAGTAACATACATCATAACGAGTGTCCGACCCCATTTTGACTTCGTAGGTGCACTTATTTGGTGCTTCCCTGGGAGGATTCCTGGCCCAGAAATTTGCAGAGGTGACGCACAAATCACCTCGAGTGCATTCTCTCATCCTGTGCAATTCATTCAGCGACACATCAATTTTTAACCAAACGTGGACAGCAAACAGGTAGGAATGTGCAATTAATGTCTTTTAACACAAGGCTCTTTTAACGAAAACCTCAAACCTTGTGACATTTAAGATGTGCTTTTTCAGTTTCTGGTTGATGCCAGCCTTTATGCTGAAGAAGATTGTTCTGGGGAACTTTGCCAAAGGACCTGTTGATCCCAAAATGGCAGATGCCATAGACTTTATGGTTGATAGAGTGAGTATTTACTGTATTTAATGTTCATGCATTACGTTCTTTTGTTTGCTCTGTTATACACAGCAAGGAGAAAATAAACCAGTAAGAGATACTAAGTTGTAAATCAGGGGTACCCAAATCTGGTCCTATAGGTCTAGGGTATTAGCACAGTTTGGGAATTTTCAGAACTCAAACACAAGTGATTCAACTCATCTGTTAATCACCAGGTTTAGTGGGTGTATTTGAGTAGGCTGACCACCAAAGTTTACTGGACAAATGGACCGAAGCAAGCCCTGAACATAAGCGCTGCCTGAAAAGACTGCAGCTGGGATTTAAATTGGATTAAAGTGTATTCAAGCTTATCAGTTCCACTATTTATGTGGTTAAATGAGGCAAATGTGTACATGGTTAGTGTATTAAATAGACTAGACACACTGTTCTTTTTGTTTAAGGTGGATAAACACCATGTTTTTAGGAAAAGAGCCTTTGTTCTGATATCTGAAGAAAATGTCTCATTCCTTCTTAATGGGCTAACAAAGTGTGGTCTTTGTGTTTCAGCTGGAAAGCCTGAACCAGAGTGAACTGGCATCTAGGCTTACACTGAACTGCCAAAACTCCTACGTTGAGCCTCACAAAATAAAAGACGTAGCTGTTACCATTATGGATGTATGGTTTTTCCCTTACATTCTTGAATGAGTTAGCTGTAATACTTTACATGTTAAACTGTATCTGGTGACCTGTGTTGCCTCATAATTTGTTGTTTCTGTAGGTTTTTGATCAGAGTGCTCTTTCAAATGAAGCAAAGGAGGAGATGTATAAATTGTACCCCAATGCAAGAAGGGCTCATCTCAAAACTGGTGGAAACTTCCCCTACCTTTGCAGAAGTGCTGAAGTAAACCTTTACATCCAAGTGAGTATATTACCTCGTCTAGTCCTGCACCAAAACACCACGCTTTTTTTTGTTTTAGATGCAAAGCACTTAATCAAACCTATTCACTCACACACTCGTTCCTTCCACCCACCAGTAGCTATTATTGAGTAGTTTTTAGTTCTGTACATTTTACATTCACATAATTTGGGAGGTGCTTTTATCCAAAGTGGCACAATATTTGTGGATCACTAGTGTAGGAGAATGTAATGATAGGAGTCTTTCCCAAGGACATTTTGGTGTTGTGTGGCACGTCACACAGGGTAGGAATCGAACCCCACTCTCGTCACTATAATGAAACTGGCTTTTTATTTCCTTGTCATTTGAAAATGCTAGTTGCTGTTTACATCATTTAAATGAATAACGAAGGGGCCAAGATAAATTGTCCAGAATGACATATATTAATGTGTGATGCTTCGAAAAAAAATTCATGGCCAAAATTGAAATTCAAGACACACAGGGCTGAAAATAGAAAGCTACTAATAAAGAAAACAATTTATATTATACAAACCAACAATAATGATTACAATATGTAGGCTGAAGTATTTGTCTATGAAGTACACTGTCCTTGACAGCAGTGAACAGCCTGTCAGGGAAGGCAGTAAATTCCATAACTTTGAACTTCGGCACTGTTGTTTCTGATTTTTTTTTTCTCCTGATGATAACTGCCAACTAATGGCCTTGGTGTTCTCACAGGGATCTTGCAGTTTTGCTGTATTTTAAATGTATCAAGTGGAAACAAACATGCAATGCATACATTTCCTTGTGTTTTTCACTTCATACTTGAACAGTGATTGGCCTACACATCTCTTCTCTGATGTCCCACATATTCATTGTTTATTTGCTGCTGCTATAACTTTTCAAATGTGTCAAACAGTTAGGAATAAATTGTTTTGTATTTTGATGCCATGCCGGTGTTTTTGGGGTGACAGGGGTCAAATATGTAAACCTTTGTTCTCTGAAATTTCAGTGCATCCTGATTATAAATTATACTATCTAATCTTGTTTCATCAACTTTTTCATTACAGTTAATATGGAATAACTTGGATAATGCATTTCTTATTATACACTGTTATTCGCTCATAGATACATCTTCGACAGTTCCACGGGACGAGATTCGCCGCCATCAATCCTGCTATGGTTAGTGCGGAGGAACTTGAAGTCCAGCAGAGTAATCTGAACAACTGCAGAGAAAGCGATGATGAATCATGAGGAGACCCCTCTGCCTCACAGACTGTACTGGGCCTACTGAAAAACAGTTAATGGCACTAAACATCACCTCCCGAGCAGCCACCATTGTGGTTTTCTATTTTGGATTCAGTCAAAACAATGGACTGAAAGAGCCTATTTTTACTTTACAGAAACAATATTTTGATATTGTATTATGACTGTAAATAATTTACAGTTGGGTACTTGGTCAGAGCAAATTTCAAAGGATGCCATTTTGAACTTGCTGCCTTATGTGATATAAATATATTGAGTCTGATAGATTTTGCACTTCTAGTCTTTTTTTTCCCATCTGTTTCAGCTTTTATTTTCTTTTTTTCCTTTGAACGTTTTTGTATCTCATGCACTGATTAAAAGTATAATCTACAAAGGTCACAGCTTTGGATGTTTTTGAAAGTTTGCATTCTGATGAATGGCTTTCAGATATAAATATATAAATATATAATTATTTATAATTATTTTTTGCTCGCCGATTTATTGAACAGTTCAGCAATTCCTTAAGCCCATTTTGCATTAAAACTACCATCCATTCTCCATCATTCCTGAAGGTCAGTCATGTGGAACAAAGGAGATTTGGTTCTTTTTGCTTGGGTTGCTCCTTTAAAACTGCTAGGGGACAGAATCTGATGAACAATCTGTGTTTATTTCTCCAGGGTTAAGCATGGGTTTCTTGTAGGGGTTTTATTTTTTACATGAATTACAAATGAAGTCACATTGTGAAACTTTTATGATCCAAATTCAACATTCGTCTTATGCCTTTAGCTCTATTTTCTCACAAACCTCTAGACCAAGATCCTGTGACATCTGCCTGATCTCCAGATGGGCAAAACACCTTTAATTATATAAAACAGACACTGCATCACTTCTATAGCCTTATATTTCACATAAAACACAATTGTGCAATATATTACACTTTTGAAAGTAAGATCATGGAGAATTTAGTGACTCTCAACTACATACCATTACATGGTGGAACAAGATTGTCAAATTGGCTTAAATGTATTGAAAAAACATTCCAATCTTTAATAAAGATAAAACTTAAGAATAATAAGCCACAGAGTGTGCATTCCTCAACTGCAATAGTGAATTAATTACCTGACAGTTTCTTCAGGCCTATATTCAGATAATGTACAGTTATCAAAATATTTATAATAAATACCTCAAGCAAAATGCATACTAAAGCTAGAATCAGGACATTTGTTAAAACTGCAACCTGAGTACGGCATTTACTTGGTTCAGCACAATAAAAAAGTACACAAATATTAAATAAGCAACAGTCATGCTGGACTAGACCTAAATAGAAATGCCTAAATGGATTCAATCTTTTTTTTAACAAACCGATATGCCCTGAATATCCTGATTCACAGTTACAGGTAAATCACAACAACTCTTTACGATACCGAACATGAAGCCATGCAAGTTCTTTTTTCAAGTGCAACACTAGCAGATCTCTTTAAAATGGAAGCAGTAAGCATATGCCTACTCAGTGTACAGGCTCAGTGTTTTGAATGTATTTTTATAGTGCATTTGACTGAACAGGGATACCATTTAGCACCCATGAAAGGGTTAGTAGGAATAAGTCAGTGTCCATCAAATCACCGATGATTGTCTATTATGAATGATAGCATACCACTAATGGGATATTTGGACCACTGGGAGACACTCTAGCACCCTCCATGGCGAAGGTGAAGGATAAACTGCTCAGTTGGAAGAATGAATGAATGAATATTAAATTACCTGTTCAACTATTATTAACCCTATTAGTAAAATCTGATTTCAACAAGTAAAACTGCTCTAATACAGTTTAAAACTGGTGTTTGTTCTCCTACACGCTCATAATTTGCTGCTTGGTCCTCCACCCCTTCATCAGCCGCTCTCCGGACCCCAAATCCTCCCAACCTCACCACCCCCTGGGGCTGGAGACTATTCTGAAAGTTCTCCCAGGTTCAGAGATCTATTGTTTTTTCTGTTAATTTCTAAAATAAAAGTAATTTAGAAAGTTTTGTTCTTCATGGGCACACGAGAGAAATGCCTTTTTGAAATCCTTTTAAAATTATGTTTTTTCCATTTGTTGTGCTTCTGGAACAGGGTTAAAGTATAAAATCTGCTGTATTTTGGAAGAAACAGTTTTGTATCCACCACCTCTTTAGTTTGCCACAGATGAGGTTCCAAAAAGTCAGGTTCATTGTTGAAGCCCTTATAAACTGATTAAACCAGGGTGCTCCTCAGTTCATTTACACAGTCTACCATATTTCAGTGCCTCGGTTGTTTGGTCATGGTTTATTTTGTCACAGTTAGTGTAAACGTCCATTCCTTCAGGTATTTTGAAGGCCGCGCTTTACTCCTCCTTGCTGGTGCATCGTTTCTAAAGGACCAGGCTTCACATTGTAGTGCATTTCTTCTGAGAGACTGAGTCAGCGTTGGCTTGCTGTCGTACACTCTCTGTTGGGAGAAAAGATCCCATGCTCAAATTGGCAATAAAAAAACAGAACATAAACCTAAAACATACATAGTTTGTTATACAAACAGTGTTTTATATTACCTACAGCTAATAAAATTGCCTTCAAAAAGACATAGGTTAGTATCGGCCCATACCATCAATACAGTATTGGTATCAGCGATTTAGCAAACTTTTTTTTCTAATACTGTAATGCAGCTGTTAAACTCTTTACCTCACCTGCCAAATCCATCCTTGAGATTCCAACCAAGCCTTCATATAAACCTTTAATAGGGTTTTCTCCAGCAGTCAGGACGCCATGCAGCCAAATCAGCAGCATGCGGTGCCCGTGTTCCCTATAGCTTTTTGTACCTTAAAACAGCAGAGTCAGTGATCGCTAGCACATACATACAGTAACATAATTTCATTTTACATACCCATTCCCATGTAGTCCTCACAGGCCTTTTTGTCAAACCAAGTGTGCATAAAAGACATGAATGAACGTATTTTTCAATCTAGGACACAGTTGCCATGTGTGTGAAATATTGTGACTGTGTTGAGCTGCTGGAAAGCCATGGCTGCTTCTCCACAAAGACCACCAAGTTGAGATAAAACAGATTAATGCAGCTCCGGTGATCAGCATATTTTGTACTATAGCATTGTTTAAAATGAATTTTAATGAATAATACTGACCAATATAAAAAAAACATTTAAATACAATAAAAGAAACCTGCTTCCATGAACATAAGTTCAGTTTGTGTCTGGTTTTGTAACAAAGTAGACACATTTTTGGAACACATTTCCATCACTTCCTTTTAAAGACGTACTGGAACCCAAATCAAGAGGAAACTGAAGGTAAATGGTAGGGCAAACCCTTTTTTGAAATCCCATACCTGTCCACTGATGTTCTATTGCTCGGATGTGGGCGTCTGAGAACCTCCAGTGCTGAGCGAGTCTCTTCCATTCTCCAGGCTTCAGGTATTTCGTGGCCAGCTTCCATAAAATAGAGCGGATGTGCTGCGTCTCAGGCTGGTGGTCCTGTCTGAAGGTCAGAGTCCTTCCCGCAAGCAAGTCACTGTCATTGTTGACATTGTCCTGTAAGTCAGACATTGTCCTGTAAGCCCAGAGTGTCCTAAAAACCTCTACCTCTTCTGAAATATCATAAATATGCTTAACACAGTCCCACCTGCTCCCATTTATAAAACCGATCAGCCTTAATAATCATGTCCACTACATTGACATGATTGCCTCTGGCTGCGATGTCCAGCGATGTCTTTTCCTGCTGTAAAAAAAGAGTGAAAGTGAATGTTGAGCTTCAGAAGTTTTTTGTTTATTCATTTAATCTGCAAAGAGTATTATAAAGGGACTCTCATCACTGCATTACTTTATATTGTACCTTGTCTAGCAGCCTCAGGTTGACCCCAGCAATGAGGATCATTTCAGCTATATTGTGCCGTCCGTGTTCTGCCGCTATGTGCAGGGCCGTCTGAAGACGCTGTGGTGAAATAAAAGGCTTTAACTCAATTGAATGTGAATGTAAATATATTGAACATGATGGGGAAAGGGAAATGGGTTTGTATTGTTTATATATAGACACACACACACACACACACACACACACACACACACACACACACACAAACACACAAACACA
>JBBMFX010000035.1:2778783-2790143 GCA_037832545.1 Rhabdalestes septentrionalis | reverse complement strand
TATAGGTGTGTTAGAGAGAGAGAGAGAGAGAGAGAGAGAGAGAAAGATAGATAGACAGACAGACAGATAGATAGATAGATGGATAGATAGATAGATAGATAGATAGTTTGATAGCTTGATTGATTAATTGATATATGTTTATATGTTTGGAGATAGCATTCCATGTCCAGCCTAATTATCTGTCATTAAATTGTTCATTTTGGTCTCCAACAACAACATCAATAGGCAACAGCAGCTACTTCAAACCAACTGGTCTTAATTTGATCTGTTTACAGCTTAATCCCTGACTCACTCAGACAGCTTTTATCAGGCCCGTCAAACACATAGCTTCAAATTTGCATGGATCCTTTTTTGGTGAGCTGATTTATGAAGTTGTATCCACGCGTACAGGATTGGCTTGTTCTTCAGACCATATGGTCCATGCTCGCACGCAGGGCCCCTGGGTGAACGGCTGCTAGTCAATCGCAGGGCTTCATGGGCGGTGCTGGCCAATCGCAGCGCAGTGGGGGCGGAGCTTTCCTGAATACGGGTGGGAAAAGAGAATAGCGGTGGGCTCAGCGCAGTGACATTTCACAGTCAAAGTTGGCGTTCATTTCAATCCAGGAGCAGTTTGAGAAACTAGAGTATCACAGAACGGGAGCGGGCGGCTCGACTGGGAGGCGATCCGAGGCTCCGGCGTGCGTTTATTCTGGTGGGGATGCTTTTCGTGGAGGTGGCTCGGAGAGGAAGACTGATGCTCTGAGCAGATTTGGGATTTTTGACGTTTTTTACACCATCTCTCATCGTCACAAAGTTGACGGCACCGGTTTCTTTACGAAAAAATTAATAAAATATGCGTTTTTCCGTATTATTAGTGCTGGCAACTTTCTCTTTGTATGAAACGGTATCGTCCCGGAGCGTTTTCACGAACCACTGGGCTGTTCGGATCGCGGGGGGACCAGAGGAGGCTGAGAAACTTGCCTCTAAATATGGCTTTACAAATTTGGGTCAGGTATGTTCATTATAAATATTCTTTTTGGTCAGTTATCAAATATACATGTGATCCATTCCTTACCTCCAAACTGTGCTGCTTGATTCCAGATTTTCTTTTTTCTTTGTTTTAAATCATCATATAATACCATGTCATTTTTGTGAGCAAACCCATACTACTGTAACAGATGTAAGTCAATACTAAATGTGCTCCTGCCACACTGTTAATTCATTGCTAGGGAGGGTTCAAGCTGTGGAGCTGCTCTTACTGTCCTGCTCCAGTGTAACTGGAAAGCACTTCCTGCCCAGCTGGTAGCACCAACTTTTTATCCTTCAGTTTATTTTTGGTGCTGATGCATCTTATTTCCTCGATGTCAATTAAAGCATGCCAATTCAAAGCACAATTTCATTCTGGGATATGTGCTTCAAAGCATGCTTGATGACTTCCTAAATGTTCTTCTCACCTGAATAAGTGTTTGGAGAAAGATCAGATCAGTGCTGGGGTCACGTGGAATGAGGCTGCAGGTGGCCCAGCAGTTTAAATTCTGCTTCTATAAAGCCTGTGACCTCCTGGAGACTCCGCGGTGCTTCTACTTGGCGGAACCCTACAGGATTTATGGCGGATGAGCCTCTTTAGTGGCTCAGAGCAGCGTCAAGGATGTAGAGGAGCTCTCCTCAGGGGGCACGGACTTATGCGCAGACCCATTGTGATCCTTCTTTCTCATCAAAAGTCAGCATCACATGGACCGAGTACAGAGTGGAGAATAGTAGCTACATGTCCCAATAACTTTTTTAGTTTAGCATTCCTAACCTTAAAGCCCCCCTGTCAAAGCATTTCTATTAAATGTCCAAGCATTTTCCCTCCAGCTTGCTGACTATTGCTAATTGCTTCCAGAACTATATGAGAGGGGAACCGCTTACCTACAAGAAAGAAAGATGGGAAAAAACATAAAGAAAATGTGCCTCGGAGGCACCTCGCCAGATGCACACATGCGCTCACATTCCTGCCTACATTTTTGGCCACTGACCCGCTGTATTTAACATCAAATACTTTCAGTTGGAGAAGAACACAAATTTTCAGTCCAAATACAGTACATGGTGCATGACTCGAACCAAAAAGTTGAAAAAGTGACCTGTTCTAAATCTTGGTTATTTTTCTGGATAAACTGGCCATAAAGCATGGTATTGAATATTTTTGTTGTTATAAATCCATGTGAATCTTCTTTGTTCATTAGAAATGTGAGGTGCCATAGCCCTTAGAACAATCTCATTTCCACAATATAAAAAATCTAAAATAGGCATTAGTTGTCCTACATGCTCAGCATTTGCTGCTCTTTTGCTCGACGCACCATATCTTGGTTGCTCTCTGGACCCCCTCCCTCTGTGAGTTAAAAGTTCTTCCATTTTCAAAGATCTCATGTTTTTTTTTCCTTTTGTTTCTAATTAAAATCTATTTGGCATTTTTAGACAATTTGGGCATTTGCATGTGACATCATTTTGAAAATATCAGTAGTGGTTACTACTACTACAGGTTTTTAAAATTACAATAACTTTGGTTCTACATGACATAGGAACACCTAACAAAACTCAGCATCAAAATGAACAGAGGGAACTTCCATATAAGAGTTTTGCTTTATGGTGACAATTTATTTGTTGCGTTTTAGGAACAAACCTGTACTGCTTGTGTTCTAAGGGTTAAACTCCCAAGAGCCAATAAGGGCAGACAGCTTGTGCTCCCTGGACTTCGGTGGCCGTTGCACCACCCACTGACTCCCATATGTTCACTTATGTATTTTTTCCATTTCTGCACTGTTTATATTGCCATTTTAACTGCTTTCTTGTCATTTAATGCCTTTATTTACCAAGCATTTTTTATGGTTTCTTGTTTTTTCATGGGTCACTTCAGCAGTTTTTTTTCCCCACAGTGTGATTACTTTTTTCTTTCACTTTTTCAGATCGGCGGCCTGGAGGACCATTACCATTTCCATCACAGCCGAGTGGTGCGGAGGTCCACCTTTGCCACCAGGGGCACCCACAGCTTCATCCACATGGACCCCAAGGTGAGTTTTTCCATCCCTTTAGTGACAGCTAAAGCTCCGCCGCAGATATCCAGCCATGCCAACCACCTCACTTCGAAAAAGTTTTAACCACAGTGGCTCCAGGGCTGTTAATATGATGGCCGTTTGTCCTCAACTTCATTTGACAGTGCAGCCAGGCATTCAGAGTCAAGCTGTTTCCCCGGGCCTGGAATCCGGCCTTCTCCCGCTAAGATTATCTCCTCGTGACAGCCGGGATCTCAGGAGTAATAAAACCTGTGGCGCAGGTATATTGGTGGCTGGCTTTTGCGAAGGCTTTCTGATCATATCACGCCTCGTGCCATGTGTACAAATAGAGCGGAGTGGCAAATACTCAATAACCCATTTCATCAGTGTCAGGCCGCAGGCAAAAGCCCACGTGGCTTCTGTGCTGAACGCTTCCTCATCTGCTACAAAACTGTCAGCGTGGAAAAAAAACACACCCTGTTTTGTTCCATTGTCCTCACAAGTGGTTTTAACTGACACATCTGACATAACAGGGTGTCGAGATTGCATATACATAGACCCAGTATCTGCGCTGTTTATTACTATGGGACACTAGAAGCCTTATGTTTTAATAGGACGGGTAATATTAGCTGCCATGTCTTGTGGGTCTCTTGTGAAAGCTCAGCCAAATTGGTGTGCATCTTAATCTTGGTTTCTTGAGAGCATTTCAATTAATTCACAAAGTCCGAGAGCATTATTGATTTAATGAAGGTGAAACGAGTAATTGTAAATTACAGCCTAGTAATGGTTCTACTGACTAAATTGCCCACACATTCCAGCATCATTAATGCTGGATTTTGTGGGTGATTTTTAAATGAGTTGAATCAATAACAGGCTATTATTTACTGCTGCTACATTGCATTCAAGTGATTTTAAGAAATTGTTCAATTTTTTAAACTAAAAAAGCAGATTTTTATCCAGATTTGTTGTTTTATATGGTGCAGTCCAAAAGCTAGTGTGATATGTGGACAGACGTAGGTATATTTATTGCATGCTGTAACTCCTTTATGAACAAACACTATAACACTGTGTGTGATAGCGTGTGTGTTTTTTAATATTTGACCGATTTCTCAGGCTCAAACCTCTGAATCCCAAGTTTATTGGCTTTAATGGAGACATTGAGCTTGGAAACTCAGAACAGACAGTGCAGTGAAAATGTGCAGTCTGGTTGTTTCAGTGGAAGATGTTCCTGAAGTGTTTAGTCTGTTGTACAATCGGGTGAAGTTTGACTGTTTTATTCGCAGGTTGACTGGATCCAACAGCAGGTAGTAAAGTCTCGAGTGAAACGCTACACCCAGACCGATCCCAACTTCATCTACTTCAATGATCCCAAGTGGTCAAACATGTGGTATATTGTAAGTAGTTGACTTCTAGTAAGTGGTTCTCAGTAGCAGCTTGGTGACCCCGTGCCTTTAACATAGTTAAAAGTTCTTTGGTCCTAAAAACAAATTCATTAACCGTTAGAAAACGAGAAGAATGTCTCTGTACCAGAAGTGCAAAAAGGTAGCGTGCTCGAAGTGTCAGACGTCATGCTGAGCCTTGTTTGGTTTTTCTATGTCACATAGAACCAAAGTTATTATCATTTAAAAAGCATGTAGTAATTATAAATATTACATGGTTTTAAAAATATCATCACACACAAATGCCCATAAAGAACAAAATTGCCCAAAGTGAGAGGGGGTTTAGAGAGAGGGCGGGTCCAGAGAGCGGCGGCGCTCTGAGTGAAAATGGAGCAAACACAGATTTTAGATGGTTTTAGACTCTTTTTATTTGCTGTGAGTTCTTAGGGTTAAAGTCATGTTGGGGCCTCTAGGACTGAGATGAAGAATCACAAATTACTTTTAATATAGTAGTTTTTAATTGTTTTTGTTTTATTTTTGTTAATGAAGGATTTTAAAATGTGAATTTTGGAACACGACTGATTTTGGCCTTGATCTGGCTTACATATTTGTTGCCCTGTTTCTGTTAATTCTCTTCGCATGGCTGTTCACTTCACTAGTCCAGACCATATATGTAATGTGAGAAATATGATTTCCAATATATACATTACTCTAATATTCAATATCACCAAATAGTTTCTTTCTGTTCAATTAAATATATAGCTTATTGAGTTAGCAGTTTGCTAAGTGCACACAGTTGTCTGAGCCCGCTGGTGGTCCAGAATTCTATTACACACTCAAGCAGTTCACTTTATAGTGCCTGAAATTGCTGAATAAAAAGTAATAAAATGCAATATGCCGGGTAATTTTAAAGGAGAATATCTGGTAGTTCAAAGTAATCATATTTTGTCCTGAAACACAAGAGCTGTGTTCAAAAAGTGCACTCTTTCAGTCATTCACTACATAGTGTTTGCTATATAGGGGGGGTAACTAGTGAATAAGTGGAGGCGATGTTCAGTTGGGCACTCAGGATGTTAAGTTTTTACTAACTCTCGCTTAAATGACAAATTATCTCATAAACACACATCTTGTCTCTCTAGTTCAGACTCTTGAGGCAGTTTCTGGTGGGCATGGTGACGGACAGATAATAAAGGGCAAATAAAATAAACCCACAGTTTGTGGTGGTACAGGTGTACTCATGTAATATACAGTGTCTGGATGCTAGATTTTGCCGTTGAGCGTCAATTTTGTAGTTCACTAACTTGTGGGTGAAATTACTGTTGGAATTTCACTACAAAATGGTTGATTCACTACATAGTGCCCTACATAGTGAACGGGTGCACTTTTTGGACACAGCTATAGACCAGTCTGTAACATCTTAATAAAGATCTGGGTGTGATCTGGTCAGGATTGACACATTTTGGAGATTTGGTGAATTTGGGCTATTTGGGTGACTGTTGTGTTCTAGTGTTTGTGTTCTTTGTATACTGTTACATATTAAGCATGCCGTGCCTTTCATTCATTCATTAAAAAAAAAACCCAGATCAACACATTTATGAATATCCGCTACTTCATCTGCGAGTCGTTTAGTCCTCCCCATTTATTCTGATGTTCTAAGGAGTGTTTCAGTCTCCTCATGCCTTTCGAATGGGCTACAATTTAGAATGGCCAATCAGGAAAGAGATAATTTACATATCTAAGTCTTAAATCATGTGACGTGTATTATTCATGATAATCCATAATTAATAATTATAAAAAACTTTTATGTTTATCTCTTCGCAATAAACAGACTGTTTTGTCCTGTGCCTTTAAGACTGGTGTGTGTAAATTGTTCTTTCCCAATTGCCTGCTTTTCTAACTTGGAACTTTGATTGAAAAACCCTGTGATTGGTCAGAGGCTCATTTGCAAATTGCAACCGCCTGCAATGTCAGTATTGTAGCCCTGCATATTTCACCACAGCGATTCACTGATCATATATTTTGCAGCCCTAATACAAAGGCACGTCATAATGTTTCCATATTAGGGTAACTATACAGTTCACCCATATATAGACTGAATGACCAAAGCTTTTTTGAACAAAAACACAAAAACATCCACTGTTTTTATCTCCTGTGTCCTACATAATTTCAGGTTATTGGAACCATGTTCATTTTCCATTTGTGTAGCTCAGCAGAACTCTCTCTTTGTTATACAAACAATGTTGTCTCTTCCTGCAGCAGTCACAATTTTTCCCCCAGATATTTCATTCCACAGTGTCATTTTGGACCACGGGAAGATGACCAGATTACGAGGAGAACCTCTGTCTCGCTATTTCTTTAAAAAAAATTCCTCTGTTGTCGTTGTCTTTGTCCTGAGATGAAATGTGGCTGGGCTCAATGTGGCCAAAAGCACTAATCTCCCGGCAGGCTCGGCCCAGAGCAAGGCAAATACATCAACTTACAGCTGCTCCTCGTACTGCACATACATCAACCACTGACACACACGCTCCCCTCAACACTGGAGAACACTGCTGTTCTACGGCATGGGCTTATTTTTCTCATACAGTGCCACCTCTATACACTCTATCAGACTGACGTGCATCCTCTGATATGGGTTTTATATAATACAGCACAATACAATAATACAATACAGTACTGGCTTTTAGACTACTGATGAATTTAAATGTTTACAGAGATTTTTGTTCCCAGGCACACTTCTCTTCAAGTCAAGTTTATTTATGTAGTCCATTACTATACACAACATTCATTCAATGTGCTTTACAGGAATAGAAAAAAAAATTAAGCCTAAAAATTAAAAGAACAAAAGAAATAAAATAATACAAATCAATAAAAGATTAAAATTGCCATGGAATTATACCGTCTTGTAAGCAGTTTCGAAGTTCAGCTCTGGTTCTGCAAGACTGCTGCAGGCCATCAGAACCCTAAATGCACATACATATCTAATCTGACTAACCAAGTACCTGCCAGTGTACCACGTCACTTTATAATTTACATGAGTTTCATATTACACTCAGGACTTTCAACAGCACATTTTTGCTGCTACAATAGACACACTTTTAATTTGCAATTTTAGTAATTCTGGAAGGTTTACATTCCATGCACAGTATATGGTTACCTTGTTCTACTGTGTATTTATTATATTGTTTGTGTCATAACTTCCAATTTCTTTTTAATGTTGCACTGTGGCCCATGGCAAAGTGTCTTATCACTCTTTGTTCGTGTTTGCGACCTGCTGATGACAATAAAGTAACATTGAGTCTTGAACATTGGTTGTCAGATAACCCATACATAGGTAATTCAATAATTCCAGTCAATATGTTCGTGTATTATGCCCAGTTTACACTGTGTGACTTTGAGCTGTTCCCTGGTGAAAGATGAAAATTGGGGCAATTTCTTTGGTCGTGGCTCCTAAACGGTGGTCCTCCATTGTGATGTGAGAGAGATTCAATCAAGATTTCCAGTGCGCAAGTCTTCTTGTTCCTTTAGCCTTGTCCTGTTCGCTTAGTTCATTAGATCCATGTCGCACAGTGTGATTTGTAATGATCTGAAAAGACTGCTGGAATGCTGCAGTCTGTAGATGACATTAGATGGCTGACGCAGTTCATGGATAGCGTCCTGCATTCCAATCACATAGCATTTGTTCTCATTCGCATAACAGGACTCCCATTAAAGCAATTCTCAAAACATTGTCACACCTCGCCAAATGAGTAAGCTTTCCCATTTCCTGTCAATCAACACATTGCCTGTGTTTCCTGTTACTTTGACAGGATTGAAGTTTCCATGCTAATTAGAGTTATTTATTATTTTTTTGTATGTTTTATTCCAGAGAGACATTCTAATAACTCTTGAGCACTGAAAGAGTGCGAGTGGAAATGACTGAATGCTCACTCACATCTTATAGTCATATGAAAAACTTGGTCTTCATATAGAACCAATTTTAATGTGGGCAGTGTTTGCATATACAATATAACATTTAAATATTTACATGATTAATGAGTGTTTAACATTATATTATATTCATGAATTTTGTATTAATATATTAAATAAAACTGAAAAGAATATAAGCAAATGCCATTATACAGTCAGCAGTGGTTTTATGTACACTTTATTATTGCATCCCTTGCAGAAGTCCAGAATTACTGGCCATTTCCACCAGAAACCTGGTTTGGCTCAGTCAGTCCTCCGTTAAATTAAAGAGGAGCTGCTGATGGAATTTCACAAATCCAAACAACGCATGGAGGGTTTCCCTCACCAGCTAATGAAATAGCTACTATTTTATTACAAAAAAATGTATGTTGATACTTGTATATGGAAATGGAAATGAGTATTGAAAGAGACTGAAGTCTCTATTCCAAAATCACAAACACAGTAAGCAAATTGTTCCTGAAGTCCTTTAACAGCAAATCAGGCATTCTGAAGGAGGACTCTTTTATTATGTCCTGTCAAAGGCAAGGGGAACCACAATGAGTAACTCAAGGACGCCCACACCTCTTCATCTGAATAAACATGAACCGTGCTTTTTCTAATTTGTGGCTTTGCACTGTTGTAAGTCACAAGGTTACTGGAGGCATTAGAGCCTTGTGCATTTTGAGGAGGGGCATGGATCCGTTTTGGCCTTGTGCAGTTCACTCGTAACTCCCACACCTCTCTGCTTATCACCAGTGCTGGTTGAAAAATGGAAACCCTTCTTTGGCAGCTGTTTGATATGCTGTTTACTATTCTGTGTGTTGGGACGTGCGCTCCATGTACTACGCTTCTCACTATTCCTAACCCTTAGAACTCAGCCACTCTCTGAACCTTTGGTTTTACTTAACATGGGAACATCAAACCAAGCTCAGCATGACGTCCACCTTGACCATCAACACAAACCAGGGGAACTTCCTTATAAGAAGCTGTTTTGTCATATGATAACAGCTTAACATTTGTTGCACTGCCGGCATGGACCCATGCTGCTCGTATTCTGAGGGTTAATGTATTTTATTATACAGTCAAATGCACATCTGCTATAACATGAATTATGGTTTATCCTCAGGCACTATAAATATAACATCTGTTTTCATTGTTCTCCAGCACTGCAGCGATAAAAACAGCCGATGCCGCTCTGAAATGAACATTCTGGCAGCCTGGCAGCGGGGCTACACGGGCCGAAACGTTGTGGTCACCATCCTGGATGATGGAATAGAGAGGAATCACCCAGATCTGGCCCAAAACTATGTAAGTGCCTGAATGCCTGACCAGTGGAAGCCAAAATGTTGTGAACCAGACAGGGTACAAGGTAGCAGTGTGCAGTTATAGAAATTCATAGTTATAATAGACCTGGAAAAATATTCCTGGCTTGTTATAATACAAACACAGCAAGACTGAAAATAATAGCCATGCCGATTACACACCAGGAGTATGAGGGTCAACGCCGTAACATTTATTTTTATGTCCAAACCAGTTTCTTGTGATCTAATTCTAGAAATATAAAACATTTTCATATATTTAACATCAAACAAATAGTTTTATGTTAATTATATGTTCATTTTAGGCATTTAACTTTTTTTGTGCTACCATCCTTCTGCAGATTAATTAAATACAGAGGATTATTATATTATAACCAATACTAAATACATTAGTTTGAAACCTTAATTCACAACAGTCCTTAAATGTCACATGGCATAACTGATGACACACATTCTGATATGCTAAGGTACAATGAAGAAGACCTTTAAGGTGCTCTTCCAGTCAGTAGCACTTTTATAAATATTACAAAAAACATTTTGAATCATAGTTAGGTTGTTTCAGACAGATGATATAAGCCAAGGAACATTAATATTATTATACTTCTGTCTATTTATATGGAAAGTAAATCTGTATGTAATGGTAAGTTAGAGGCAAAGGTTTCTGCAAGTGTTGAATTACAAATAAATATAATATATATATAGAATTCTGTGCTATGAACACCTTAGAGCTTACATAGGAGACTACAGTAAACCCTTCCTTGGTTTGCCCCTTACTGGCACCACAAGATGCAACCTTACCATAAATACACTTCATGTTGCTGCCTGACACTTTGGATTACAACGCTAAGTTATGGCCCAGGCTGGACCCAATTTATTACCCTCTTTCTAATAGTCCGTAAGATGAGATATGACCCATATGGGATGAAAGCTTGGGCAGTATAATATGTTATATATTTATTTATTTCCCTATATATTGCTTCTGGTCAAAGTGATTTGTTTGGTCTTTTTCGTTCTTGCTTGCATCCAGGACCAGTTGGCCAGCTATGATGTCAATGGCAACGACCATGACCCAACACCGCGATATGACTCCAGCAATGAAAACAAGTGAGTATTAGTATTGACTTGTACTAGAAATCAGTTGTGTCTGTGAAATCTGAAAAGACTTCTTAAACAAATATTCTCAGAGTACTCGCAGTATCCAAAAGGTTCAATGCTAAAAAACAAGTAATAAAAAACACAAACTTAAACGAGGGTTCCAGGATACAGGAAGACACAAGGTAGTCGGATTTCCAGAACAGGAGCACCATAAAAAACCAGGGGAAAATAAACAGGTTTATCAAAAACACAAGTGAACCAACACAACCGGTGTTTGCAGACACCCAATCATTGGTTGACCGGAAAAATCAATCAGTACTTCTGTTTTAAAAAAATCAGTACATCCCCTGATCAACGTGATCAAAAAGCTAAATACACGCACCCCACACATATTAACAAATGGTTTGATGTCGGAACTCTGCCAATATTACCGTTGAAGGAGAAACTATAATAAAAATAATAATGACAACAATAATAATAATAATCATCAACCTCATCATCATCCACGTCATCATCATCATCATGATAACATAACTATCAGATGTAAAGGATGAGAAAGACTTACCTTACTCGTAGGTGGTCTGTGTAGCGCGATGGGAGTGCTCGAGCGC
>JBBMFX010000035.1:2762111-2778683 GCA_037832545.1 Rhabdalestes septentrionalis | reverse complement strand
GGGAGAGAGAGAGAGAGAGAGAGAGAGAGAGAGAGAGAGAGAGAGAGAGAGAGAGAGAGAACGATAGAAAGACAGAGAGAGAGAGAGTAGATGACTTAGCCATGCACCTGGCCTGAAGTAGGATTAGTGCCTTTAATATTCACTTCCATTGTACACACACACACACACACGTACACACACACACAAGTACACCCACACCTCATTAACTGAGATCTAATAGAGCTCGGCTGCTGCTGTGTAAGGCACGGTAGCGCCTCAGCGGTCCAGGCCACGCATTTATTTCTCAGCAAGTTCGGCCAAAGACTCCACAGGGAACTTCTCCCCCCTTAGTTTGTCCCCGAAAGCGTTCGCCTTTGTAGCTTCACCCTCCCCTGCCCACTTTAATTCCAACTTTCAAACCCTCTCTGTTGAGCCCAGTTTGAGTCCTGGGGTCTGCTTCTGATATGCAAGCTCCTCTGCGTGTGTGTGTGGTTTGCATCACATCTCTGTCCATGCCTCTGCATGTCGCCCGTATTTGTGCATGTAAGTCCTCCTTTGTAACCTACAAGTTTTGTTGTTTGTTTCAAGAAAGGCATTTTGTGGCTCTAACAAGGTCTGCAGGCCAATCAGGTGCTTTTTTTAAAATTCGCTGCTAAACCCAGGCGTCAGGAGAGCAGTATGAGGGGGTGCATACTCATTAGTGCCCACCGCCGATGTGGGGAAAAGCACAAACACAAGCCTTTTTTTCTCTCTATCTCACTCTATGACTGTTTCTACTCTCTGCAGGCATGGGACCCGATGTGCAGGGGAGGTTGCGGCTGTGGCCAATAACTCGCACTGCATCGTGGGCATCGCCTACAACGCCCGTATTGGAGGTATAATCTTTTAAATAAAAAAATAATCACTTTTTTCCCCTGCAGTTCAAACAACAGATTCCATCTCCGTCTTGCACAGCAGGTTTGGACCTTTCAGGTCTGTCAGTATGTAAATGACAAATGATGGAGCTTTTCCAACAAATAAATGTTTTTCCATTACAAATAAAATGACCTGTACCCAAGCCATGCCCGAGCTGCTTGACGGCAGGTCCAAAAGTGGGCCGCAGCCAAGCTGCAGGCTTCACTGTTTTCTAATTGGTCTAAATTGTTCGGAAACTAACAATTTGGAAGTCAATTAAGTAATTTGAAGATACATTTCAGTGAGAGATTTCCAACATTGAGAGAAACACAAAGTTGTACAAGGGCATCATTAACAAGTTATCTGGTTTAGGTTTTTACTTAGACAGTAAAAGAAAATAGTAAAAGACAAAAGGAGCTCTGACAGAAAAACGTTCCGCCGGTTCGATTCCATGGACGTGGTTTTGGAACAACAACAGGCCATAAACATGTGGGGAGAGAATTGAGTCAGAACTCTGTTGCTGGGCTGAGATACACTGGAAAATCAAAGAGTGCTACAACTTTTGTGCAATTGCAGTACATTTTCGGTACAGCACAGTTCCTGAATGCCTATGGAAAAGTGCCCAAGCTGCAGTTCAGTATGTTCAGTTCACTCTTTTCAGGCCTTCTTTCTTTGCTAATAAAGAGACCATATTTGGGAGATGATTGTTAAGAACCAATCTGAAACTGATTGAATAATAAAGTAACAGAAGCAGTAGCCAAAGCAGCTGCGAACGGATTATTCCGCATGTGTTTGCGGGAAAACCTGTCCCGTCAGTCGTAGCTGAGAAGGGCGATGCACTCATTAATCTGGTGGACTGTGAGCAGGCCGACATTCATGCGTTCGTAAGCAATTAATCCTGTGAAAAGGCCAGGCCATTTTAATCAGGGAGTGGGTTCAGAATATGCCACCTGCCATCTGTGGCGGTTTTGTTCTCGCTTGCAGCTGTGCTGAGAGACGCGCATATTTGCTCATTGTACTCGCAGGTGGCGGGGATGACACTGGCGAGCGCATCTTTTTCCCCTGAGTTGTCGGAGTTTTGCTCTCAGTCGCTCCAATCAGCCGTCCCCCCAAAAGTGGGTGAACATTCCCTGATGCAACTGGGAGAAACCCAAACTGGGGCGACTTCAAAGGCGACGTTTGTTTTGCTGGTCTCCAAGACGTACACACGCACGTCGCTTCCCTTTCAGCGTCCATGCAACATGAAAAAGAATCTGATTTGGATTTTGACTTCCCACGGAAGACTGATCATTGTGTCAGAAGGCTTGTTAAGGAGTGGAGGAACATCTGGCTTCGTCTGTCAGATCAATTCAGAGTTTGAATCAATTATAAATAATGAACAGGGTTAGAAGGTCATACAAAGGATGCAAGAAAACACATCTGTTCTGGACTGTGATGTTGCACATGGTGTTGGCACACACACACACACACACACACACACACACACACGGGCGCCCACACACACACACACATATACATACATAACACAACACAGCACACACGCATACACACACACATGGGTGCTGACACACACACACATACAACAAGTCTACAGTCCCCGTCATTTCTTTACTGTGTTATGTCTATCTGTCTGTCTTATCTTTGGCATAATAAGTAGATTCAATTAAGGAAACTGGAACAAAAATGGGGTAGGACACAAAAGCAGATTTCAAAATAGAATAGATAAGAAAATATCTGGATTTTAAAAAAATGATTGTTGCTACAGGGTGCATCAGTATAATGGACTCGCATGAAGATAAAGTGGTCAGAGCTTGAAAGGGCTTGATTAAAAGCAGTACACTACACATTTTTGTATTATTTCATCTGGGAGTACTCTCAAAAGGAACTGAAACAAAGAGATGCACAGTCTGGATTAAGATTCTGAGTGAAAGTTTGAACTTTTCTCCTGCTCTGGACCTGCTTAAGGACTTTGGATCCATTTTTACAGGCATTTCACCGTAATACTGTGATGGAAAAGCTGCATCGAAATTCTACCCATAACCTTGTGTGGATTTTAACGAGTATCATCATTTTCCCTCATGAACTCTAACCCTCGTAATCCCTTATCAGTGTCATGAGCTGGCAGCCGATCTTCTTCATGTTCTAAATCTACCATGAGCTCACATGCAGCCATGTTCTCGTGTCTTTAGCAACCAGTGTGTGTCCTGCACAACCACCTCGCCTTTGATCTCTAAGAATTGTTGGTTATGGGCTTACCTCGCAGATCTTTTCTCCATCCGCTTTGATCTTGCTTTTGTAAATGCGCTCTGTGAGTGCACTTTTGGCACCTTTCCCATGCCACAAGGAACCAGGAATAACTGTTTTTCCATTACAAATATAGCAAACCGAACCCAAGGTGTACCATGCTGCTCGTCAGCAGGGCTAAGAACAGGCCGCAGACACCGCATCGCCACTTTCCGATTAGTCAAAAAGGTTGTCATGACATCAGACAGACATAGAAAGGGAACATTTTTATTGTTTGCACTATCAAAAACTACGATAATGGAGATACAAACTTTGATGACGTCTGTTTGTGCTGAAGATTTCAGTGGGGGTTTAGCATTGTGGGAAACATGAAGGTGTACCAGGATGTTTCTAACAAGTTAACTGGGTTCGGTTTTCATCACACAGGGATGACGACTGGCCATAAACTGTAAGGAGAGAATTTTATGTCAGAAACAAGATTACTGGGCTGTGATACTGTGGAAAAGCAAAGCGTGATACAACTTCTGTACCATTGCTGTACAGTTTAGGTACAGCACGGTTCCTATATGCCTATGGAACACTGTCTATACTGCTGTTGACTATGTTCAGTACTCTCAGGCCTTCTTTGCTTGCAAATAAAGGTACCAACCCCATCTTTGAAATCAAAATCAGTAGCAAGAGCAGATAAATAACAACAAAATATGGGGAGAGATTTGCAAAGCTGACTTAGGTAAAATGGAAAATTGTGCTGTTGCAGAATGGTTTAGGTACGGCTTGGTTCCTCTATACCTACCTTTTAGCTGACCTTACTCTTGTTTCTCATGCTCTTAGGAAGTTTTGCTTTGTCGGAGTCAAGGGTAGTCCTTCTTCCCTTTACAATTTCCAAAGGATTCTAATAATTGATGTATGACTATAATGTTCTTTTTTTTCAGTATTTTGTCTTGCGTTTTATGTGTTAAAAATAGAACCATACATTATGAAGGTAACCCGGAAATGGATAGATTAACCGTAAACCAGTTGAACTGAAACTCTCCAAGCCACTTGCTCAGTGGAGCTATTAGCTCTGTGTACTCTGCACAAGAGTAAATGTTTTTGAAGCCTGATTCCTGTGCGTTCGCCTGATGTGGCTGGTCTGACTAAAAGCTTAGTATGTCTTTACAGGAGGCCTTCATGTCCGTTTTCCATAATTAGCAGTGTAGAATTGATTCAGTCTTTCCCCCTGAGACCTAGGCGTAAAGAAGTGTTGAAATCCTGTTTACTTGGCACTATTCTGGAAGCAGCGAAATCAGTTTGCAGTGAAATGCAGCTTGTTAAGCTGAGAGGGGCCTTGAGAGAGTCACATTGATCCTCGGGGTTTCTGTGGAGGTGTTTGATGGAAAGGATGCAAAAAACACCTTCATCTATTCAGGAATGTGATGTTGCGCATGGTGTTGGCACGTACACAAACACACACAACACATACGCACACACATCCTTACTGTACAGTACTGGAGTCTTGAGCCACCTCTCATTTTCCTTTGGATCTACTTGTTGGTGCAGAACTACTATTTAATGCCTGTCAAATTGACTTATCTTCAGCATATTGAGTAGATTAAATTAAAGAAATGGGAGCAAATTATTTTACTGTGACAGGCTGCAAATAGGGTTGGAAGCAGAAAGTAGATTCCAAATTAGAACTGATAAGAATACCCAATACTGGCCATCCTTTTTGGTTCTTCTTATCGGCTCCTCAACACTACATATCTGTAAGAACATGCGTGGCTATCAGCCAGGACCTGTTTTCGGTGAATATATCATGCTTTAACATTTAAAAGTTTATATAACATTTTAGTTAGCAAATTGCTGCTGGGAAATGTGAATGTCCAGAATACAGATTGTTTTTTTCTTTTATGGAATTTATGTGCCGAAAGATACAAGGTACCTTGGTGAAGGTGTTCCAACCACTCAGCATTCAGCACCAGCAGTATACTGATCACTGCTTCGTCATCTGAATATATCTGCACCTGTTTCTTCACTTGATTAGGCCTTAAGTTAGATGTTATTTTTCTGCTTGATTAATTCATACATAGATCACTGTGTGGCTTAACAAACAAAAACATTACTCTGAAAAAGGATTGGGAATGAGCGATTCAATTTTTTTCATCTTACAGGAAGCCTGGAAAACTGTTCCTTAAGACTACATTAAACATTTACAAAAGTGTGACTCTTTGGAGGCGAATTATGAAGAAATGATAGGTGACTCAAGACTAAGCAAAGGTTGGTGCAATAATGGTTCTTCTGGTAAAATGGTTGACCTCCAAAAAAGCATCAGGAAAGACTCTGTAAATTGCTACATTAAATCTTCGCATGTCTCACACTTTGCTTGTGCCCTTGCCCTTGAGAAATAAGCTGAAGTAGAGCAGAAAAGGGAGAGTGAGGGAAGCGAGAAGCAAAAAGATGGACAAGAAGTAAATGTGTTCCTGCCAGAAAAAGCGCTGGCTTTAAGAACGAAACTAACGCTACGTGAGTTCCAGACGGACTACTTAAAGCGATACACACACGCGCACCCCCCCCGGACACCTGGTTATATGTGCCCCCCTAAAAACGCACTACTTGTGGTACCACTGTGGTAGCCTTGAGCAAGGTTCTGTCTCCACACACTGCTCCCTGGGTGCCCCCGTTAATGGTAGCCCACTGGTTCACTTGGAGAATGTGTTAATTGCAGAGAATTTCACGCTGTTCAGACTGTGTGCTGTGCTGTAGTGTGTTCACATGTGACTTTAAGGGCCACTTTATTTGAAAGCAGTTCTCAGTAAACTTGAAGGTTTGGGCAAAATGATCTGCCCTTTTCTTTGCCAGCCTACTTCCTCACACAGGCACGTTGTGAGGTGTTGATTTTCTGCGGCCCTTCTCAAAATATTACAACAGATTAATTTGTGTTTTTAGATTTTAATGCATCTTGTCTGTTAGTAGACTCATTTCACTTGTACCATCGTTTCAAACCAAACAACTTATATCTGCAACTGGACACAACAGGGGTGGAGTTGGGGAGTGGGGGGTGCACCTGCTGGGCCGGATGAGCTAGTCACACACACACACACACTCTGTCTTGCAAGTCTGTAATTGACTGAAATTGTTTGTGCAAAAACACCCCATCCCAGCCCCTTTGTTATACTAGTGAGCTTGTAATTAGTCTGACTGCTTCCAGCTTCCTCTCTTTATCTTTCTCTCTCTCTCGCTCTCTCTTTCTCTGTACAGTAGTACAGTAATGTGGGGTTAAGATGATGTGAATAGATTTCACGGGTGATGAAACAGTGGAAAAAGCTTTGGCACTGACACAGAATGCCAGTTGCCACTATTGTGGCGACTGCCATTAAAGACCAAGGACCCAAACCTGCACTGTTTGCTTTTTTAAGATGAAGGGACAAACATGAGAGAAGGGCCATGAAAGTGTATCCAGCAACTCATTAAAAAGTGAGGGAGGACGAGAGAGAGGGAGAAAACGAAAGCAGGAGGTAGAAAAAAAAATTATGCATCCCACACCTTTTGTTTTCTTGGTTTCAAGGCATGCCGAGAGCAGTCACATCCCGCAGAAGCCGGGAAACAAAAGGCTGTGATTGCAATTATGGTGCACTTATGACTTTGCGCGAGCGCGTGTTTCCTTGCGGGTGCTTATTTGTGAACATATGTTTGCTTCTGTGTGTTTGTGTGTGTGTGTGTGTGCACACCCAGGAATTCGGATGCTGGACGGAGATGTGACTGATGTGGTGGAGGCCAAGTCTCTGGGAATCCGGCCTGACTACATTGACATTTACAGTGCCAGCTGGGGCCCTGATGATAATGGGAACACTGTGGACGGCCCGGGCCCCTTGGCCAAACAGGCCTTTGAAGTGGGCATTAAAAAGGTCCTTTTAAACACACACACTCACGCGCGCACACACACATCCACTAACACACACATGTGCACACACACTCTCACGCACAGCCACGCACAAAAGCACAACCATGTTATTAGCTTACATGAATTTGAGTGATGATAAGGATGCTTATAAGAGCCTATAGGGAATTAGACTCATTTAATAAATAAACGAGCAGCATTTAGCCATGACATTATAATTATAGATGTAATTACTGATTTAATTGCATCAGCATTTAATACAATGGCATTTGATAGATTAGGTGACTATAGATGTAGCATATTAGAATGATTTTGTACATTGGTCTTCAACCTGATTCAATTTATATTATTGCAAATATCAATTCCAGGCTTCTAAACTATTCTAAGCTGTCAAATAAATACTGTAAAAAGCCATATTCATGTTCCCAGAGCAGTTTTAAAGGTGTTGCTCTGATTTTATTTCCATCCAGATTGGCCATGTATGTGTTTTTCCCCTCCTTACAGGCCAAATTACCTACTGTTTTTCCAGAACCCGGCAGTGCTCTGTCGATTTCAGTCATGTGCAGAAACATGCCTGTATACTCGGTCTCCTAGCACATATCAAACACTTCTTGAATTGCAAAACTGTGGATTCTTTGGCAAAGTCTCTAAACTTGATAGGACCTTCTCACTGGGTGTGCGTCAGAAAAGTGAGACCCCACCAGCTGATTAAACAGGCAATTACAAGAGCAGCATTTTCACAAAATCAACTATTAAGACCACAGAAAGCCTTCTGACATACTAATCCACTGATTATTATTTAAGGCATAATCAAAACCAATCAGCTCCCTATTTTAATGCTTGATCAAAATTTCCATTGTGTGTGTATAGTTAACCTGTGTATATTCAACACACCTACACTTTTGTGTGCAGGGTCGTAAGGGCCTGGGCTCTATTTTTGTGTGGGCCTCCGGTAATGGAGGGCGGCAGGGTGACCACTGCTCATGTGACGGCTACACCAACAGCATCTACACCATCTCCGTCAGCAGCAGCACGGAAAACGGCAACAAGCCCTGGTACCTGGAGGTGTGCTCTTCCACCCTCGCCACCACCTACAGCAGCGGAGAGTTTTACGACCGGAAAATAGTTAAGTCTTACTGGGTTCACATGTTGGGGGTGGAGCTGCTAGAAGTCTTCTGAGCTGTGTTTTGCACCTAAAGTGGTCAGGAATTAGCACTGGTAGCACCTGGAAGGTATAGTGGACACAGGTGTAAATACATTCCTGGTTATATTTGTGGATGATCAGCATTTTTAATGGGCCGGAGTTTGTTGAATTTGCTACTACTTTGTGGTTTCAGCCTTTAAGTAAGAATCAGAATCAGATCTGGGAGGAAATACAAGGACTGCACAGACACAAAGAGACACAAAGACAGGAACAATGTAAAACATAATACTAGAATGCTTTTTACTGAGAAAAGGCAAAGTATCACTGCATAGTTGCTATGAAACCAGTATTGGGAGAAAAAAAATTGTATTAAAAAAAACTCTTCTCACTCTCTTTGCTCAGTATACTGCCATATACTGCTGAACCACAGACAACAGTGTTAACTTTCTGTCTATTACCAAGACATTTATGGTGAAGGATGGCTGAAAATGGGTGGAGAAAATACTTTCAACTTAAAACAGGTGGAAAATTGCACATTGCTGCCTTCACAGGCTGATTTTTTTAATTAAACCACACACATTTTTATAACTGACCTGAGCTTTAGTGTCTTGACGTCTGTTTATGAGTCTGCTATGTGCAAGAGTGATTTGTCTATCCCTCTGAAACTCTCTCTCTATGTCCCCCCTTGCTCTTCTGGTTTATTACTGTTAGTTCAGATTATTCTGGTGTCCATGTTCTATTTCAGTGCTGTGACTTACTCAGATTCCACAAAGTCCCACATTTTCTCTCAAAAATTATGTTTTTCTCAGCTCACTCAGCTTTTTCTACATGTGTTTCCACCCCTATCTTTCAAAATCTCCCCTGTATCATATTGTGTTTAATGATCACTGGAACCAAGAATGATACCCGCCTGCCAAAAAGCAGTCCATCCATCAGTCCTATGGCCTCTCTCCGCTCTCTCCTCACAGATAAAGCATTTCCCATTGCAGCTTTATTAGAGCACAAACATATATGAGATGTGCTTGTATGCTTTGTTTGGCCAGTTACTTTCTCCAGACATCTAATGGTGCAATGAGAAATAAAGGTGGTTATATATTTTCTGGACTACATTCAAAGCCAAAAATCCAAGGAACTGTTCAGGGAGATTGGTTTGCTCTTTTTATTTTTAAAGTGTGTGGTGCTCTAAATGTCTGAAGATGAGGAGGATAATGTGGAAGTGTGCTGGGGGTTTGGGAGCTCCAGTAAAGATTCAGAGCTTTATAGCTTCCTTATTTGCATGCTTGTGCAGTCTCAGCCTCGGTGCATTTTTAACCCTTAGAACATTTGTAAAATCTGATTTTAGCAAATATAAACACTGTAAAAGAGTCTGTTTGGTCTTCTACATGCTCGCCATATGCTCCTCTGCCACTCGGCTGCTCTCCGGAACCCCCTTGCTCTGCGGATGAGGGTGACTATCCTTAAAGTTCTCCAGGGTTCAGATATCTTATGGATTTTTAATGTGTCCTAAAATAAAAAAAGGCATTTTTGTGTGTGACATGTTTTTAAAACCCCAGTAGTGGTTATTATTATTTCACTTATTATTATAAGAACACCAAACAAAGCCTAGCATGGCGTCTGACACCTTGGACTGGGGAACTATAAGGAGTTGTTTTGCCATATGATGACAGTATGCCAGTTGTTAAGGGTTAAGGCTTTTACTTTTACTAGTCTAATAAAAATCTCAAGCAAGATAGTTATTGTTTTGAACAACAGTTTGCATAGCAGCTGTGAACTGACAATGTTTTTTATAGGGTAATATAGTACACCTGCCCTAGGGATGCGCAGATTTCAGGAGTTTAGAGACACTTTTCATGTCTATCTGAGACTACAGTCAATACAGCCGGCCCATCCATGCTTACTTTGTTAAACAAACCCAGTGTAACCACGCTGAATTTTGGCTTGTCTCTCACACACATATAACCATGCACACATGCATTCAAATGCATGCCAAACACACCCGCCTGCTCTTTGCTGGCGGGTTACTGGCAGGGCTCTGTGGGTGTTCCCTAGAGAGGTTGAAACATGAAAATATTTACAGACAAGCTCTACAGACTACTCTCCAACACATCAGAGTCACATAATGGCATTCCATCCAAACAAACAGGCCCTAGGAAGCCTCCCATTTACCCAACGCTTCCTTTTAATTAGATACAACAAACAGGCTGATGGTTCACCTCAAAATAAAGACCTTATAAAGGTCTTAAGTTCATTGCCAGGATTGGAAACAAATTGGATTTACCTGTTTTGAACTCACCCTAATCAAAAGCACCTGTAGAACACGACCCTCCAGCAAAGTATTTGAAGTCATTAGGAATAGAATTAGCATCAGTTTGCTTGGCCAAATGGTGGAGTATGGCATAAGCAAATAATGTTGCAAAAGACACTCCAAGCAAGATGGTTTGTGTGAACCTCACAAATCTGCACGCTTCAGCCAAATGTTAATATACAGTCCTGTGCAAAATGCTTGAGCCTCACCTCATTCCTTCATAATTGGTTTCCGAAGAGTAAGACATTTGTGTATGTTTAATGTAGTCTCGAGGAACAGTTCTTCAAAGTCTCAAATTTTCAGTCCAGTTGCTGAACCTGACCAGTTTCAGAGGAATGTTTTTGTCTCTTAACCCATACAGTGACCTACATATGAATAATTCAAACAGAAATATGCATTTAACTTAAGCCCGGAAACAATAAAGAAACAAGTGCAGATGATTACGGATGATCAGATGATTACAGATGATCAGGTGGTGATCAGTATACTTGTGATGCTGAATGCTGAGTGGTTGTAACTCCTTTATATAAGCTCCTTTTATCTTTAAGCACTTTGCACCCTGCCGCAGTAAAACTTTTGTTCCTATTTCTTTAATGTTATCTACTCATTATGCCAAAAATAAGACAGTTTAGGAGGCATAAAATAGCATTTTGCATCAACATGGCGATTCATTGCCAAATGTAAAGAAATGAGGCATCCTGCTCCCATTTTTTGCCATACAACAATAATGGGTCATTTGTTCTGGGGGTTAACATTATTTCATCGTGTTCTGGGGTTAACATTGGTTTTGCTCCATCTGTTCTTGCCTTAGGTTACCACAGACCTTCGACAGCGTTGTACAGACGGCCACACCGGCACATCAGTGTCTGCACCCATGGTGGCCGGGGTCATCGCTCTCGCACTCGAGGCCAAGTGAGTTCATGCTTCAGCCTCTTCCTCTGTATCTCACTCACACACACACACACACACACACACACACACACACACACACACACACACACACACACACACACACACACACACACTGTCTTCCTCTGTGTGTTCTAATTAGGAGGATTTGACATCTCTCTGTCTTGTCTGAGTCTTGAACTGACACAGAGCAGATCCTGAATTCTAAACAGACAGACATTGTTTTTTCTGATGTTTTCCTATTTTTCTCTCTGGTTTTGGTGGGATAATTCCAGGAAGGAACAGATCTGCATGAACACGACCATGCAACTATGGCTAACCCCTGACTGTGTAATGTGACAAAAGCCAGTGGGTTTCTTTTAAGAAGTTTCTTATTAAAGCCTTTTTTTTTTTACATTTTTGATGCTTCAGTAAGATTGATGCCATTTTTGGATCAGTGTTAATTGTTTGTTTGTGACGAATGAACCAAGTTAACACAGAAACAAGTCACTCGAGCAAATGATTATCTCTGATAAGAACACTATAGGGGTTTTAGTTTATGACTATTCATTAGTGAATAGCGTGGAATTGCAAAATGTTTTTTTCTCTCAAGGCTGATTTCGTATTCTGGCTTTGACTCTCTTCGCAGCACAATAGTGTTCCTTTTCTCCGCTGCCATGTTTTATTAATCCTTGGCGTCAGACATTTCGAAGAATTCTCTATTGGGTAAGACTTTTAGATGTAGTCTTTTGTGCATTAGGCTATGGCCTTCGCTATGCGCTTGCACAATAGCAAGGGATGAACAAAGGAGGAGGCTCCAGAGAAGCCGGGTATCTTTTAATGTTTTTCTTTTTCATTTCCATGAATGGCCTTTGTGATCCTGCTCATGATAAGACAGGATTTGCTGCGGTTGCTTCTGTGGTCATTTGAAGCTCTGCATTCACCCATACACCTAATGTCTAGTAAAGTTTTTGTTCAGATTTTAAATTCCAAACTCTGCATCTTTAAACAAATGATGCAAGTTGCTGTGGATCAGAGAAACCCACAGGACTCCCATATTTTCTCCTTTCTGATGATAACCGGTCTACCTGAGCCAGGTAATCATGAACCTTGCCCGTATAATCTCACAAATTTGGCATATTTTATGTCAACAAGCCAACATTCTGATTCCTGAGTCAGAGGTGAATAGCAGAATGTTTTGTATGTGGACCGAGCCAAAAGGGTTTGCCAATATTTTGAGTTGTTTGGGGGCCAGAATGAATAATTCACATTTTTTTCTGCATTCACTGGACTCAAAAGAACATTTACAGAAGAAACTCAAGGCCATTTTATTCTGTGCGTAGGAATCTCAATAAAATGTAAAGTATTATATGATATTGCAACTATGGGGTGAGTACAAATGTCAAGAGTTCTTATGCAACTAAATAAATTGCAGTTTACTAGTGAGCTATTTGCTTTCAATCAGTTTAGATTTACTTGGGTCAAGTTAAATAAAATGCATTATTAATTTAAGCCTAATACTAGCTATAATGTGGCAAACTCTCTTTTTAGCTGTATAGTTGTCTGTTAAACATTGTTGCAAAATCTGCAATATGTGAATGAGCCTCTAAGCAATCATGGTGTTTCTGACAGGGTGACCAATCACAGCTCCAGGTGAGTTACTGAGGGTTTTGATGAAATCAATGACTTCACATAAACTAGCAAATTTCAAATTAAACCAACAAAAGTCAAAAGTCAAACCATGCAGTGTTGACGCAAATCAATGCATAAATGGGTGGGGCTGAACTGACATAGCCAGAATAATGAGATATATTTTAAATGTATTTGTGACATTGTTTGTGACTGTTTTTGAAAACAGGCTATTTTGTGCTATATTTACCATATATGGACTGAGTAAACGTGGAAAGTTTTTAGTGGTGAAATATTGTGAAATGCATCACAGTTTTAATATGTATCTGATATTTTGTCCATATTGTGCAGCTCTAATTTGGCAAGCTCAGAGAACAGATGGAGATCAGATATGGACGATAAATGGTTGACAAAACATGCTCTTGGTGTCCTTTCGGGTACTTTCATATCCTTACTTGGAAAGAATGCCTGTAGAGAGGAAAGGACACAAGTATTACGTAATTTGGGTTTTTACCTTCACAAGTTCCACTTGATAGTGTGAAAGAATATAAAAACCTTGAATTCATGCTTGACAGGTTTGAATAGATGAAGGCATGCTGTTTGAAAAAAGAGCTTTAAGTTGGGCGTCATTTAGTTTACGTAATTCTATGTGCGTCTTAAATTAAATATTGTTTTTCTTTATTTTTCAGTCCGTTAATAACCTGGAGGGATGTGCAGCATCTCTTAGTAAAGACGTCGAGACCGGTGCACCTGAAAGCTAGTGACTGGAAAACCAATGCAGCTGGACACAAAGGTAGAAAATAGAGTATATAATTCCATGAACAATTCAGAGTACATTTTCTTTCATGTAAATTGCTACATTGTATTAGTCTGCAAGCTGTTGGATAATAACAACAACCATAAGAAAAGTTTATGGTAGAGTGTTGGGTGGCACATTAATTGTTCACCTAATGTGAACATCAAGGCATACTTTGGTAAATTATACGTGTGAATCTTTGACATCGACTTCCATGTCCATCCACTAGTCAGTCATCTGTACGGCTATGGTTTGGTGGATGCCGAAGCGATGGTGTTAGAAGCCAAGAAATGGCGAAGTGTCCCTCCTCAACACACCTGCACCAAAATATCAGATCGTAGAACCAGGTGAGAGCTTTTCTATCTCTCTCTCTCTCTTTATCTCTCTGTATCTGTCTGTCTGTCTGTCTCTCTCTGTCAATCTCCTGAAGCTATTCATCCACACACTTTGCAACAGGCACTTCCTTTATAAATCTTTAGTTAGCAGAAATAATATTTAACTGGGACCACTTTCAAGACATCCTTACTGCATCAATATTCTACAGTTTCTATTAAAGTTCATGCATGATAATATAAAATGTTTTATTGGAATGGATTAAAATGTATTGCTGTTATCGGGAAGCTGTGAATGATGCAACAGTATGAGATCAATGCTTGAACTCTTGACCTGCTCAGGCTTCAAAGAAAGGACACTTGCTCTGAATCCTCAAGATATGGAATCTATACGAACTTGTTCTGATATACGAGTTGTTCTGATATCTGGCACCCCAACCTTCTTCTACTGGACCATGGTTGTATGATCATTGTAGGCACATTCAGTGGTGGACAGAGGTCAACATGGGTAGTTTCTACCATACCCAACATCAGTGGCGTTAGTATTTTGTGTTCCGTATCGCCTCTATGGAATCAGACCAGATGTGTGATGCCATGCTCCTCATGTTCATCAGTGAGTTTTTGGCATCCATGACCCATCGTTTGATTCGTTGGGCCACTTTTGAGTGGTACCGACCACCGCATATCACGAACCCCCCACAAAATCTGCCATTTTGGAGTTGCACTAACTCCGTGGTTCAGTCATCACACACTGGTCCTTGTCAAAGTGTCTCAGATCCTTTCAACTCAGATTGTTCCTGCACTCAAAATCAACTTAATGACCTGACTGTCGAAGTGCTGCCTATGACCCAGCTTTGTAACGAGATAATCAGGGTAATTAACTACACCTGTCAGTGTGTTTAGTGTTATGGCTGATCAGTGTACACTTCAATGAAAGATTAGATCATTTGTGAAAATGCATTTTGTGACTTTCAGATACTGATGAGCTGAAGCTGATTTTATATAAAAATGTGTGGTGCAAAGGAAAATCACAGTAAATGTTTGCCTTGTGCTATACAGAGCACAGACTTTTGGTTAAATCATGTTAAAAAAATATAAACAAGATGTCACTTGCCTTCTTGGGCAAACTTCTTCAGTTTTCTTTTGCGAATTACATGTGAGCTAGAGTTTTAAAAAAAAGAAATGTCAAATGAAGTTTTCGATCCACGTAGCTTGTTTCTAGCTGTCCAGTATGATAGCAAGTCTGGGTTGTGAGTGGTCCACTTTTCCACTACAAAATTTTCCAAAATGTATGTAACAACATTTCAAGAGAGTCTAACGCTGCTGTGAAGATAAAAAGACAGTCAATGCTTTTCACTGGTTGGAGTTTCCATTATTTTATTGCAGTCCTTTTCTATTTCCATTACTGCCGACCCCCTGTAGGTCCACGGTCGGGCACAAAGAACAAAATGCATCGTGCGAGGCATTTCTAAACACAATTCAGCTAAGCACCCTCTGCACGAGAAAGCAACCAAAAGATGCAGTTGTTGTACACCAGACAAGGAAAACAGCTCTCAAGTATGGATGGATTTTCCTTTCAGTTTTGGGTATGAAAGGCCTGACTGTTTCCTGCTGTGCCGCTGTATTCACCCTGTGTGTTTCTCTCTTCGTATACAAGATATTTACGCTTGTTTTTTGGGTCAAAGATCAGTGTACTCATGTTGAAACGAAAGCGCCACAGTGTCATTGGGACGCTTCGCGCAATGCAGAGTTGTAAACACCAGAAGTGGGAATGAATTGGTCATGTGCTAACCCAGAGCCGTTCCGTGCTCCATGCCTGGCTCACATTCAAGGGCTGTTGGCTTTTCAGAAGTTAAGAACAGAAATGTCAGCAACAAGGCCGGGCTGCTTTGTCTCAAAAGAGCTTTTGTATGCCGCACTGTGCTTTGGGTTCCCTGATTTGAACCGTTACATCTCTAGCGGGCAGATGATACTCGTGTTGTAAGAGATTTTTCCTTTCACTTTTGGCCCCCAAAGGACGTGCTGTCACCACATTGTGAAGCAGTTTGACGCATTTGACTGTTGTGGAGCACTGTGTAAGCTATGTGACCTTCAAAGGCTCTTAACATGAATTTGGAACAATTAGAATGTGTTCCTTCTGGACCCCAATAATGAATTACAATATTGAAACATTCAAGAAAATGTTTTCTGGTTCCTGAAAGTTATCTTAGTAAGTGTGAAATACATAAGCTGGAGAGAATAATCACTGTCAGGCTGTATTAAGAATCTAAAGCACTACTTACTGAGAGGACAAAAACTGTTGTTATGCTAAACCTGCGCTAGAGAACATGATGGGCAAATCTGAGCATTTGCATAATCACAATTTGGTTCATGTACATCAGCTCAAATGGATATAAACTCGCCTTTACTCCCTTAGAAGCTGTCTTTCGAAAGCCACCTCATTAAAGTTTAGGGAGAGGATCTCTTATATTGTATTTATGTGTG
>JBBMFX010000035.1:2747444-2758056 GCA_037832545.1 Rhabdalestes septentrionalis | reverse complement strand
TACAAATACAAATACTTTTCCCCTTTCAACAAATACAAATACAGATACAAATAACGGCCGCTCTGCACACCCCTAATCTATATTATATATAAAGTCAAGTGTCCCAAACAGATCCATCACAAGTTCCTCACATTACTTATTCTGTGATGTGATCCAACTAAGCAAACCCAAATATTTAGTCTCCACCAAGATGGCCCTTTGCTACCATGCTTGCTGCCAGGTACCACTTAGGTGTCTTGGCACATCTGAGGACGGTGGAGTCTAGCAAGTATCCCCTTCGCTTCAAACCACGTTAGTGGTGGTTTAGAGATGAGAGAAAAGTATGTGTATTCCTAAAGCTCCCCCACAGAAGTCTGGATGATGCCTGGATCTGAATAGTGATGTGAAGAAATATCCAAGACTCAATTGACTCACTCTGCGGCCATCTGTGCTCTGTTGTTCATCCACAGTCATAAAAGTGTTTGTCCTTGTTTATGGTATAGGGCCATGAATATGACAATACTCCCTGAAAACAAGCATACAGCCTGAAAAAAAAAAACTATAAATTTACACAAACTGACCAAACAGATGAACACAAATTGAACTTAATGAGCCATAAAAAACACCCGCAAGGAGGTTCTGTATGAACAAAATAAGTCATATTTCTATTTTTATATTATATATATGTTTTATATGCATACATTTTTTATGTATATATATTCTCTACTGTATCTGGCCAAGCGCTCTATCGTCTAGCCACTCTCCCCAACTACTGGAGAGCCGCGTTCTCTAAGAGTCCCCTTCCCTAATGCTGTTCAACTAGATCTCATTGAGAGAGGAGCCCCAAATCCTGAGGGCTTGTGAGGGTGCTCTGCCTACTCGCCTCACAAATAAAACCCCAAAAATATAGATATCAGATCAACTTATCCGTTAACAAAGTTGAAGTCGAGTCGACTACTCATTTGAGTTTGTGAGAGATTGTGCAGTTCACCATGCTGTTTGAGTATCAAGTGAAATATCTCCACACATGTGATGTGTGTCTTTCTCCTTAGCTGCCATGTCTCTCATCTTGTTGTGGTTTGTGCTGATATTGCCTTCTACACGGCAACGTTACCACCCTTTTTATGAAGGGTTAGGCACATAATGCTTTGTGTACACAAGCGCACTCAAAGAGAGGAAGTAGACCCACCACATTTTTTCATACATTCATAATTCTACTTCATTATGCACCTTATAACAAACATTCATCAGGCCCTCTGTAACCCCTGACAGGAAATGCAAACCAGACTTAGAGTATCAGTAAAATACTATGTTTTGATTATTGTTAATATTTTTTGGTGCACTTTGGAATAAGGAATGGATTTGAATGGAATCACATTTGAATTGAAAGGAGAGAACATCAGATCTGTTAAAACTTTTTTTAAAAGTTAACAAAGACATCTAAAATGTTAACAAAGTCATAGACAATCAAGCCACTAATGAATATTGATGTGATCCTTGGTCACATGGCAAGTCACGACTGTGATTAATTTGCTCTTCCACTGAGGGACAGCAAAACCGCAGGAGTCAATAATAAGCTTTTAAAGTGTTAATTGAGTCTGTCCTGAGAAAAACAACAAACAGAGATGTGTCTCGCTGTCTCACCTCAGGTACATCCGGCCAGACCAGAAACTGAACGCCAGCATCAGTAGCACAGGGTGCAGCGAGCAGCCAGAGCAGCGGGTGGTCTTTCTGGAGCATGTGGTGGTGCGAGTGCTCATAGTTCACCCCCGCCGAGGAGACCTAGAGATCAGCCTCATCTCGCCATCAGGGACTCGCTCCCAACTGCTGGCCAAAAGGTGAGTTGTGCATCAGCTTCTCATTCCTTAGTCACCTAGGATAGCAAAGCATCATAATTTTACATGAATTATAACTAAACAGTGACGTTCTCTATAAAATTTGAAAATCTAAATAAAGTAGAAGTTAGTTCGTGAGAATTTTAATTAGATTTGCCATTTTTGCCATATTTAAAATCCACACAAATATGCAACACTGTTTGAATTACAGTCTAACAAATATATGGATCTGAAGGTTTGTTTCAGTTTAAGTATATCAGATTTGCTTACTGTCCATTCAGATAATAATAAATATGAACTCACTGGTTGCTATTTAATTAGTTCTGTGTGGATACAAAATCACAATAAGAACTTCTAAAGGGTCAATAGTGGCATTAATTAGTCCACTGAATATAACGCACAGACACAACAGTATATTTTTACTATACCCTAAAATATAACTAATTCATTTAATGTACAACTATGGCCCACTAAGCTCACTAAGGTAAAAAAGTATTAAAAAGTATTAGTATTCACTTTAAAATGTAACCATTTGTGACATAAGGATTCATTCACATCTTTTTAGAAAATCATTGATACAATAAGTGGCAGCATGGTCTATGATCACCATGCCCAATGCCAAGCATCAGTTAGAGGGGTGTCAAGCAGTGGAACTGCACGCTCTGGAGGGTCATGGTCCAGGTCATGGTCATGGGAACCTTCAAACTGTGCTGGATACTGATCCCCCAGGCATTGCCCACCCCTGTCCTGGAGTGATTGAGCTCCAACAAACACTTGGCTGAATGCAATCAAATCCTCAACAATGCACCAACATCTAGTGCAAAGCCTTACTAAAATAGTAGATGCTGTTACTGCAGCAAACTCCCCTATTAATAGGCTTGATTTCAGAAGAAACATAGCCAGGTGTCTACAAAAGCTTTGCGTTTATTTTCTATGTACTCAACTGTGACATTGTGAGTTTTTTCAGCCTTTCATAAGCAATAATTTTGACCCATGTGTCACATAGACATGCTGCCATAACATCATAACTTTGACTGTCTTTCTCACAGCATCCCATATTCACCCGCCCATATTTCCCCCAGCGCTAATATATTCAAGGAGAGTCAGCAATGCCTCTTCTCTGAGGTAGATTTGGCTGCCGTAGCTCCTGTCAGATGTGCGGCACATCCCTATCACTCACACGGTCACACACACGCATTTTTGATCTCTTGTTCGTTTTCGCAATGATCTCCCGCCTTGTCTCTTAGCTTGACATTCTCGAAAGACTGCGCTGGATACTTTTATAAGCTTTGAGGGACACCAATTGTTATTCTGGCAGGCCTTCATGAATAAAACACACACATCCTCTCTTTAACACTCGCGCTCAAACTTAAGGATTTCTAAATCGTCGCCAGATCTTTGTTTATCAGGGGGAAAATCTCCCCGGCTCCCACTTCAAACACCGTCGCCTGAAGAAATGAAAAATGCTGCCGTGTCTTTGCCTTCCTGTTGACGCTAACAATGCTAGTTAGCTTCAAATGGCTGTCTCAGCGTCCTGCGGTCCCGATGTATCTCCTTGCAGCACCCTTTTGTTGTGACACTTCCAGTCATTATTTACCGCACCGGGACAGGGAGACCTGTCGAATTCCTCCTACGCACAATTACCACCCCTGAAAAAGCTCACTTTGGCTATTCCAGACGTGACGGGAGATGACAGGCTAATGGGGCTCCCTGCGTTTTGAGTGTATTTATTAGTGTTTGCAGATCGTTCTTTTAGCCATCCTCTCGCCCCTGGGCCTGCGCCGTAATGCTCCAGTGCGCAGCCAGGCCTGCGGATAGAGCGTTCTTCATGTGACATCTGTGCTTTGCCTGCTAATGCATTTGCATTGCATTAAGGGTGGGTGGATGTGTGGGTAAAGGGAGGGGGAGCGGAAGGACTTCCAGAGTCTCCTCTATTTGCAGATTTGCCACAGAGCCTGATACCGACTAGCTCTCTGTGACTTTGTGCAAAAGTCTTGAGCCACCTCAATTCCGTAAAGTTTGCTAGGAAAATAAGACAGTAGAAATACGCAGAGATTTATTCCAACATGTGCAGATATATATGTAAATACATACTGGAACACAAAAAGATGAGTGGGTGACGCTCTGGTTGGGACTTCCAGAGTCTCCTTTAGTTTGTACTTTTGCCACAGATCACACTGATTGACTCAGTGACACTGTGCAAAATCTTAAGTCTCATTTCTTTATGTAATGCTAGGAAAATTAGACAGTTGGTAGGTACATTGATTTTTGTGCAAACATGCATGTAAATATATTATAGAGCACAAAGAGAGTTTATGTAATCATAACAACTGAACAAATATTCCTGTACTTTTAGAAATAGTTCTTCAGATTTCTTGAAGGACATTCCAAAGCTCTTTCTTGGAGGTCATCTGCCTTTTTTTCAGTTCTTTGTCGAGATGGGCCCACACTGCTTAATTATGTTGAGATTCGTGCTATGGGAAGACCAATCCAGGACTGATCCCTGATCGTGTTTTTTTTTTTTTGTCAATCACGATGCTTTGCCAGTATTGCCGGTGATGAAGCTGCTTTCCAGATGGTACTGCAGGGTGACTCAGAACTGTACTTCAGGCTGACTCATAATATTAAAATTGCTCAGATTGGGCATGTGTGGCCTGCATGAACAGCTAAAAAGGGGGCTGACTCGAACAGCTCACACTGGCTGAGGAACCAGATTTAGAAACTGCAAGCCTTTTCCAAAAGACAGATCAGGCCCAGAAATGGTTTGCTCTGATCCAAGTGTACGAAGTTCAAAGCAAGCACTGCAACCCCAGGAGCACCACAAAGCTTTTCATCTGTATTCTTTCAGTGGAGGGTGGGAGTGGGCTGTGATGAAACTAAAGCCCGTGGAGGATCCGGGAAGCTGAACGGATATAGAGGGTGAGAACTGATGATGCTGTGTATTAGCGAAGCACATCCATGCCGGCTTCGTGAAAACCCTAATGCGCAGCGGCGCTGCCATCTGAATGCAAAACCTGCAGGATTATAACCGTTTTCCCCAAAAGAGCTGAATGAGTGGAAATTGCAGGCGTAAAGTGAAGTATTTTTCCATCCTTTTCTGTTAAATGACTGCACCATTTGGAAGTAAGCTCCAGTTAGCTCATAGTGTATTAGTAAAATCTGATTTTATCAAACAGAAACCATCTAAAACACTCGCTATTTGCTGTGCTTTCACTCTCCAACCCTACTGTGGGTTTGAATGTTTTTTAGTATGCTTCCATTTTTGTTTTTTTGGGCATTTTGTGTGACAGAAAAAAAAAAAACAATAGTGGTTATTATTATTATTATTAGGTCTATTTTAAATCACAATAACTTTGGTTCTGTTTGAGATAGGAACAGGGCTCAGCATGTCATCTGACTCCTCAAACAGGGGTGTATCAAGCTTTCCAAAAGTGGGGGGGTTCTGGGATAGGGATGTCAAGTTATAAATACAATTTGATCAATTTAGTACAATATAATCTGACAAAAGTAGGGGGGATGGAATCACATTTTAGCAAAAGTGGGGGTGTTTTTAGATCAATTAAAATAAATAAGTCTGCTTTTTTATTAAGTTGTGTTTTTGCTGGCAGAAAAGCACTGACATTAATGGCTTCAGACATTTTGCAATGTTGTCTAAGAATTGAGCAGAACTGTTTGGAGACACGTGTTTTGGTTACACAGACCATCTCCTGGTCTGGTGGAAACTGGAATATTGTGCTGCTGCTTTAGCACTAGATGAAGCAGTGGGAATTTAGGGACCAATCTGTGAATGGGAGAGGATATGTGATGCTATGTTAGCCAACCCTTCACTAAGTAACACAAAATAGTATTTATAAATGTATTTGTAAATGTTGGAAAAAGCACCTGCTACTGTCTGATGCTTCAGCAAAGCAAAAAAAAATTGGTGCAAAATTTCCTGCCTGTTTTATCTTTGGCTGATTGAGTTGACTAAGTTACAGAAACTGGAATAAATGTTTTATGGTGCCAGGCTACAAAGTGCCTAAAGTTACAATGAACACAGTGCCCAAAGAGCAGTGTGTGGGATTTGAACCCACAACGTCCTGATCACAGGGCGAACCACTAGGCTACCATCATCCCCTACTATCTGGAATCATCTGCTCCTTCACTGGCTTTAAGTGATTCATACATGAGTCACAAAAAACATTTCTCTGAAAACATGAAGAAATGAATGGTGATCAAACCGAGGTCATGCCAGTAATACACACACTTTAATCTGAGAGCAGTTCATTGCACCCGATGGAGGGTTGACTGGTCAAGACCAGTGTTTAGTGAGTTGGAGTAGTCCAACCTAGTGATAACACAAATGTGAATAAACATTCCTAGGTCTGTTGGAGGGAGATAAGATTTTGCAATCTTTCTGATTTGATAAAAACTAGACTTGACCATGAAGATATTTGCTTATTTTAAAAAAATGATCTAAAGAATGTGAAATTGGTTAAAACTAAAGAGGTATGAAAGAAATCCAATTCATTTTGCTTTTCTGTCTGTTTTAGTAAATTAATTACTAAGTGCCCAGGTCTGTTATTGGCAGTTCGAGACAAAAGTCAGCAGACAAAATAAAGACACAAATGGGTTTGTGCTCATGTCTTCTTCTTCACGTCTTCATCTTTTCTGATACACCCCAGGTTGTTTGACAACTCCAACGAGGGCTTCAGGAACTGGGAGTTCATGACCGTGCACTGCTGGGGCGAGAGGGCAGAGGGCACGTGGACCCTAGAAATATCTGATTCCCCCTCGCAGCTCCGCAACCCTGAGGTTCTGGGTAAGGCTTAAAGGGATTAAAACTGTATCGCAGAACACATTGAGAGAAGTGTGGTTCTGTGCCTTTTTAAAATCTCTTCAGTTTTTCCTCTTGAGCGTTATTGATCATCATGCTTCCCAGCAAAGACTTCCACTGCTCTGTTGTTCCACTGCTCTGGGTCCATGCTCTTGTCACAGTGTTTTACATTTTAAAATATAACTTTCAAAACAATCGCATTACAAAGACTCTTGTCTTCAGATCTGCCCGTGTTATTGAGGATGCAGGCATTTGAAGTAGATTTATGAGAACGTGCCTTGCATCGAATACAGTGAATTAAGCGTAAACAAGGCCTTAAATACAGATCATAAATCATTTATTTTGGTTTAGGAAACAAATAATCTTTTTGATTGCTTTCATCCAGGAAGATTTGTGTTTTCATTTGTTCCCCAGATTTTTGTGTATCATACAGTGCCATTAAAAAAGCCGCCCACCTCATTTCTTTGTTTTTTTTTATTTGTTACATTAAATTGTTTCATATGTTCAAAATTAAATTCTATAAAATTGTTAAAAGTTAATAAATTATATCAATCTATGAAGGGTTACAAAGGCATGGGACTCAGAGTCAAAAACATTATCCTCAGAAGGAAGTAACTTAGATTTGTGGTGAAAGTAGCCAACCGAACAACATGTATCTCCGAGACCACATTGCACTGCACAATCGGAAAGTACAAAAAAATGAAGAAACTGTAGACTTGTCTCGTTACTGCTATTAGAACCAAAGGCCAAAACAACCACTGGTCAATAGTAACTTTACTGATTACATTTGCCAAAAAAAACCCTTGATGAGCCCTAAGTGTTTGGCAAAAATATTTTATGGACTGAGGAGTAGAAGTGGAAGGTCCCTTAACCCCTGTACTAGAACGAACAGTATTCCAGAGTAATAACATCATACCAACAGTCAAGCATTCCTCCCTCTCTTATTGTATGTCTGGGATGACTGTCTTTGTCTCTCTCTCTCTCAGGTAAGTTAAAGGAGTGGACACTGACTCTTTATGGGACTGCGGAGCATCCATATCAGTCTCAGGGCTCTCAGCACTCTCGCTCCCGGATGCTGGAGATTCCGAGCATTAAGGATCCTGAACCTTCCCCAGGGACCCTACAAAATGAGGATGAAGAAGAAGAGGAATACAGTGGTACAGTTAGTTAGTTGAATAATTCATGGATCAATAATTTGGCTGGTGTACGACCGGAAACAGGCAGGTGTCTGAGGCTGCGTTGTAGGAAGTTATGTGTGATAAACATTAGTTAATGGCGATGACTGAACAGGTGGAATTTTAGTAGCATACATTTTTTGCAGCATGTGCTGTCTAATGTGTTTCACCCATACAAATAGCTGGGTATATAATGGTTCCAACATGTATACAAGCCTGGTATCGGGGGCTGTGCTGGCTCGAACCGCCAGCTTCGCTCGTAAACGCTTTTCGCTGAGGTGATATTTTACACAGGATGTGCTCCAATAAAATAAAAAAATCCTTATTGCATGAATTGCAGATAAGGATACTCCTATCAACAGTTCCATCTGTCTGTTTTTAAATGGAAACTTACCGAGCAGGGAGTTCTCATCTTCATTTTACAGAGCACCAAAATCAGCTTGATTTTTTTTACATGTTATTTTTCTGTGATTATGTGATCAAAATTAACACATTAATTCGACACCCCTAGTGGAAATATAACTTACTTGGGGTACATAGCATGAACGAAAAAAAGAATTAAATAAAGATTTGTATTGTTTGTAAAAACTCTTATGAGCTGATTAGAAGAACACAGGTTCAGTTCCAGATTCCAGGTTCATTTTGTGATGTCACACACAACACATTTACATATATCTGCCTATTCAACCTATGGCATTTTTGGTCCGCCCATTCATAGTTGAAGATATGCCGTGTTCCAGCCTGAACTAATTTTTAAATGAGGAACATCAGTAAACAATCAACCAGTCTTAAAGGCAAAGCAGCAAAACAAAAAAGGGTACAGAGGGGTAAGTTGATGGTATGTAAAAATATTAATTACTGTTTGATAAATTTGGTTCACTTATGACCCAAACAAATGCCGTAAGTGGACCTAGAAAAAAGAAAATAATATAGAAAAGTAAGATAAAGTGTCGTTTCACATTCAGCTGAGTGACATCAGCCCTAATTTGGCCTAATGCCTGGTAATTATTGTAAGATTTTGGTCTAAACCAGATGAGGAATGTCATACTGTAAGATAGCTTCAAAGACAACCTGCAATTATTTTCTGACTGTGTCAGAAAGTTTGAATGACTGTCTCACAGCGTGTTTGCTGCTGTGAACTACGTGTACTGACTAGCTAAAAAAAAAGCAATGTATTTATCAACACAACATGGAGGTGAAATTAAGTAATTCTGGTACGTGCAGTCCAGTCACCAGAGTCATCTTGTTCTGTTAACTCAGCACCAGCGCAGACTGATGATGTTTTGTTCCCCTATAATAACTTGCATGGTACATCTACATACCTTCATACTGACCAACGTACATCTACACACCTTCATACTGACCAACCTACATCTACACACCTTCATACTGACCAACGTACATCTACACACCTTCATACTGACCAACCTACATCTACACACCTACATACTGACCAACGCACATCTACACACCTTCACACACACTATCTTATATCTACACACCTTCACGGACACCATCATTCACTTAAAGACCTTCACACACACCATCATACACCTACACACCTTTACACACACCATCATTCACCTACACACCTTCACACACACATCATATATCTACACACCTCTACACACCGATCACACTGTAGAAGTCATAAAACAACTTGCTATAAACCTAATTGTAATATAGGTCATTTTAATCCCTAGTGATTGAGATGAGTTGGGTTTTTGCATCTTTGTAATATAATTAACATGAGGTTGGTGGAGATGATTTTATATCATATGGTAATTACAGCATCAATGACAGGATCATAGTCACGTTGCAGCTGAAATCTTTGTTCATATTATATGTGTATTACAACAGCAGTTCAGGAGTTTAACAGTAACGAGTGTTCTGTTCTATTTTTTAGGGCCATGCCACGATGAGTGTACCGACCAGGGCTGTGATGGACCAGATGCTGTGCACTGCCTGAACTGCATCCACTTCAGTCTGGGAAACCTAAAGACAGGAAGGTATAGCAAATAAAGTGCCTTATTTTTCCTCGCCGTAGCTCCTCTTTTTTTAGTGTAGATAATTAGAAATATCTGAAGTGGACTTTATAACAAGTCAGAAATATTTTTGTGCTCAAACAGGGCTGCAAAATGCTTGGATTTAAACAGTGATTATAATAATTTAAACATGATTAAATGAATAAGTTTTGAACATATGCTACCTGAACACCCCCGCTGGCACGACATCAGCCTTACTTGGTACATTAAACACACGCCCACTCACACTTACACACAGACACACACACAAACACACACACGTTCACACACACACACACACACACACACACACACACACTTTTTTTTTAAATCACAAATTTGCTGTTGAGTAAATGTCAGAGGTTACTCTTCACTGTGACATAAACTTTAAAAATCACACATCAGTTAAGTAACTGATTCAGATATCATAATTCGTCTCAGTAACAACACATTTAATTTCAATTACAGAATCCTTCATCTGTTTATGTATGTAGTGGGAGCTACACTTACCCCACACTGCATGAGGCAAAGAATTTAGTTCAGTTTTTTTCTCTTCTTCTCTTCTTCTGAACTTCATACTTCAGATCAATTTATGGGAGCAAATTACACTTTTTAGCACTGGCTATGTTAATGAATGAATATTGAAAATCAAAAGAAACCCTTTGAGTGTATCCAAGTCATGACTTAGAATGGCAGAACCATCTTAATCTAACTTGTTTCTAAGTTTATCCTTCTTGTATTCTCATCTTTTCTCTTTCCTTCTTTTCTTCGTCTGTCCTTCTT
>JBBMFX010000035.1:2713696-2732952 GCA_037832545.1 Rhabdalestes septentrionalis | reverse complement strand
AGAAGATGGCATATTGCAAGTAAACATCCAGTCAGCCGAGGTTTTCACTTGGCCCACAGAGCAGCAGCTCTCACGTCTGACACTCTCGCGCAGTTTTAACTGCAGTCTCCACATAAACCAGAGCTCATTATCTGTGTCTCCTATATTCTCTCACTACCACCCCCACACCCCCATTCCAGCGGACGAGGTTTTCTGTGAGATGGTGAAGTCCAACCGCCTGTGTGAGAAGAAGCTCTTTCGCCAGTTCTGCTGCAGAACCTGCCTGATGACAGGATGAGTAAAATGGGGGAGGAAAGATGAGTGGAGGACAGAGTCACTTCTCTTATAAGGCTGTGTTTATCTGATGTACATTTTAAACCAGTTTTATCTGTGGTTTCAAAGACAACAAATTCCTCATTTGGATAGCACTGGATGGTGCTATCCGATCGCCATAAGATATATTTTTAAGGTTGTCTGTTTTATAAACTTCATATAGTACATGTATAAATCGTTTATTTTTTATTCAAAGATGAGCATCATTACAAAATAGACTGCTATTGATATGTGACAATAAGGAATAAGCTAAAGGACCGGCCTTCTCGACGAATCATTAGTCCCATTACCAGTACTGACCTCCCGAATGGATAAACAGTTATGCAAGATTGTCGATCGAGAGCACTGCGTAAGACTGGACTTTTTTTTTCCCCGGAATGATGATGATTGTCAATAAAGATGAAACAATGCCATAGTGAAGATGTTGTATATTTTGGGGCGTTTATGTAATGTTTAACGTATTTGTTCTTTAAGGATGCCAGAATAAAACCATAAGTGGCCACCGGTGACTGTCCCTGAGTACTGAACTCATGTCCAGTGCATTTCTTTCAGCCCTCACCCCCCGACCCGTATCTCACAAAGTACATCTTGTTCTCTGTGACCTTTCGTACCAAGAATTCAGTTCTGTATTTTTTTATTTTGCTTGTAAATTGGCCTCTAGTTCTCGGAAGTCTCGGCATTGCCAAACTTTGAGATCATGAACTTTTCTGGAAGCAATCGGGTCCACTGTTTGTGCATCGCGTTCCAAGCGACTGACCGGAGGTTGTGTCCGTTGCCTGGCACTTTGGATGTTGAACCCTAAAACAATTTGCTTATTTAGGTCCGCGCTAATCTCCCACACTCGGATAATAGAGTGTGTAAATATTTTGGTGCCCTCCTGGAACCCTTGCTCATTTTCTGTTGGAATCTTCAAACATAACAGTGTGAGACAGTAAGCTCAAGTTGTTTTGATGCATTTTGAAGTGGAATTGATGAAAGACTGGAATAAGGACATGTGAGGTAGGACAGCTGTTATCCTAATTGCTGCAGGCTGGACATTAGATATGGGTCTTGGTGTTCTTTGAAGAATACAAGAGCATTGTTTCATCCTATAAAAGACTACTTAGACTCCATTACACTTTTTTTAGGTGACCCAATAAAAATAGTTGCTCCAGTCTACAGTTTTGGTCCCACATGGACCATAAATGGATGATATTGAAAAAAAATTTAATATCTACATTCTGAACTTGAACAATTGCATGGTCGAGTGAACTAAAACAGAATAAAATGTATGCAAATGCAGTCACTGTACTGACCTGTTGTTGTCAGCTGTTGTCCATGTGCTCCTCCCATTGGTCAGACTTATCACTGCAGCTTGCAGTTTCCACTCGGAGATGCAGTGCTCTAGTCTGATTTAGCTTAGTGTGCCTTGGCATAAGTTGTCTGTTCTTCATTTTTTACACAGATACATTCAGCCTTTCCTCTAATGTCCAAGTGGATTTGCCTTATTGGTTCATCCTCTCTTCACCTTCCTTTGCTATGCCGGCATTTGGACAGCGATGCAGATCTTTTTCACAGTGGAATCAGCAGAGTTGGGCTGTTTCCCCTCTGTTTAGTGAAATTCAAGCATGGCATATTATGAACATTTTTTTGAGTGTATTTCAGTAGTTATAATGTACTGAAAAGCCCTTTAACATCATCTCACCTGTTATTATACTACTAGACTTTTCTAAACCTCCAGAAATCAACTATAATTTACATATAGTTCAATGAATGTAATGATTCAAAAATTCGAGTGGCATCTATTTTTTTTTGTTACAGCAAAAAAATATTGATTGGCTGAAAAGGTGTTTAATATGTTAATATAGGGATGTTCATCTTTTGTGCATTTGTGCTGCTTAATCGGAATGAAAATCTCCAGCTACAGAGCTGCACGAAAGTTTTACACCAACCCACATTTTTCATATTTTGCTTTCAAAGAAAAGGACTTTCCCATATGTTAAATGTTTTTTGTTTGTTAAACCACACAGTGACCTATGTATTAATCATTAGAGCATAACAAAGCACACTTAACTTAAGGCTTGAACCAGTGAAGAAACAGGAGCAGATGGTTCCAGATCATCAGGCTGTGATCAGTATACTGGTGGTTTAGAATGCTGAGTGGTTGTAACCCCTTTATCTAGGCTCCGTTTATCTTTAGGCCCTTTGCAGTCACGGTAAAACATTTCTTTAATTTAATCTACTCAATAAGACAGTTTTACATGCAGAAATTATATTTTAAAAGAACAAGGTGATTTTAGTACAGCATTCAACACTGTAAATGTACAATATTTGTAACAGGAGCTGTACATTTTAGTCACAAGATAACACACTATCCCCAAGCAAACATGCAGGTCATGATACGCTGCATTGTGATATGAGGTTCCATTCCTAGGTTACAAAACAAAGTAGGTATTATTTGGAGACTGTAGCAGCAAGGTCTTTACTTCCACATTCTAAGTGGACAGAAATCACCCAGTTATTATTAAATCTAAAACCACTGAGTTTGAAGGCCCACTTTGTCATGCCACTAGAACAGAGAAAAGAACGATAATAAGCTGGCAAGACAAACAATAATGCAAATGTAATGCGACAGGCAAAAGATTCATTTGTTTCTAGTTAAATACTCTCCTGCAAGCAAAAAACTGAGGAGGGCGGGTTGAGGGGAGGTTAATTTCACACTCTACCTTCAGTTTTCAGGCAGCTAAAGAAAACTGCTCTGCTGTTTATTTTATGGTACATTTTACTGGGCTCTTTAAACAATGTGCAGTTTCGTCAGCCAGCGCTTCTCCTGAGCTCTCCTTGAGCCTGACGTGTGCACAAAAGATTATGGGCAGCAGAAAACTGTGAGTGAACTTCGGTAACATCCTTCAAATTCGCCAGACACTGGCCTACATTTCCTGGGTGTATTCCGAGAATCCTTTTGATTAGAGCAGCCTTTGGTGGCATAGCAGTTTTTTAAATACAGCCATCCTGCACTTGAGACCTCAGATTAGCTTTAAGCGATGCCATGGAAGAATTAAGTTTTATTTTCTAACTAGTCTTTGGTTAGTTCTTGAAAGATCCATTTAAAACTTTGTGAAGATTTAAGGGCATTCTGATAATGTGAAAGTTCCATACCAGCAGGCACCAACCTCGTGGACATTTGCTCTCTCTTCCAGTTTTTAGCTTTAAACTTAAATGTTGCCCCATCTTCTTACTTAATGCCAATCATTGACTTCTGAAGAAGTTCATAAACCAGAGAATATTGTGACTATAACTAGACTTCTCCAGAACCAGGGTTGATGACCATTCCTCTATGCTAGTTATCCCTCCTGTTATGTTTGTTCCTCAGGAACACCAATAATGTTCCCGGGTCAATTTGACACGGGTCATGTTAAGTTATCAAAATGTCATACAAAGGTTTTGTATGACACTGATCATATTTAATCATTTTTTGCTTTTTATTTTGTACCATATCAAGATTTTCATCTGAGGCTCCTCCAACCAGCTTTCCAGTGTAAACCTGCACGTTCAAAGCAGAGCTTGTGTTGTATCACATGCTGGCCAGATTTTTATGGCGTATTTGGCTCGTTTGGAGCGACCTCTGAATCCCACTTGGCATTACGGCCTGGGTTATAGAGCAGAGGAAATTGCTCTACCTACTTGTCCCACACTGTCCTAATAGCTGCCAGCTTGTCTCTCTCCCGTCTGACAGCCCTTGTTCCTCGACTATCAAATCGGATCACTTTCTGTATCCCACAGACTGGCTGTTGAGTGATCCTTTTTTATTGATTCTAGCCAGTATGAGGACACACAAATATTAATGTAAATGCATTTTATCCAGTTTTTCCACTGACACACCTCTCCCAAAACACACCTACTTTCTAAATGTGTCATTTCAAGAATGATTTCATGTATTGAGATGGGCATGACAAGCTCAAAAGCCGACTCAATGTCGGTCACACAAGTCACGGCCATCTTATTAGGCCCTGGTACTTTATTATATTTTCTGCAGACAGTTTTGACAGACACATATTTGGGGATGAAGACCACGGTATTTCACCATGTTTTGGTGGAAATACCTTGCTTAGAGGAATATAAATAGCAACTTACTCCTTTGGCATCTTAATCAGAATCATCAGACTCAGAATTGACCTCAAGATGGTCCTAATCTTCAGACACAGCCTCCTATTTCACTTTCATGTTCAAAGATTTGCCCACGGGAAAAGAAAAGGTTCCCATCAGAAGTCATGACAACACCTGCATTCTCACACTTACAGATGAAGTCAGTAGAATAAGTAGAGAGAGAGAGAGAGTGTATGTGTTTGTGTGTAAGTGATTGGGGTGAAATAGGTCAAACAGGTGCAAAGAAGCTAATTGTATTTGACAGTTATTTGACCCCTTTAACCTCCACTTTGACTGCTAGTATCTGTGTAATATGTGGGGTGCACAAATTTGAAATTAACAGTTTTTATTTTATATGTTGTTGACCCCTATTAAGCCAAGCTAAAGACATTTCAGATTGTAAAAAAACTATTTTAACAATTTTTTTAATTTGAATGGGTCAAATTTACCCGCAGCATAAGAGGTTCTTCATATGGTGCTTTTCGCACCACGCAGTAACATGAACAAATGTTTTTTCCGTTACAAATGATGTGACCCATACCTGAGCTGTGCCTGTGCTTCGCTAAATTTTCACTGCATGGCTAAACAATTCCAAGAAAAATGTAAAAAAACTAAAAAATGGCATAGAAAAATAAAAGATCAAAATGACAGAAAAACTTTTGAACTCCATGCACTCCATGGAACTCGTTCACATTTGACAGCCTAAGGTCCTTCACAAGGGGGCAAAACAGTCAAATACTTGTTGATGCTTCATAGAAATAGTTTTTTACAGTGTAAACTGTTACAAACTGTAAAGCAAATGATTTTGCAGTGCAGGCCTAAATGAAGTGAGAAAAATATGGAAAGGAACAACTCAAGCAGAAGCACTTTCAGTATAGAGGAAATGTCTTGAAGAGAAATGACCTAATTATAGTAAACAATGCTTAATGGAATCGGTACTATTATGTTTAGCGCTACGGCATGAAAGGACACTTTGTGTTTAGCCATTCCTGACACAGATGAACAAAGCAATCACTAAGAAAAGTCCATATCACTGTGCAAGTTTGTAAGACAGCAACTTTCTTGAGACTGGAACATCACTGACACAAGCAAGGAAGAATGGAGCTGTGAAAAGGTTTATCCAGGCCAAATTGAGGCAGGAGAAAAATCGAAAAGAAAAGAGCATGGTCTGGCTTTTGCTTGAACTTTTCCCAAGTTTCAGAATGATCTACAAAAGACCTGCATTTACAAAAGGCCGGCCTGAGCAGGGTGTGGCCCTTCCAGTGGAGATAAGCTCTGAGACTTGCATGCTAAAGTGTCTGTTGGAGGAATGCTGTAGAGGGGTCAGATCACCTTTATGTGTCTGCACCAATCTGGCTTTCTAAAGGCTGTTAGGTTATCAAGCTGCCACAGTTATCACAACCATGCAGCGTTCAGAGCTGTCCGAATGCTCGGAGAAAGCAAGGGCAGTTGAGAGAGATTGGAGGGGAGATGAATGGATAAAAGGAAGAAGGGGAAGATAAGAAGAAGAAAAAGAAGAAAAACTACAACTTGTGCACCAGAAAGAGAAGTTTCAGGAGAACTGTATGATATATTGGTTAAATTCTCCCTAAAGGCAATACTGAGCCAAACCCTACTGATTTCACAGAAAGTAGCAAAATGTAAAGTTATTTGCTATGCAGCGTTACATCAAGTCAAGACAAGTAGAGCTTTATCGTCATCCTTCGAATTACACGGCTGCTGCCCTTCACTATTCCCTCTCCCACCTGGAAAACAAAGACTTCTACATCAGGGGGCTCTTTGTTGACCCGCCCCCATCTTCAACACCATCATCTCCCACAACCCCACACACAAACTGACCAATCTCAGCCTGCACCCCACCCTCTGTGACTGGCTCCTGGACTTTCTGACTGGCAGGCCTCAGTCCGTCAGGACTTCCTCCAGCATCACCAAAAACACTGGCGTCCCACAGATTTGTGTCCTCGCCCATTTCCTCAACGCAGATGATAGGAGATGATAGTGGACATGAGGAACAAGAGGCCTCATCAGCCACTATTCATCCGGGAGCTTAAAGTGAAGAGGGTGAGCAGCTTTAAGCACCTGGGCGTCCATATCAGTAAGGAACTCACCTGGACACTGAACACCACACAGCTGGTCAAGAAGGCTCAACAGCTGCTGTACTTCCTGAGGAGGCTAAGGAAGTACATTATGTAGGCCAAGATTGTTAGCAGCTTCTACAGCTACAGTTTGAAGAGCATGTTGGCCAGCTACGTCACTGCATAATACTGCTGTATACATCAGCACTACTGCTTTGGACGCCTGCAGAAAGTGAAAACAACTGTGGAGAAGATCATCAGGACTCCACTGCCCTCTCAGCAGAGCATTTGCCAATGCAGAGAAGAGTTGCCTCCATTCCTCAAAGACCCCACACACCACCAACACAGACTGTTCAGAAATGTGAAACAGTCTAGAACCTCCTGATCAAAAATCTTCTTCGTCCCCACTGCCATCAGACTCCTTCACAGCTGACAGAGTGTAATTAATCACCTACCCATATATTAAATTTTTTGCTTTAAGCTACTTTGCGCATCCCCTTCATCGACCTCCCACTGTAATTTTGCACAGCTACCTCAGACTTTAAATTTTGCATATTAAGCGTCTTTGCACATTTATTTTAATTTGGCAAATGCACAGTTAATATCAAAGTATTTTCCTAACTCCTTTATAAATAAAACTCAACTTTGATCTCAGCAGTTTTTTGGACAGTCTTGGGATTTGAACCAATGCAAGTCTTTAAACACTAGAGATTCAAGAACTTTTTCATAAATGTCTTTCCTTATAAAGAAATAATGTAGACTTCAGAGCTATATGTAGGTGCAGACAGGCCAAAACTTTTTTTCTTATTGTCGTACACTTCCACCTAAAGGAATAGTCCGCAATGTGAAACCTGCAACAATGAAAGAAATCTAACTCGGCATATTAAACCATTTGCATCATACTGTAATAGCTGTTCGCTTTCCATCGTTTCAGCAGTGTGTGCATATTTCGCTGATGTATTCCTTTAATATTGCATCCTCTTAATAGGGCACTGACTGACTAAGCAGCACTGATTACTATTCCTGCGGTATTTTCCATCCCTGCACAACACAAGGTGTTTATGCTTTCTGCACTCATAGGCTGGTCGCCTGTTCAGAGGGAGGGGAAAAAAATCCATTATTTCTGGACAACAAGCTCAACGGAGCAGAACCACCTCAGCAAATCCCTGCTGACTTAAAAAAAGGACGTTTGAAAGAGACAATTCGGCGACGCTCCTTTGAGAGACGCAGAGAGAAAGGAGCTTGAAAAGTGCTGAAATTAAAAAAAAGGAAGTCTGCAAAGATGTTGATATTCTTTTGAGTTGAAGAATTGGATTGTGTATTTATAGGGACGTGTGTCTAATTTGCTTCCCCCACCCAGCCTGGAAATATTGGACTTTTATATGGTGATCAGCCCAGGGGGCATGTTTGGGCCCTTTGTTTGTTAGAGAATAAATCTCCAAGTACACGTCTGCTGCTTTTTTCTCTCCTTGGCTTCTTTCCCGCTGCCCCTTTCTGAATATATTGTCCTGCAGTAGCACACCAACATCCCTCAGCACTTCAGCTATGCTGAGCACCATCTGCCAGCCTCTTTATGAACTTGTCAAAGCTTAAAGTAACGGCCGCCCCTAAAAATGCCCAGGTTTTTCTACTGCTCAGGGGAAAACTATTTGGGCCTGTGGACCACTACACAATTTAGATTTCCATTTCAAAGCAAAAGAATGTGTGACGTGCTAATTTTGTGTAATTGAAGAACAGTACACCTAGAACCATACCATTAAAAACACAGACAGGTGATGTGAATACTGATGATCTGGTTACAGTGGCACCTGTCGAGGGGTGAGAGATATAAGGCAGCAGAAGGGTCTGAGTCACTTTGACACAAAACAAACTGTCATGGCTGGATGACTGGGTCAGAGCCTCTTCAACACAGCAGGTCTTATGAAGTGTTCAGCACCTGCCAAAAGTGTCCAGAGGAAAGAGAACCAGTGAACCAGCAGAGTTACTGTGGCACAATCTGCAGAAAAAGTTAATGCTACTCGGACGGAAAGGGGCCTGAATACAGGGTGTATCTCTGCAGACTAGTCAGAGTGCCCATTCTGACACCTGTCCACCAACAAATGATCTTGGGAAGAGATGGACCAGGACGCACTATAGGAAGAAGATGAAGCAGCTTGATGCTCTGGTCAATGTTCTGCTGGGAATCACTGCAGACCGATTTCACCCCTTCATGGAGACGCTGTTCCCTAATGGCAGTCCCCTTGTTATGCTCCCTGCCACACTGCAGTCACTGTTCAGGAATGGTTTGAGGGACATGAAATGAAAATTCAAGTTTGGCCTCTAAATTCCCCAGATCCCAATCCGATCAAGCATCTGTGGGAGGTGCTGGACAAATGAGCCGGATCCATCCAGGCAGAACCTCACATTTTACAGGACTTAAAGGATCTGCTGCAGGAGCAGAGTCTAAAATCACTTACAGAGTTTAGACATCAGTTGTTTGGCAAATGGATTGAACATTATGGCTGATGGGTGTACATTTGATTGATTTGGATGTCTCTGAATGCCAGGCCGGGTATTTGATGTTATGGCATGCACTGTGACCACAGGGGTGATTTGAAACCATGTTGATTAGAGAAGGGGACCATGAAATTGAGCATGAAATAGCTCATAGAATTACAGTTAATTGCATAAGTAAAACTGCTCTTACTTCTTTAGAGCTTTATTTTTCTCATCACGCTTGGCTGCTTTGTCACCAGATCAGGGATTACGAAAATTCATACAGCTTTTTCCATGGCACTCTGACTTTGAAATGTATGAACTTTCTGTGACATGCTAATAGGGTGTACAGCACACGGAGCCACAGCTGTGCAGAGATCAGTGTTTTCCCTCAAATAACACTGAACACAGCGTGAAAGGTGTACTAATTAGCTGACAGGGTGAAGCAGATGTGTGAAATGAGCTCTGTTGTACTGTGGCCCATCAGGACTGGTGTCTCTCACCCCCTGATCTATATAAATAAGTCAACTCTTATTATAAAAATGAGTATCTGAAAACTCATCTTCTTCTTTTAGATATTGTCTTGATTAAAACATAACTTTTATGTTTGGGGTCAATTTGACCCCATTCGACATTTAATGCCTCTAAATAAATAAATAACCAACATCATATTTTGATTCATATTAAACTACTTTTCTTGCTTTTATGAGGACAAACTGAAGACACAAAAAATACCAGGTTTTCAGTGTCTTGCACATATTTTATCCCAGGCTGTTTTACAAAAAATAAGAAATGTGTTGTCATTCTGGATGATATTGAAGGTATTATGATGAAAAGGGCGGTTTCATAATCTTAAAAAAAATCCCTCGGCATTAAAGCTTTGTTTGGATGAGTTTGGTGTGGAAGACCTTGACTGGCCTGCAGAGAGCCCTGAAATCAACCCCATCCAACACCTTTTGGATGTACTGGAGCAGAGATTGGGAGCCAGGTCTTCTACTTCAACACCAGTGTCTGACCTCATAAATGCTTTACAGAACGAATGGACACAAATTTCCACAGAAACTCCAAATCTTGTGGAAAGCCTTTCAAGAGTGGAAGCTGTAATAGCTGAAGGAGTGGGACCAACTCCATATAAAATCTAAGTATTTGAAAACAATGTCATTAAAGTCCCTGCTGGTGTAATGGTCAGGCATCCCAATATTTTAATTTTATTTTGGAGTATGTTTTATTTAAAGCATTATTTAGTTTATCAAGAAATAAAATACCTAAAACACATAAACTTGGGTCAGAATTGTAATTTCAGCCATTTCTGGACGTTTAAATTGCTGCGGTCAAATAAGAGTTGATGATGTTTGTAGTATATCATGGGGAAAAACTAAATGCAACATGACTGATGAGTTGCTGGTTGCTTTTTACTACAGAAATATTATGCATGTTGGATCGCACTTTGCTCTAAAGCATGTCTAGGTCATGCTGAATACTGATAAAGCTCCTGCTCTTCAGTGACAGCTGCAAGTTGCGAATCCATCTGAAGCCCCTTCTAGAGCATTAAAAGATAAATTCCTTCCAATCCTCCAGACTTGGGATGATTTTCTTGCTACCGCATCTCAAAGGATGAGGAATAGGCTTATAGATCTGACCTGGAAACTGATGAATCATAGCTTGACTTGAAATCTACCTGCAACTGGCATTATGGTGTTTTTCAATACCTTATAAAGTAGAATGAGGTGCGGAATCTGACATGGAATGGTCTTCATACTCATAGAGATGCTGCTAGAAAAATGAATTGCAGTGGTTTTTAATTTATTTCCAGAGCTGTAGAATGTAGAATGAAGGAATGAAAGAAGAAATGAAAGGATGAAAGAAGCCAAGCAAAAAAGAAAGAAAGAAAGGCTAAAAGAGAGAAAATAAAGAAAGAAAAAAAAGCTCAAATAGTTACAGAAAGAAAGAGAGAAAAATGTAAAGAAGAAAGAATAAAGGAAGGAAAGCAAAGATAAAACACTGAATGAAAGGCTAAAACAAAGAAATACAGGGAAAATAAACAAACAAATGCCTGAAGGAAAGGAAGAATGAAATAGAAAGGACAAAAGAAAGAGAGAAAAAAATGAAAGACCAAAAGGAAGAAAGAAAGAAAAAGAAAGGCCAAAGAATGAAATAAAGAAAAATCTCAAATAGTTAATAAAAGAAATAAAAAACACCTGAGAGAAAGGTAGGTAAAATGAAGGAAAGCAAGAATGAAAAAGAGCCAATAAGAAAGAAATGGATTGAAATAAACAGCCCAATGCCTGAAGGAAAGAAAGGTAAATAATTTAAGGAATAATAATATAGAAAGACCAAAAGGAAAAAAGAAAAAAGCCACAACGAAGATTAGAAACAAAGGATGAAAATAAGACAAACAAAAAAATGCCCGAAAGGAAGAAAGTATGGAAAAAAGTAAGAAAGAAGAAAGAAACAAACAAACAAACAAAGGAAAAATTAAGAAAGAAAGAAACAATAACAAACAAACTAACAGGAAAGGAACAGATGCCCCCCAAAAAATGCTTCCAAGAAAGAAAAATGAAAGATACCAACAAGTGCCTCAAAGAAGGAACGAAAAATGAAAGATACCACCAAATGCCTCAAAGAAGGAAAGAAAAAAGAAACAATTAAATAAAGAACTAAAGAAAGAACGAAGGAAAGAAAGAGATAAGTAAAAAAATTAAGAAAGACACACAAAGAAAGAACGAAAAGAAAGAAGGTATCAAACAATGAAAGAAGGAGGATCGTGTGGAGTGGATAGTAAAGAGAGAGTCTCCTCCGGGCCGGATGGGGCGGTAGTGAGTTCCTGTGCGCTGTTGGTTGATTTCCTGGCGGCGGCGTGCTCTGAGAGACTCTGTGGCGGGGTTTCTCTCTCTGTGTTTTTTAGTTATTCCTGATTACTTTCCTGTGTTGTTTTTCTGGATTGTTTTACTGGATTATTTTGTGTTTTCTGGGTCGACATGGTGAAGTTGTCGGCGGAGCTGATTGAGCAGGCCGCTCAGTTCACTAACCCGGTCCGGGACAGAGAGCTCGACCTGCGGGGTGAGAACAAACACTAAAATTACCAATATTGCAATAAATATCACACTTTATATCAGGGAACAGTATTTGTGCGGTGAGGTAAAACAACAAACACTAATATTACTAATATTACATTTATTAGCATCCTTTTTACCAGAAATCTCGAGTGCCGGATGAGATCACAACAAATACACTCTTAATATTACTGATAATACCGTTCATATTACTGTTTATGTCACAAGCACCTTGATAAAACTCGCAATTTTACTGATATTACTCTTCATATCACAAAAACACAAACACCAGACAAAACTCTTATTGCTTAAATTACACTTGACACAGAAACGCCAACATAAGTATCACACTTAATATCTTAGGAAAACAAACTCGTATTACTAAATAGTAATGATTACACTTAACATCACAAACAAACTCTGCCTATGTTTATAACGTTAAAACAGCCCATATAACAGGACATTTCTTGTTTATTCCACCTGATATTTGGAGGAGTCATTGTCTTATGCGAATCTTAATATCTATTTAGGCATATTGAGTAGATCAAATGAAAGAAATGGGAACAAAGGTTTACTGCGGCAGGCTTAAAAGTGCCTAAAGAAGCAAGTTGCTTGAATAAGGTTATATGAAATATACCAGTGCCAGTGCTGTAAAATCTCAATACAGGTATGTTGCCCCTATTGTGCAGCTCTAAATTGAATTAAATTCCATTATATTAGTGAAACTTATCTATCTATCTTTATATAATTTTTTTATGTATTCATACATATTCATTACAAAATTACAAATATGCACCATGCACACAGAAAGGTCCAGCCTTGTTCAGCTCATTTCTTCCTTTTTGTTCCTTATATGGGTCTCAGGCTACAAAATTCCTGTGCTGGAAAACCTTGGTGCCACTCTGGACCAGTTCGACACCATCGATTTCTCTGATAATGAGATCCGGAAGCTGGACGGATTTCCACTGCTTAAGAGACTGAAGACAGTACTGATGAACAACAACCGCATCTGGTGAGAGACCGGGGCAGGCTAGATTTTAGACCCCAGCTTCATTCCTGCGCTTTATCTTTGCAGGTCATAAAAACAGGTGGCGGGTCATGTTGAGCATTATTGAGACTTTTATTCCAAGGGGGGGTTATTCCAAGTATGCTGTGCATGCAGGACAGGTTGAATCAGCATTTTGGTCGCAATATACAATGCTAACATTGGCTGGTTTTCGTATGTGAGCTAAAAATGATGCATCTTTTTTAACAGCCGAATCGGGGAAAATCTGGAGCAGTCACTGCCAAATCTGAAGGAACTGATCCTTACAAGTAATAACATTCAAGAACTGGTGAGTTATGAATCATGGCAAAATTAGTTTTCTTTTGCACATATCTGGGCTTAGTGCAGCATTTGAGAACCTGCCATGCCATATTGTAGTTAGACTCATACATGTGACTAAGTGTGTGTGTTTGTGTATGTCCTGTCTGTAATTAACATTTTAATTCACATATTGTGTGTTCCTTTAAAAATAACAAAATTCAAAATGCCTATAATGTAGTGTTTGTGAATAGATACCTACACACACATCCATATAAAAAAAACCCAAAACAAATCAACTGGCTAAATTACAAATGTAACATTTAAATAAGCCTCACTTTTTGGATTTGCTTTAAAATTGAGTGCGAAAATATGTACAGCCTTGTCATCTGCTTCATCGGCTATTGTTTGGATTTTCTGTCTCAAATATGCACAATAATCATTTACAGTTCACAAAATGTCCATTAAAATGAAGAACTCATTCTATTAAAACGACCCGTTGTTCTGTTGTCATGAGCACTTTGTATAAATACTGATTATTATTCTGGTGTAACTTGCAAGAAAGGCTTGTCCAATTGCAGCATCCTGAGAAAAGTGCTTCACAAAGAAGTCTAATTCATTTAGTGGTCATAATTACATGCGTCATTGTGGCTTATTGTTTATTCACAGGGAGATCTTGATCCGCTCGCTTCAGTGAAGACCTTAACTCTTCTCAGGTATTTACTGAGCAATGAACTCATTTATATGCTTAGGGGAGGGGAAAAAACAATTAATGCTTTATGAAAATATTAATGTTTTTAAGTTTGTTATTTGTCTGATTTCCCCAGTCTTTTAAGGAATCCAGTTACCAATAAGAAGCATTACAGACTTTACGTCATCAACAAGCTTCCACAAATACGAGTGCTGGACTTCCAGAAGGTGAAACTAAAGGTATGGTACATCTCGGACAAGACTTCAGTCAAAACATTTTCTCAAAGAAAGTTGCTGAAACTTCTTAACAGCAGTCTAAACTTCTATTTGGCAGGAATAGTTTGAGATGATAAAATAAACTGTACTCCTAAGGTTTAAAATCTATTTAAGGACCACGGATTTTATAGTGAGTTGTATTGTCTACAGATGTTTGCAACAGACAATTAATAGTTTGTTTTGTGAATGTAAATGTTAAAAAAAGGTTTTGTAAATGTCATTTTTATTTTTCCATAATTGTCTTCAATATAAATGTTCTACCCTTTGAAAAAGCAAATTGTTGACATTTATCAAACAGCAGGCTTTTTTTTGTAGGAAGTGTTTAATATAGACAGACACACTAGGAGATTAAATGTGGCGAGAAGCAGCATTCAGCCCCTCCCCCCCCACACCAAACTGAACAAGACTAAAATGATCAGCGCTGCAAAACAATTTCGGCCTGTAACTTTCTCAGTGGGGGAGCGAGGATAAACGACAGCAAGGCTGATTCAGGCGAAAAATAAATTGACAGGGTAGGACCTGTATTAGATGAAATTACCCCAGGACCCCATGTCAATTTAATCCTGTCCAAATTAGACATGAGTCATGGTTATTGTTTGCCTTCCATTAAGGGACCTAATCTGGAGGCAGAAAGATAAATCATCTGTGTTACTCATCCATGAATGCTTGGAGAGGGTTTATGTCTCATGCATGTCCTGTAAAAGCCTTGTTAAGAGTGCTGATCTAGAATCAGCTACTCCTGTTGTATGATAGTCATAACATGGGCCTGGAGAAGAAAACTAGCTCTTGGTCTTGAAGTCCCCTACTATACCTTTGGGCTCTGTGTTTTCAATACTTAAGATGACCCGTCCTGGTCGATATCATTGTGTGTATTTTGTTGTCAGCATTCACTTTAACTTTGTGATGTATCGCCGTAGGAACGTCAGGAGGCTGAGAAAATGTTCAAAGGCAAACGAGGTGCTCAGCTTGCAAAGGATATTGCCAAGCGCACGAAAACGTAAGACGAAACCCCTTGATCAAGCACAGCTCTTCCGAATCACTGGACTCATGAATCTGGGTTATAAGACCTGGTCTGGATCCCATCCAAAACAATGCTTTTTTTTAATCGAAATTGGCTTTTTCCCCCCCAAACCATAACCTCAAACCTAACCCATCTACAGTGCATTCCAGGAGAGCTGGCTCAAGGCACTTTCTTGTATCAGTTTATTGACAAAAGATAAGATACACAAGATACTACACTCCGATTGGAAGAACAGTGGTTAAAAGGCTGAAGGAGCAAGTCTGACTTGGATATGCTTGGAATGACTTTTATCTGATTGAATGTGTTTCAGCTTCACTCCAGGAGCTGGCCTGCAGGCTGACAAAAAGAAAATGGGGCCTTCTGCAGCAGATGTGGAAGCTATCAAGGCAATGATTGGTTTCACTTTTCATGATTTGAATATGGATGCAGCTCATTGTGGCTGAGGCTGTATTGTCTTTTCTTAATGACTGTCATTTGCCTGCAGAATGCCATTGCAAATGCCACGTCGCTGGCTGAGGTGGAGAGGTTGAAGGGACTCCTGCAGTCCGGCCAGATCCCTGGAAGGGAAAACAGACAAGGTACTTTGCATAGAATGTCCTGCCAAGCTGTTCGCTCGTCCCTCTTGTGGCCAATACTACACTATGTAACCTTAGAATGTTCTCTTAAAGGAAAGGTGTCAAAGAACAACATTTGGTTCTCTGAAGAGTTCTGTGGGTTTAAAAAAACATTTTAGATGTGGAAGAACCTTCACAGAATATAAAATACCTATAACTGGTTGTTACTGTAACCCTAACTGTAAGTGGACATTCTTCATATTCATGCATTTCTAAGAGAACATTTGATGGTTCTGAAAGCCCTGTTTAGCTGTGCTGTTTTTGCTCACTAGACAGTGCTATGGTAGCTAGTCCACAAAAATTGAAAGTTTAAATGATCAATACTTATTCACGACCATTCCGACTGAAAAGTTGTATATGGGTTGTATAAGTGCAATGTGTTTGGTATTACCCATGTGTCACCAGAATCAAATAATTATAATAATATAATAACTTTTTTGTGTATGTTTTTTATGCTGATAGTGGTTCTTCTGATGTTGTGCAGAGAACCCTTCTTAGCACCTTTTAAGTGTGGGAAATAAATGTATTTATAGTAAAGTATGTCATGTTGCTTAGGAGAATGCAGTTGGAAGATCTGACTTCTTGGTGCACTTGAGCATCACATTGGTTTGTTCAGTTCCATCAACTGCACATGATTTTATTTACTGATTGGTTCATTGTATGTATCATGTATTGGACGCTAATGTATACATCACCACAGGATGGCTTAGGTTAATATAGGGCAGAAAAGTATTTTGATATATTCAGATATTAGTTAAAAGGGATTGTTTGGAGAAAAATCAGTTTTACATATTTTTCCAGGATGTAGTTGTTCAGTCAAGACTTTCTTGATGTCTAGATTCTTTCATTTCGATCTGAAGCCACAAATTATATATTCACCCAAATGTTTTTGTAAATTCATCACCAAAATATCTTGCAGAGTGTTCGGCCTGCATCCAGTTCTTCATTAAGGTGTGTCAGACTTGTGACTGTGGTTTGAGACAGTATGACTTATTGTGTGCTGTCAAACTGAACAAAAATTCAAATTGGAGCATTTTTTCCCCCAATGGCCACCTCAGTTTGAGTGCTAATTATTTACATTAAAGTTTGGTGCTCAGAGTTGTCTTGCCTGGTTGGTTACAGCTGTGGAAAATTAGATGTATTTGCCCAATTTTAATCTAAATGAAAATCTAAACAAGGTCTAAGTTGTGTACATTTAATTGGTCATCAATGTTGATGGGCGAAAAAACTTCTGTACGCTCAATATGTACAACATTGTCTGCTTCAGTTAGGAGCTCTAGCTTACTGATCTGTGGTAACAGCCACACTAATCCTCATTTTCCCCTCAATTCTTCAGGTGCACAGAGCATCGTCGAGGAAGAGGAGGACGAGATGGAGAGAGGGATGCAGGCCGAGTCTGTGTCGATGTACGAGGCCACTGGTGTCAGCGACATGGATGGAGATGTGGATCGTGGAGAGGATGCAGAGGGGGAGAATGACATGGAGGAAGAAATGCATGTTAATGGATCATAGTTCATTAACTGTTGTGTAGATGACTGTTAAATCCTGTAGGTTGTATTGAGTCAGTATGGACATACGTTGGACACAGCATTTTTTTTGTTTAGCAGATTTTTTTTTTAAAGTTAATCAGTGAACCATTGTGTTTTAATACAATTGCTTGATGGCTTTGAGTGTAAATATTAACTTTTGAATTTGATGGAGTCTCAGTTAATAAAATACATTTTTGATTTAATGTTTTTTTGTAATGTAGCTGATTCAAAAGAAACTTTACCAAGCTTTTTAGGAAAATCAATAGCCATTTAACGTATCATCCAGAATGACCAGTTAGCCCATGATTGTTTTCTTAGCTTTATATGTAGTGATTTCAGAAATGTGGTAAATCTATATTTTAAGATAAAAATCTCTCAGAATCCCTAAATGTTCCACATTTCTATGAAAGAGCTTTTAGACTGTTCATTTCGTTCTTGGAGCATCTGAATATATGAAAAAAAGGGGGAATCTCACATCAAACCTTAAAGGACTCTCTAAGTTAATTACGCTGGAATTTTGAGAATGTGTGAAATTCCCCTTTTGCAAAGGATATTGCAATGGTCTTTTTACTGGTCCCGCTATGAAGACTTTATGATTCAAGGTGCTGCTGTTAGAGTTCTTACAAAGAAGAGTGCATAACTTCAATCCTCCGGTCCATACACACTGGCATTCAGAGTTCAATTTGTATTATATAGACTATATATACATATTAGGGGTGGAGACAAATACAAATACGGGATTCGGATTGGCACAAATAACGTGTTCTTTACAAAAACCGTGTTTGGACAAATGCTTTAAAAAATATTTGTGTGCGGGACGCGGCCCCCTCCGTCACACACTCGCGTGGTTTGGGCACTCGCCCTGCGATCAGAAAGTCTTGGGTCGATCCTCCAGACTGCAGGAACCTCTGAGGTACCCTGAGTAAGTACCGTTCCCACACACTGCTCCCCACATACTGCTCCCCGAGACGTCTCCACACAGGTGCAGAATTCATTGCTGCCTCTGTTTCACTTGGTGAATGGGTTTAAATGCAGAGGAGGAATTTCGTGCTGTTCACACTATGCAGTGGTGTGTTCACCTGTGACCGATTGATCACTTTCACTATTAGATATTCTGCCTCCCCGCCCCTCCCCCCCATCACACACTCAAGTTCAGAAGGAGATTCTGACTTTGTTTGCGCTGCATTATGAATTTTACCTGAACACAAATACGAATAATTTTCCCTTTTAACAAATACAGATAGAAATAGCACCCGCTCTGCACACCCTAATACATATAAATATACATCCATGAAAAATAATGACACCGAATTTTATTTTATTTTTTTGGTTATTGCAAGTGAGGGACTGTGTGTGTAAAATGTGCATGTTACTGTTGTTTAATACACTATTGACCACTCTTTAAAATTCCTAACAAAAATGTTTGTAGAAAATTAAAAAATACACTAAACCTCTGCTAATTCACAGCTTCAGAGATATTTGCAGATTTTTTCTTAGAGCCTAATTATTAATTGTTTTCGGAAACTGCAGATTTTTTTTGTTTTGCTTTTTTTATATCAATATATAATTTTTGCATGCATTTTACAAATATTTCAGCCACATTTCTATATAAAATATAAGTTTTGGTACTGTCAAAAGAACACAACTCTATATTGGCTGCTGCATGGTGACGGATCTCTGGCAACTGAAGTCCAGAATTTCCTCATCTGAACAGTTTCCAGTTTAGAGATATCTCCAGTCTTTGTGGAGTCTTCTTGGGTTTTTTGCTTTGGTTTTCTGAAAG
>JBBMFX010000035.1:2694045-2705140 GCA_037832545.1 Rhabdalestes septentrionalis | reverse complement strand
TGTCAGCGAAGCTGAGAGTGTGAATCTGTGGTACTGGGTTAGTTTAATACTGTCTGTGGTCCGGTGGGGGCGCTGTGCGCACTGTGCGTTCCTCGTGTTGTAGAAGCGCGGCAGCAGCAGAAGAAGCGCTGTCGCCTATGAGCTCTGATGGTTTGACCGTGCGGCAGCGCAGGGGGATAGAGGGACGGAGCGCAACTCTCAGGACGGACAGGGGCAAGAACCAGTCTCTACCTGTGACGCGCCGAGGTCTGGGGGCTCCTTCGGGCATGTGGAGAGCGCTGTCTCCGCGCTGCAACGTCGACAAGTAGCCGGAGCGCCAGAACGGCGGCTCCTGCCATGAGAGAGTTCGGGAGAGGAGCGCTGGAGCCGGTCACCGAAGACGGCGCGGCCGCGGGTCACGAACCGGCTCACAGTTCACAACGAGGACTCTGTAGTGACAAAGACACAAGGAGGGGGTCTTAGGAGCCGGGGGAATGGCTGGGAGAAGCCGAAGAGCCTGGTTCAGTGTGCTTCTGGGGTTGGTGGTGGGGTTCACGCTGGCGTCAAGGCTGATTCTACCGCGGGCCACCGAGCTTAAGCGATCCGGTCACAAGCGCAAGGCGAGCGTGTCGGGTGGAGGTGGGGGAGCCGCGGCGGCGTGTGGAGGAGATGGAGCCGGAGTAGTTGGAGGAGGAGTAGCTGGGCTCAGGAGGGAGCACGGCGGTCTGCTGATGTGGCCACCGCCCGAGAGGGCAGCCCCAACAACCGAGAGGTCTGCCCCCCGAGCGGGACATTTCCTCTTCGTTGGAGTCATGACGGCTCAGAAGTACCTAAACAACCGGGCCGTGGCGGCGTATAGGTGAGACCGGAGCGGGGAGACAAAAGAGCCGCCCTTACCCTGGAGAAAGGGACGAAAATATTGTTAAGAAAAGCATGAAAGAAGAAGAGTGTAGACATTAGCGAAAGGCACTCTTTCTGAGAAGGGGTAAAATGATACCAAAAGCAGAATCTCACCCCCCCAAAAAAGGCTGTTTTGGCGGTTGGTTTGCCATATCTTGGCGGAACCCCCCCCCCCCCCCAGTGAAATGTGCTTGTGTTTCCTTTCTTTTCCTTGATACCCGAGGCCAGAGATGTTTTAAGTTTCTTCTCTATCGCCACAAGTGTAGGCTCTGTTTCTGGAAATTCAGGCCCGAATAGAGAATTTAGGACTAAACGCACATTATTTTCAACCTCGTTAGGAGAGCTTTTATGCTCTTTCAAATGGTTAAAGATTAACCTCACCTATTTTTCCAGATTTGTGCGTAATTCAGTGCTTGAGAATTAAGCCAAGGTGTAAAGAGAGATTTGATGGTAATGGTTCGTTGTGCAGAAATTTAATAATTCATGTTTCATTACAGTGGTGGTGAATGGAACTAGGCATCCTGATGTCTGTAGCACACACACATGCATTTTATTTAGTATGCAAACCCATCAGTGAACGAATCATTTGAGCTTTTATTTGTAATGGTTACGATAATAAAAAGTAAATGTTCTTTGGGTTCTGTTATGCTGAACGCTACCACCACAAAGCCACTTAAATACATTTGAGTCCCAAAATGTCAGTTGAATTGTCATGTAAGAACCTGATGGTCCGGATTCAAGCAATGCATTCATGAGCATTTAATGTAATAACTTTCTGTGATGGAGCTTTTAGAGGCAGATGTCTCGTTTCATTCACTGCCACTGTGAATAATTCTGACTCCTCTAAAATGGAGCGTTTTTTGCCAAATCCTCTCTGAATGTCTTTTTAGACTTCAACAATTCTACAGAAATGGACAATTCAGCAGAATGGACTATTAAGCATTTAAACGTTTTTTTTCCTTCTCTTGGCCTATGCCAGTCAGACTGCTCTGGTCATTTCATTATCATGTTAAACACACTTGGATCCATTTAGAGAATCGAATTGTGTGATCAGACTGCTCACGGTGTGAGTTCTGTCTAAAAATGATACTGTTTTCTCTGTTCATCTCCTTAACGTGTTATGTTTGAGTGGATCTGTAAGCAGAAAGCCACAAAGGCCTGGACCGGTCAGACAAAAGCTTGTGGTTCCTTTGTTTACAAGATGCGTAAGTGTTCAAAATGGGCTTTGTGTTTATCTGGGATCCTTTTGCTGGGTTTCAGCCTTTTAAATTGCAGGGGTTTTAGGTTGTTCCCCCACCACTTTTTTTAGGGATAAAATTAGATATTGGCTCGTGAAGAAAGCGTGCTGTCCAAACAGTATCGTCTTTTCACATGCAGTCATGTGGGCCACGCTAATGCATTTTACATGCCTTGTTTTTGGGGTCAGAGTTGGGATATTGTGTTAAAAAAAGACCCGGCTTCAGCCCTGGAGTAGGTTTGATTAGATTTTTATGATTAACCCATTTTTGGAGGAACGCAGTGCTGACAGATACCCATTATATTATAACTGGCTGCATGACTAGGCTCTGTTTGCTTTGAGGCAACAGATAACAGTTCATTTTCATATCCAGATATGGCTTAAAGCTTTGGCTTAAATCGTGTCTGCGTGTAATCCAGAATGAATGCTACTATTTGTCATCATTGAGTTCTCATTTTGAAATTGGCATGGAAAGACATGTTTTAGTACAATGTGCCCATGAGAAAACTCCCAACGATGGATAAAATCTGCTTTCTCCTCCACTTTGACTGTCAACAGCAGGCTCGTATGACAGCAGCAAGGAGGGTAAATTACATGGAAATGCTTTCCATTTAGGCAAATGATGTTTTGTGTGGTTCATACCGTGTTATTTTGTCCCCATCATGCACCACATTAGGCAGCAGCACTGGTGGAGTGTCCCAAGCACAATGTCCAGCCACATCTGAAGTAGCTTGGACCATTTAAACCGTAGCCGTGATTTAGTGTGGGCATGTTCTGAAGATCCATCTCATCCTCCTCATAAATGTGTGTTTTGTGCAGGACCTGGGCCCAAACCATTCCAGGTAAAGTGGAGTTCTTCTCCAGTGAAGGCTCCGATACCTCTATTCCCATTCCCATTGTGGCTCTGAAGAATGTGGACGATTCCTACCCGCCGCAGAAAAAGTCCTTCATGATGCTGAAGTACATGCATGACCACTACCTGGACCAGTTCGAGTGGTTCATGCGTGCCGACGATGACGTCTACATCAAGAGTGACCGACTTGAGAGCTTCTTGAGGAGCCTCAACAGTAGCGAGGCAATTTTCCTGGGCCAGACAGGGATGGGGGCCAGGGATGAGCTGGGCAAGCTGGCCCTGGAGCCTGGCGAGAACTTCTGCATGGGCGGGCCAGGCGTCATCATGAGCCGCGAGGTGCTGCGAAGGATGGTGCCCCACATCCGCCAGTGCTTGCAGGAGATGTACACCACCCATGAAGACGTGGAAGTGGGGCGCTGCGTGCGTCGATTCGCAGGGGTGCAGTGCGTCTGGTCATACGAGGTGAGTTGACGTGACATTTACTTAAACAAAAGCAGTTTAAAATGCTCTGTGATGATGTTCATGGAATGCCATTATTCCTACAGATGGAGCACTCAGTCCTGGAGATTTAGTGTTTAGATACGCCCTTAAGGCCTTCATTACATGAGGACTGGGTGGTAGAATCTCCAAAACTAGGTCTGGGAGGTAGACATATCCAGAACTAGGTCTAGGAGTTAAAGAAACTCCAAAATTAGGACTGGGTGGATGGATTTCCAAAATTAGGGCTGTGGGTGTAGATCTCTGCAAGTTGATGCACTGATCCCAGGCTGCTCAGAAAACCCCCTTTTTGGCTGCAAATTTAAAAGGAATGTTTCCCTTATTCTATTAAGCAGCTGTTTCACTCTTGGGGAGTAAATCCACGGGCACCTTGTAACGATCGAAGCCGAAAGTGTTGCTATCCAAAGCCCATCCGCCAGACTCTTGCTTTCTAGTTTCTAGTTCACATTGTTCTAAAATCAACTCTTTTAACAACTGCTGAGAACTGCAATTTGGGGTATTGAAAATTATAGGTTGCAGCTTTTTTTTTTTTTTTTTATCCATTCGCCATCCCTGCTCCCTGGCAGCCATTCCCCATTCCAGCTCTGTCCGTTAGATACGCTTATTCTGCATGTGTATTATGATTCCTTCGGCACAGAATGAGCAGCCAGTTGTTGGTTAAATGGCCCATATCCTACATTTTCCTTGTATTTTATAAGGTCTACTTATGATATTCATGTGGGTTTAAGTAGCAAAAACAGTTGTATTTCACTTTTATATTACCATTTTCCAACCTCTCTTTCCTTTAGAATTTTCCTTAGAATTAAAACACTGTTATTGTGTCTGGACGGATATGGAAATGACCTGTGTTCCATTTGGCATCTCATGAATTGCACCTCGTTTCAAAACCAGTCTGAAACACTCTTTAGAATTTCAGAGTAAATGGGTGTGGCCAAATTGCTGAATTTGTGAAATCTGATCGGTGGGTAAATTCAGAACAGACTGGTTAGTTGAGATGTATGATCATACCTGAATCGTATGTTTTACATCTTTTTACATAATTCTGATCAAAAAGTGATAATATTTTATAAAGTTTTATATAGACTAATAAGTACACACACTGCATTAAAGTGGAAAGGTGTTTTTATCCAGGCTAATTCAAGATACCATAATAATTATTATTCAAGTACCCCAGTTATAATTATTGATGGGCTTCGAGAACTGGTACTAAATTGCTGCCAGTTCCTGACTGGATATTATTTAAATCTGGAGAATCTCAAACAGTGCTCCTCTTGGTGCTTCTGCAGCCTTACTGCACTCTAACACAACTTTGTCTTCAAACAGCTGATGCTTGATTGGATCAGTGGCAGGACAAGAGTCTGAGCTTCATCAACACACTTCGTTGAGCAGAACATTAATAGCTACTCCCTCTTTATATACACAGGAAACTCAGGACACAGTTTAGCTTCTTTTTTCTCGAAATAAGTCATAGATTAATTGTGAACCCTTTCACAGCTTTCCATATGATGACTTTTTGCACTCTCAGTAACTATCAGTATTTGTTACAGGATCAGTATCTATAATAGCATCATGTTCTGTACACAGAAATACAGCCATACTGGCATGAACCTTTCCCAAATTTTGAATTGCTTCAATGCTTTGAATGGAACTACTGGCCTCTCTTTGCTGCAAATCAGTGGTGTTGATGTATGTAGAGGACCCTCTGAGTCCTGGTTGGTTCCTGAATGGCTCTTGACCTAGAATTACAGTTCTCGAGAAACCTTTATCGGTGCAATGTTAAGGTTCTTTAAGATACTCTCACTTAACTAAACATGGTTTGTAAAAGGCTCCTCATTAATAGGCTCCTGAAGGAGCCAAATATGATCCTTTGCCAGCCTTGAATTTAAATTTAAAAAAATTTGCTCTTTTGTTTTTTCCTGTCTAGCTGAATTAAAAGAGCAGCAATGTCCACAGTGGTTTGGTTTCAAATACTCTGTTCTATACTAAATTCCCAAAGTTCACAGAAAGTTATTGCAGATCAATGCACATATGGCTGAATTTCTGTTGAAAACATCACAGCTTCTGGTTCCCATTACCACCACTGTGAGGAGAATCTGGGCGTATTCCAGATGTTTTCAGCCTTTTTTTTTAACATCTTGGCAATTGAATCATGTTGAATCGCTTGAAAGCCTCTTTAAAATATAGCAGTTTTTATATAACCTATGGGTTAAGTGGATGGTCCACCATCAAGGCTGCCTTGAGTCTCCACTGTAGAGCGGTGACTCATGAGAAAGTCTTCTCTTGACCTCTGACCGAGGGTGGGCGAGCCATCAGATGCAGGGTTTGAGCTAATCCTGGTGCTCCATGACAGCTTCTCCAGCTTTCTTCTTCTCCGTTCCGGAGTGTGGCGGTGAGAAATGCCAGGGGCCAAATAGCTGAGTGCCTGTTTCATGGAACTAGTGTTTTGCTCTCACCTGTCCAGGAAGCATTTGAAGTGTATTGATATCTGGCTTGCCATTGAGCCTTTAGTGCTTTTACTGGATCTCCTCCTTGCTGTAGATGGAGATGTTTGGGCACAGGGGAAGTGGTACTCTCCTCGTTCTCCTCTCGCCACGCTTGCATATTTTCTTCTCATCTCCTGTATCGTTTAGTCTACTTCACCCATCTGTCAAGGCAAGATTACCTCTTTTCCATCCTTTCTGACATGTGCGCCATCTTTCATGGCAAACGCTGCTGCTCTTTGCTCATAAATTGGCAAAATGGAAAATTAGTACGTTGGAAAGCCATCAGAGGCTGCCTTATAAATCGTTGGCAGTTTTTGGCAGGTGGAAAAGGCCCCCCAAACAGGAGGCTGCGCTTCTGAATGCATCTCCCCCGTGCTTGGGACCAATGGGGGCTTTAATGTGCATTTGATGTGTGCTTTAATTACAGCCGTGCAGGGCTGGTTAGAGACGGCACAGCTGGGCAACCTGCTATTAACGTCAGCATTCAGCCTTCAGTGCTTTATAGACACAGCAAAGACCTACTGCCTTGCAAGTCCTGACAAGTCCTTGGAGAGACAGAGCCTCGTAAAGTGACCTCAAAGACCAAGTAGCTTGCTCTGCAAAATAGTGGCCTGGTTCTGGGTTAAATTAAGATTTTTCTGGCCTAAAGAGTGTGTAGAATTCTCAAGATTCACTGCTAGTCAATGGTGTGATTATTTGCAAGGTTGATGGATTGAGCATTGAAGCCTTTAAAACATTACCCATTAGGCCTCGTCCACACGGACGTTTGAATCTTGGATAAATTAACACGGTCTGAATGCCATAGGCATTTATGTAGCGTTTTGTATCTGCGCTTGATTGGTGTTACACTGGCATTCGTCTGGCACTGTTTAACGCCAGCCTGCGACTCAATGTGTAGTTTCATGTATTCACCTGTAGGGGCAGTAATTATTCCCTCCATTTTGTTTACATGTTGGGATTTGTAGTTTTACATTTTCCTTCAAAACGTTATACGTTGTGGTGCCCAGAGCATTTGAATCATGGGACAAATGCAGTACTGGCATTTCTTTGTGTTTATCAGGATTTCAGCAGAAATTGATGGCAAAAAACATTGCATGCAGTGGGGTTTTTTTTGTTTGTTTTTTTTGAGGCCACACGCATGTGCAGCTGAAAGCATTTATGGACGTTTCAATTTGCTCCAATGAGCAGACAAATGAGTGATGCTCCGTCTGCGGTCACCTGGCACTCAAAATGCATGATTCAGACGTCCGTATGGACGTGGCCTTAGGGGTTCCTCAAATTTACCAGTATTGTAAGTGCAATGCCATGCCAACAGTGAAATACTGCTCATGCTGCTGGTGCTGCAGTCCTTAACATCATAAGAATATTAATAGTTATAATAATAATAATCATCATCATATCAATATAGAAACCACTCCCTTATATGTGTTTGAGCAGACGTGACTTGAACTGAACTAGCAATTGTTCACCTAAACCCCTGCAATGTTGGGAAAACTGCAGACATACTTAGCATTGTTTTTGCATTTGTGACGTCTGGGCCCCATCCGCCATGCCAGCTCGTCCTCGTGCTGGGTAGTTTATGTTTGGGTGCAGCACTAGGCAATTCAGCACAAGGATGAGGGGGCATGGTGGATGAGGCCAGGATGTCACAGCTTTTTGTGTTATTTTTCTTGCATTAGAGTGCTAAATTTGTAAGAAAAGGAAAAAATTAGAGTTGATATCTGTTTTACATTCTAGAGGTGCAGGGGTTCAGTGTAAACTTTATAGTATGGATATGGGTTTACCTACATTTTCTTTGTGTTATGAGTAAGTTTTTTGGGAGCATGTTTGGGGGCATATTTAGGGTTAAAACTATAAAAATGGGCATTTTTAGACCTTTTTTTACCCTACAATCAGTGGGGGTGCTGCTCATGGCTGAAGTCGTTCTACTGGATTTCTGTTCAAAAATGAAAATTATCATTTGTTTCACATATTGGTGAGTAAATACTGTTATTCATGTAATGTTCAGGGAAATCTTATTTACTTTTACCTGGAGTTCATAGGGCAAAATGAACACAAAAAATGTCTAGGTTTAAAAATAATCAGATTCTGTTGAAAATGTGTTCCTATCCTGTTTAAGAGTAGTATGTACATTAAGGCAGAGATAGTTGTGTTTAGGGTCTGCTGGCCTTTCTCTGAACCCTCTTCTGGAATGCATGTACATTTCCGTGTCCAGAGCTCCAGCGCTGAGGCTGAGTGTTGTAGGTGGAGATTAGAGGTCGACCGATATGGGTTTTTCAGTAGGCGATGACGATATTTTGTAGTCAGGGTCAGCCGATGGCCGATAAATCCTGCCGATATTTTTTTGCCCAAAAATTGAACGTTTCCCCCTCTATTGGATGTAAAATATCACACTAATAACACAGATAGATACCCCAAATTTCTCAACTTGCCATTTATTGAATAACGACTTAAATATAAATATAAATGTAAATAGCAAAAACCAAACTTAACAATAACAATACAATTAAACAATAAACACAGCAGCATCAAAATCTTTTAATGCAAAGAATTTTTTTTTGCACATTCCTTTTTGTATTATGTTCAGTTTTAATCCCACTTCCAGCCCCTTCCCAGTCTAAGAGCTGCAGTTTGTTGTGCAGGAAACACAAACGTTCTGCATTATCTCCTGTGAGCCGACTCCTCTTCTTGTCATAGATCATACCAATCTCACTAAATACTCTCTCACTGGGAACAGAGGCTGGGGTCCAGCATAAGCAACATGGGCCACGTGTTCCACAGCAACAATAATACTGGACTGCCTACAGAGGTGCCTGTCTGTAAATCGGCGTAGTGCACTTGGATATTGGCCGATGCCAAATATCAGCCCGATATATCGGTCGACCTCTAGTGGAGATCACAGTTTTCAGGACACATCGTGAGCAGTGCAGGCCTGAGGGAGGGATGCTGGGGCTGATGTCATCACCTGGCCCTGCCTTAAGCTTGGCGGCTCAGACTCCACTATGCAGCTGCTTAGAAACTGCTCACACGCTGACCTGAACCTTCTCAATCTGATCGTCTGACCTTGTCCTCCACCTGCTCCTCACTGCTGTGCGATTATGCTTTCTGCAGTTTGTGTTGGCACACAGCATAGCGGTATATAATGTTACAAAAATCTGATTATTATTTGTTTTTTGTTTTTTCTGGAACAAAGTGGCTGATGCACAAATAATTGAAGTGTGAAGCCTCAGAGTTGTGCCATCACTCAACTCAATACCACATTGAGTGAGGTTGGACTCGCTTATGGGGATTATGACAACTGAATTATGGTTGCCTTCTAAAATGGACGAAACTCACCTAGCAGTGGTCATTTTTTACATTGTTTGTGTGGGTTTGTATTAATTGTTTTTCTGGATAAACCTGACTTTGATTACATAAATTTTTTTCAGCTTAATTTTTTAAAGCACCTTACCTGTCCAGGAAACCCCACCATGTTGAGAAATGTCATACTCGCTCATGCAGATTTATGATCACTATGACATTTATTAAAATGGACAAAACTACCTCACCACCTTGACTGTTTACAGTCCGTTTACAGTCACACAACTCCACAAAAACAGTTTAGAACCCGAGACAACCGCTGCTTTTTGCTGAAGTGTGGCAATGGAGTGGAGTAACTTGTCAGTTAGGCTCTATTGCGGCGATGAATGATGTAAAGATGCTGCAGAGCTCTCGAGCCTCTCTTAATTTACTTCCTTTTTCCACCCCTCTGGAGATGGGCTTCGTTGTCATGGTACCTCATGCATATGATTTCCAAAGGCTTATGTGTGGCAGAGCAGGGCCTATTTATTTATTTACTTATTTATTTATTTTGAAGAGGAATTGGACATTATTCATCTCTCACTGCTGCTCATCCTGACATGAATGACGAAAGTGCTGGCAAAGGACCAGCTCATTCAGTTCTTATTGTGATGGACAACTAATGGGTGAACCTTGAAGTGCCTCTGCAGTGCTGATTTTGCAGAATGCTGCAGTATGCAAATGAGCCACTAACCAATTAGTGTTGCTAACATTGGCATTTCTAGGGGACTGAGTCAAGGCATGTTGTCATATAATGCAACCAAAATCATTTAAAATGTATATATTTGTGTGTGTGTGTGTATACAGTATATGAATGTATGAGTGTGTATATTGCCATGTATTAGGGTTGGATCGACAGACAATGCCGTCGTCCATCGGCAATGGCCGATAGACATCACGATGCTGAGCCGGCATTGTGATTCTCCGCCCTGCCGCAGCAGCAACCAGCTGGCGCACAGGCTGCTTTCACATATGTGGTTTGGTTCATTTGGTTCAGACCAAGGGCAACAAATGATGAGTTCTGCCGTTTTGGGTCCTTTTCACACAACACTTGAGATCTCTGGTCCGGACCAGTTGAAACCAACAAAAATGCTTCACCTGACAACATATACATTACTCGCTGACCAGATTTGCCATTGAACGTATTTCCTAAACTGCTTTTCGATTGGTCAGAATTAATGTGTAGGTATTCCGCACTTGGAGACTGCTCGCAGAGTGCCTTAACCCTGCACTGTTCTACTGATCTATTAAACTCCCTTATCCTGAGCTGTTGGCTAAACAAGCTAATATTGCTTGTTTTAATGAGTTTTTGAAAGTTGGGACCAAATATGGTTATTGGGCCAAATTTGGATGAGGCTCCGCCCCTCATCACAGCTCCTGGTCTGTCCGCGAGCTTCATGGGGCTATGTAGCTAAACTGTAAACAAACACGTCTCCTAATCCCATACTGCACAGCGCAGTGCTTTTTACAGATGGGTCTGTTCGAGTTCTGATTATGTTCTTACCAACAACGAACTGCTCCAGGGTTCGTTTGAAAGGGTAAAACAAAGACCATGTGGGTTAGGTAGTGGAAACGCTAGGCTACAATTATGGTAATTAATTTATGAATTCATTATTTAACAACAACCTCCCCCGGCCCCCAATGATGCCATCGTCCATCGCAATGTTTCAATTAATACCAAATTGGTCAACATCTCCCAACATTAGTGTGTATTTATTTATATATACACTATATTATGGCTGTGCAATATGGACAAAATAATCATATTGCGATTTTTTGAACGAATATTGCGATTGCGATTTTATT
>JBBMFX010000035.1:2641333-2662496 GCA_037832545.1 Rhabdalestes septentrionalis | reverse complement strand
TGTGTGTGTGTGTGTGTGTGTGTGTGTGTGTGTGTGTGTGTGTGTGTGTGTGTGTGTGTGTGTGTGAGTGAGAGAGACAGTGAGTGGTGAACTTGGCCCTCTTCTGAACGAGGAGGACGTCTCTTTTAGAACCGTAAATCAAAGCCTCTCAGACGGTGAGGGGAAAATAAATCTTTAATGTGCATCTGCCGCAACATCAAAAACACCAAGCGCCCCACGTTCCCTGTAATCTGTTAAATTCACTAAAAGCGTCTGTTTACTGTGGTATTTTGATAGTCTCCCATTTTGAAATTCCATGACTTTATAATCGGCTTGGCTTTCTCTGCTATTTTTGAAGTGGTTTTTGTTTATGGGAAAGTTATTTGTTGATATGAGGATTTTTGTGCCAGGCCTTGTGTCATTAAGGAAATTTTAATGTGTATGCGTGTGTGTTTGTGCATAGATATGTATATAATTGTGTGTATATATGCATATAAATGAATGAATCATATCTTGAAGAAACAGATTAATTAACTATTAAAGTTTTCTGAATTAAATGTGTAACTTGCAGACTCATAGGTGGTCAGATTAGCATGGAAAACAGGCTGGAACTTAAAAGTGAAAGGAGGAACTCCTCTGAGGGCTGAAACAATGTTGTGCTCATGTCTGCTGTGGAAGGCCAAACCAGGTCCACCCAGTTCTCAGATCTACATTTAAAAGTTTACCCAAATGGCACAGTAGCAGTCAGCTGATGAGACACTCCGACGCTTGAAATTTTGTTTGTGTTACTTCATCTCTCACCTGTTCATCATCATAAAGAGCCTTTTATGGTTTTTAACAGTGAATTTGGAGTCTGATTTAGGCTCTTCCATATGTGTAAAGTTTTGGGTTTATTTAATTATTTTTTTTGTCTGGTTAATACCAGGTTTAGGTTTGCATTGTTGAGTGTGTTTGGTTGTTCAGTAGTCTGGGTGAATGGGCTTGAAAGGTCTAGAGTAGAATGAAGTGCTTAATCTCCTCCTCTTCCCTGATGAATAGCACTCTACAGTGGAGAGGAATGCTCTGGGTTCGGCCTTCCTGGCTCTCGCGACTCTAATTGCAGTAACATGATGAGAGAGGAGTGATCCTCCTGTTGGATAAGAGCCGCGTTCAGATAATGCACCCTGTCCTCTTTTACCTTCAGTCACCATTCACAAGTTAGGTTAGCTTTTCCCAGAGAGACCTGGAGGCAGAAGTTTGGAGTCTGAGCAGTAATAACAGTGCAGGGTTTGGAGTCTGGCACTGGAAGAGGCATTCCATTCAAGAATTTGAGTTCAATATGTTATGAAGGACTCTGTATTACAGGTTTGCACACCTCAGCCTCATTGTGGCAAATCATCTTGATCTTGTTCTTTAATGTTCTAAACATTCACTATCCATAATTAATTCTGCAAATATGTGCCATCAACCAGCCTTAACCAAACCAGCACTGGACATAACCTTAGGCACTCAAAAAAGCAAATCTATTAGACATAAGGACATATAGATCCAATACTGAGCTACCTCTGGTTCCTGACTGAAATATGGAGAATCTCATGGACAGAAAACCCCAAGTATTCATAATCAGAAGAAGATTTTACTCCTCTTTTAACTGTAAAACATTGCTACTGTAAGAGGTGAAAAGGCACGTTTTACAACAGGTGCAGTAGTAGTACTTTTTTTTTGTTTTGGCCTTGGTTTCCCTTTATAAGGTTAGACAAATTTAGATAAAAGAATGTAAACATTAAACCCCAGAATTTTGTGGACATGTTCCCAAATCCTGAACTGATGATGATGATGATGGAATAAAGGAGACACAAAGGAACTCATAGTTTAGTCTATCTGGGCTGAAGGTCAGCAGGCTCGTCCAGTCCAGTCAAGAGGTATTGAGAAAGGACGGGAAATGGATCGCGTTCTTATCAGGCATGAGGATTAGTGCTTGGGATTGTGTCACACAGCTTTATTTGATCACCTAGTCTAGATACGTGTGGATTGGTACAATTAGCCGTCTGTCAGAAGTGCTACTGGCATGATGAATAAAAAGATATGGATGCAGTTTCTGCCATGCCTCGTTCTGTTCTTTCTAACAGCGAGAGTGGATTTCACTCAGGACTGCACACAGGACTGCAGACTCCTGACAGAAAGATAGATGTTGGCCGCTTTTCCTCTCCTCTTGGGCTGCATCCAAATGGGTTCCGGCTCAGATAGAGGAAGGACTGACAGTCCATTTAGCTCCAATATCAAGCTTGCAGAGCTGCCCTGCTATCTGTGCAGCCGTTCTGCTCTTGGTGAAATGCAAACTGACACTGATTAGAATCAGATCTCACCTTTGACGTTACGGTGACGTGCTTTGACTGCTTTCACAGCAGGCTAAGTCAGTGCTGTTCTCGAACATATACAAGAAAACGTTTACAGCGTTTGTTTCCTGGTGCCTAATCGTGTAGAAAGACTAATGCTCTTTCTGGCATGAACCATTTTCCGCCTACGTCTGGAGAGCAGAGTTTTTTGGAAGCCAACCAACCTCCAAATACTTTCTCGATGCACGGATAGAGGATAAGGCTCCTCAGGTTTTTCAAGGAGAATCTGCTCTGTTGGTGAGAATTCAGCCTAATTAGACTTTACTGAACCGCTGTCAAAATAACTGCGCCCCGTTTCCTTCAGTAGTGGCTAATGAGTTGAATGGGCTTTGCTGTGTTTACACACAAATCCTGCCTCCCAAGCTGAAGAAGCAATGTCATTCCAGTCAAGATTTCAGCACGATGCTCAATTTTTCTTCGGGTTACCATGATTTTACAGACACCAATTTCTCTATCCCAAAGGAATCCAATGAGGGCCGAGTTTACTTCACCCACAGGTTGAGAAGAAATTCGTAACTGTCTGGAAGAAGCTTTTATGTCATGGTAGCCAATAACATGCAGCCGGCTGTGAGTCGGAACACACTTCTAATCCCCCCTGCCGTCCCGTGTCCTGGCCAGGCTCTCACTCCCCCAGCAAATCTGCAAGCCTTTGTTACCATGAATTAAATTTGCAATTAACCTTTTAAAGGGTGAAATGAGGGCAAGCAGAATGGAAAGGAGATTATCCCACCACATACCTTACCCATTCCACTTCCTTCATCAGGCACAGTTTGAAGCCCATTGTGCTTCTCAGCTGGACACAGGCTCCACTGAATTTTGATAAACACAATTAATTAGACTTTGCCAGTATACCACGTGGGTCATGTGGAGCGACGCTGGATCAGGTGTTTCTGTGTAGGGCAAGTGCGCACATGCCAACATCCATGGTCTTCAAGATGATTGGAACTTGAATTTGGAACAGTCAGCTGAGGCTGTTCCATTGATTGTATTGAGCCCGTCCAGTGCTGGTAATCACTTTGTGCAGCAGCTGGTCTGTTGTCTTGGTCCAGACCAGGAATTATAGGCCATGTGTTTTGGCCATAGCTGAGAAGTAATTTTTTTTTTTTTTTTTTGCCACGAACGGTGCCTTTGTGGAAGGAAAGCGGTGTAAATCCTAGCCTTGGCAATATGTCCTTTCTACACTTACCCATCACCGTAATGGCCCTAACAGCTGCCACAATATGGCAGCCACTCCCAAAACTCATTTAGTGAAGAAGATTACCCTATTTGTCTTTTTCATTGTCCTTCTGTCTTTTTCTTGACCCTCCCTTACTGTCTCTTTGTGCCGTTATGTCTTTTATTTCTGTCATGTCTTCTAGATCAGCCTTCTTTCTTTCTTGTCTTTTTTTGTCTTAAAAAACCATTCCTTCACTCTGTGCTAGGCCTAAGCCTAACTTTCTTCTTTTCTGTTGAACGTTTCGTTAACACATGAACTACTGCATATTGTGAGGGAATACAATTGAAATCATAATGCAAGTCATCCTTTCCCACCATGACCATGCCAAGTGTGCGTGTCTGGACAGTATGTGGTTGTTTTGCAGCTGTTCCGCTCCTTTTGTCACCATCCGCTGCTCCACTGGAGGGATCAAAGTTACGACCTCCTGAGGCTTGTCAACACTGTTTTTTTTAATTTATCAGCATTTCTAAAGATCCCACAAACTGCCCGTCTTTCACCTCTGTAATGTGCAACTAGAGCAGGCTTATGGTGTCAGACAGACCTTGAACATGCTTAGAAGGCTCCATTAGGAGTCTGCTCCTCCTCCAAAGCCAAAAGGAACATTACACAGTTTGTAACCTTTTGACAAGAACCAGTTGACATCTGCAGACATGTGGTTTCAGGATGGGATCCATCCAAACAGACAGTTTCAATTAAAATGGAAAGCCTTCAGAGACTTGTTCGGCACATCCGAAGTGGACATTCATAGCTTTTAGCTATGAAACTTCTTGCCTACAGCATCCTAGTTTTGCTACGTTGTCTTTTGTAGTTCTCTGTTAATAAGCATAGAGTGAAGCCTTCCTTCTCAACAGGTCTGCCGAACTTGATCCGTGGGCAGAAAATCTTCTTTAGCCTGAGGGTTACATGTGTTCCAACTTGCTCTTCTTGCTCTGAAGTAAACATTTGTATTCTTAAAATGAGAAGGAAGCAATAATGAGTTCCACCACAGGAACTATTTTTTAATCTAAAGTTTGCCAAAATAATTTCCACTGATCTCCCCATGTCAGTCTTGCTTCTTCAGTTTGAGAAGGTTTGATTTATGGAAAAGATTTTGATGACTGATTTGAAAGTTTGTTAGCAACATTAGCCTTGCATTTCCATTGTTGTGGAAGAAAACTTGTTTTTGCTACATCTGGGGTAGATGGCGAAAAAGTATGTACACTTTGGTGGTGCTCCTAAAGAAGGGCTTGTGGGTAATTTTCAGTATGTCAAAGGAAACTATGTAGTGGAAAATGATGTTCTTCGGACTGAGAAAGGGAAGCTTAACCTCCATCACCACTCTGAACTTGAATGTGGGAAACTGATGGCCGTTCTTTTCCGGGCCTGTTCCATACTGTGTTTAAACATCCATTTGTGATGCTTTGGGTTACATTTGGCTTCTATGAATGTTTTCGCTTTTAGGAAACCCTGATTGGTCTGAAGCTTGTTTAGGGCTGAGACATGCTTAGATGGATTACATGTAATCAGGGCTTTTTCTGAAACATAATTTTCTCCTTTTGTTTAACTTTTAATCACTTAATTCCAAAATAAAACCTTTCAGTTGCTTGCCTTTTTCCCTCAGAAACACCCAGTTTCCAGCTCCTATGCCTTCCTCTCCCTTTCTATGGGCAGCACCTCTTAATGCTAGACCAGTGGACCACCAACATGCCGCAATCACATCACGGCACACCACATAACTCCCACTGTCCAAAAAGAAAGAAAGAAAGAAAGAAAATGAATTCTGGCCTAGTTTAAAAGCTGTCATTTTAACTTATATTGTGAAAATTATATAATGACCTAAATGTTATTTCAGCCTATTCTTTAGCCTTTTAATGTAAAATTTATTAGATTAATATGCTAGTTCATGATGTATTTGATGTTTTGTACATCACCTGCCAGGATTTAAGATGTGTAAAACATATTTGCGGGGGAAATAGGCTAAATGTCTCTCATTAAAAGCTCATACAAGTAATACCTCACCCTAGATCTGCTGAATTAAATATCTTGTCTAGCTGTTCTCTGGAATTTGTATTTTCTCAGATGTGTTTTGCATCTTGCGGTTTAATTGTGGTAAAGTCTGGTGCTGTACATGGCTCACAGAAGCTGCTGTCCAGCCCTCATGACTGGAGTCTTTTGAACTCTCACTGTCCCACCCTATCATCTCCTCCCAGACGCGTCCCTGTGTCCAGCTGGTTATTTTTAGAACTGCAGGCAGGGATGAGAGGCCTGTACTACTGTTCTGCCATTCTGCTCCCCTCAGAAAAGACAATCTACCTCTTTGTCTCATTCTCCATTGACATGTCTGTCGTATGACCTCTTCCCCCTGCCCCACCACAGTATTAAACCAGTGTTTCTACTGTTTCTTTCTTAGCCTTCTCCAAATGGGATGGGGATGGAAGTTCCCAAAACTTCCATGATGATGCCACTAGTAGTACATTAGACTGGAGATCTGTGGAGACCTCCTCTTGGAGATCTCCTACCTAGTTTAACTTCAAACTGCATCTAACATTCAGCCTCTCACTGTTACTTTAGTTTCCAGCCAATCAGGGATTTGAAAAAGTTAATTAAGCAGAGCAGGAGTTGGAGATTGGAACCAGACTTCACATGAAGTCAGGTCTCCAAGACTACACTGTGTTTTGCTCATGCCTACTGACTCATATGGAGGAATTATTATTTATTTTAGCCCTGAATGCAAATATTAAATCGATAATGACATGTCAAAATTATTTTTTGCTATTTTATTAGCTGTGGTTATTACAAAAGGCTGGGTGAAACTTGTTTAATTTACTGAATATTTATAAAGCACAGACATGTTTTGGCACATGAGAGGGATCGTAGCCACCAACCCACAAAATGGTGCTACTAATTATAAGAACCCACCCAAAGGGTGGAGATCATGAAGCACTTGCAGAGTGATCAGTATGTTTTCAGTATATTTTTTTGATCTGTTTACAATACTGCCCTGAACTCGGGTTGGTAATTGTGGCTTTAATACTTTAATTAACATTGGCATATATAGGTTGATTAAACAGTGCTGCTAACTGTACAAGTGACCATGTTTGGGACCCTGAAACATGTCTGTGTGCACTAAAAACAAAACCAGTGCACATTTTGTGCAATGTGGTTCATGCTTTCGACCTTTACTTGTTTTGTATTCTTTTGATTATCTGGTGCCTGTGAATAATGTCTCTCCATCAAAAGGCCAGTGGCCTAGTACATGATGGATGAAAGCACTGACTCAGTGTTCACACTTCTTTTCACAGAGACCCGAAAGGCTCTGGCTAGGTGTGTCAGGCTGAAGGGCGAGCCGTAATTTATAGTGGCAGTTAGTGGCGAAGCTCGGCTGTGTGGAAGATAGAAGGTGGAAAACATGGCTCTGAATTCTCCCAGGCTGTCGGAGGGCTTGTAGGGTACGCATGTCTCTACATTCGCCATGTCTGTGGTCTGCGATTTTCTGTTCATATCATCATCTCAACAAAGCAGCTAGCTTTTGAGGCTCAATGGGGGGACATTTTTTTATGCCACTCTATCTCTTTTATATCTAAAGTGTTGCTTTCAGCTTTCTCTGGTCATATTTCATCCTTCTCGTGACTCATATTGGCTTTGATCCTTCCAAACATCCTTCATCTCCATTTCTACTGAGTCGTGACATGTGTCTTTGGTAGGGGGCCAGGTTGTGTATGACTGAGAATCTTTTCTGCATAAAGGACTCCCAGTGGCCGGAGACAGTTGAAAGTACAGCATGTGCTGTGCTGCTTATCACACTAGTCCAGCAACAATCCATATACTATATTTAATGATCCGATTATATTTTGTAAATGATCTAGTCTTAAACCTTGCATGAAAATGTGCCTTGTGATCATATAATACGATAATGTTTGCACCCTAAGCACATATTGCATGCATTAAGGGCATAAGATATATATTTTCAGCCTAAATGTGACCTTTTCTGAGATTTAGGTTAATTCAAATTAATGTGATGAAATAACATTACAGATCAGGTAAATCCACCAACAAAATAACCTTAAAAACACTTATCATTAAGAACTGACTCATAAAAAAAAACCCAGTTATGTGTACATAACAAAAACCCTACCTCCTCCCTTTCCACTTGACTCTGAATGGCTGCAGCTGGTTTATTTTTGTGCTAATTGCCACAGATTGCTCTTGGATCTCGTGATCATTTCAGTTTCAGGGTGCTTCTGTGCTTTGAAGTGGGTGCAGGTGCTTCTGGTTTACTCCGGCCCCTCTAACATGTCCAGTGTGTTTGGGTCAAGTTGATGGTGTGGAAGTCAGCAGTTCTTTTTAACTCAATACAACAGCTGCCACCTTCAAATGTGTCAAAGTGGTGAAACAACCAGTTCTTCAGCCCCCTCTTTTTTGGAGCTGGACAGAGACAGCGGTGAGTGAGGTCTTCTCCTGTTTTAGAGCCTTCTGTTCAGTCTGGAGGCCCCTGACCCCTGCCTGCCCACCACACAGCGTGGTGCGCCTGTTCCAGCCTCAATTTAACCTGGAATTTCCTCCTCTTTTTCTTTTTAAAGTCAGATATTTTTCCCCTGGCTGATTAGATTTTGTTCTCCCAGTGTGAAGGTCCTGTTTGCCAGGGTTGGAAATCTAACTCTACGCCTTTGGGGAGGGGATCTTTCGGCACCCTCCAAACATACTGGGCTCTCTGGTATTTATATTGAAGAGCTTCACATCCCAAAGACCAAAGCAGGCCACGGTGTTGGACTGTGTTTTCTTCATCCCCAAAGACGTATTGAGGGGCCGAAGAAGGTCAGAGTTTTTTTCATGTCCGTGCAGCTCACATATAAAAATGTCAGTGTTTATTAATGCCCACAATTAGTCTAATCTAAATGTTGAGGCTTTTGCCTAAACTTCCTTTTGTAGCCTGAATAAAACATTGTCTCTATGTGCCAGCAGAGTGGGTTGTCTCGTTACACCCTAGAGAGCAAACGCAGATCCCAACGTTCCGTTCGCTGGTGGGTGGATTTAGATAGCAAGCTTATTTTGATTGCCTTGTGTGTTTGGGAAATGTGCCACCCTGTTGGACTTTTCTGGATGGTGTGTGTCACCCAGAGTTATCACACTCCTCTGCCCTCAGGACCCAGCCTTTCTGACCCAGTGCAGAGCAGAGCCTCCTGACTTTTCAGTCTGCGAGTATCTGTGTGTCATTGATTTGTTTGTGAATGCCGAAGCTCTTGAGCAGAGCCAGGAGGCTCTTCTAGGTGCCCTCTTATCTGCACAGATATCCAGCTCATACTGTTTGTCTCACATGCTTAGATAGAGGCTGTGGAGCAGACTTTATTTACTTATTTCTCATGCATTGCACCATGGTGCAAATATTTTGTGGGTTTTCTCTAGAGTGCAAAACTTAATAGAGGATTGTTCATGTTTGTTAAATCAATGAATTGGCAGGTTTTCATGTGTGTGTTGGACAAACTCTATAAATTTGCTAGCCTCTTTTGGCCTTCTCTACAGGTTATACATACCAATTAAAAAAAAAAAAAAAAGATTTGTCAACAAAATTCAGGTAGCCCTTCATTACTCTCAAAAATGAAGGTCATCTTGTATGCCCTGGACTACTTCCATTTAATAATCATTCTCATTAATCCCGCGTTCAAATCACTATGCTTTATTTATGCCATCACTTTAAATATTGCATGTATCTGAGCTTTCGTGTTTTCCAGAATGTCGTCTGTAGCCAGTCTGGCTCCCTCACCAGATCCTCACCAGTGGCAGAAGTAGGTCAGACTGGCTTGCGTCTCCAGACACTATTTATTTTTTTGTGTCTTTTTATTTTATTTTTTTCCTCCTTTCCGTTCTGCACGGTTGAGTCCTGTGTCCAGTAGGGCATGGTCAGGTCTAAGGACACACCCAAGGCCATTGAGGCCATTGCTACAGACTGCAACAGACTTTTCCCCCTGAAACTTGTGGCCTGCACTGACCAAAGAGCCAATTAATCATGCTCCCACCTCTTCCAACCGGCTCTTTCACTTTCCTAACCTGCCCTTTGGCTTAACTGCTAGTAACTGCTAATAAACATGTCTCCTCTTGCCTTCCGTTTCTCTGGAATAGTCACTGATTCTACTTGGAAGATTATGCCATCATGACTACTGCACGACATTACACTGGCAGGAAAAGGATGGCACTTTGATGTATTCTTTTTCCTGCTGCCGCTATGTAGCCAAAAAAAAAGACAGCTGGAGCCATGGAGGGGGTGTGCTCCTGTAGCCTCATCTAAGTGTGGCTGCAGTATTTAGGAGAGAAAGCAATCTCTCATATGCCCCTCATCACTTCACTCATCACTCCAGCATCATTTGAGCCACTTTCATTTGTGGGTGTTGACTGACGAGCTCTTGGGCGGAAGGGAGGAGCTGGATTTCCCTGAGCTGAGGACTGTATTGAGCAAGTTTAAGATGTGCACAAATTTAACATGCCAAATGTTTTGTATTTTTCCCCTCTTTCATCCATCCCTCAATCCACAACCTTCCAAATACCTGTAATTCAGTACCGTGTTGTACAATAAAAATCTGGCTAAATCTCACTAGTGTAATATTAAATAGCTATTAATTATGTTAATGTTGGGCTATAAGAAGTCTCATGGTTATTCATGACTTTCTTCATGTAGCTTCATGTTATGTTGCGTTACAAGAGTCTCTAGATTGCAGTGGGATTACATTTACAAAATCTCCTGTTTGGAAAATAGGTCCTCTTGCCATCCTGATCATCCATGCTGGTGTCCCTGCTCCCCCAATAAAATCGTGGCCCAAATTGCATCATGTTTTTCAGTAAAATCAGTGGTGCTCTTATAATTTAAGTCGTGTTCAGATACAAATCTCTCTGATCTTCCAGGCAGGCGTCACCTCATATTTCGAAGAGGAAAGGTTTTGACTAATACCACTTGCCGCATTTAGTCTCCTGGCACAAGTATCCTTGTTTAACATTCCTGAAATGGGTTCTCAGGAATAGTCTCTATTTACTTGATCTGGGTGGTAGAACCTCATCTCATACCGGGAGATCATTAACAGGAATCAGTCAGTATGAAAAACAAGATCTGTGTTACCATATGTACATTATCTCTTATTCATTCATTTTTGTTCATTTTCTGAGATGCTTAATCCGAACTAGAATGTAGGGGTGGTGCTGGAACCTATCCCAGCTCTCATAGGGCAAAACATTGAGGAACCTAAAGATCATAGGTTATGATCATCTTTTAGTTGAGCTAAAACAATAATAACCAGGGCCTATTAAACCAGGCCTGGTATGCCAGTTAATATGATTTGCTTCAAAATAGGGATGAGGCAAATGGCCTGCAAATGTCTTCACAATATTTAAGCTATATCTTGATGCTATATATGTATATTAGGGAATTAATGACTTCAGAGTTTTTCTTGTCGACTTATTCATCAACAAAGTCCAAGTCAAGATGACACAACGCAGCCGAGGCAAATACCTTGAACTGTCTGGTAAATTTAAGTATACAACAGAAAGGGAAACGGCTTAAGCAGCAGCAGCTACTCGGCATCCTCTGGACTGGACGACTCCCTGTAGTGCTGGATGACAGTACTGTTTTTGTCCTTTAACCTCGACTTGCATGTTTGTGCAGGTCGCTGGGCTGTTTGTGTGTCTAGAGGGAAATATCTCCACACATGTGCTGTGTCTGTCACTTCTACTGCCATGTCTCTCATCTTGTTGTGGTCGTGTATTCATATTCCCCTCTACGTGCCAATGGTACCGCTCTTTTTATGTAGACATTCTAATTGTTTGTCAAAGAATGCATGTCAACATCAGCCAATCAGAGGCAGAAACTGCATTGTGTACACAAGCGTGCACACAGAGGAACACAGAGGACTTCCCTTAGGGGTCGTCCACATGTGCCTCTGATATCGACATGTCTGAGGAGGGTCTGGAGTGCTGGGTGTGCGCTTTTAAAAAATATATATTTGCATGTCTGAGAGAGAGAAACTGCCGTAAGTCAGGAACAGAAGCAAAACCTCAAATCAACACTCCTGCCAACAGTTTAAAAAATGACAATGTGTGCTTAATGTTTGAATCCACATCCCACAAAAATGGAGCCATAATACTTCAAGTATATTCAGTCCACCATATCAGTGCGACTACAAACTATCAAAGCAGTTTTCTGAACTTCTTTAAAGGATTACACCAAACGCCTCCTCTGTTAACCGTGCACTTAAGGAAGCCTATTAGTCATCGGCACGGACAGTTTCCAGAGTCTCTTGCCTGGGAATGATCTCAGGCCCTGTGTTTGTCTCTATGCTGAAAGAGTGTCTGTGTGGCTGTTAATTTTATCTGACCACGTCGCCCAGGCTGGTTGTACAGCACTGCACTTCGCTGTACCCAACTTAGCTATAATAAGGAGCTGACCCACAATCTGCTATGATTAGTTTTTTTTTTCCCCCTTCTCGTACCACAGCCAATGTTGACAAAGGGACTGGTTGTAATGTTCCTCACTTAGGCAATCTATAAGCATTGAGCATTCTTTATCCCCAGCATGAGGGCTCTGAATAATCAGGTGCTGGATGAAGCCATCAATTTTCAACCCCCTCTCACTGGCTATGAAATGCTTCAATAAATGGAGCGATGAAGGAAATGTCCTCTTGCAGCAGCCCTGCCCTTGCTCTGAGGCTGTATGTCCTTCATGGATTGACCCCTGGGTCCGATTATTTGCTGAAATGATCTGGTCTACAAGTGCTGATGGCCAAATAGCTGGATTTTCATTAAAAGGTGGTCTCAGTTCCTGGGATTTGATTACAGGAACCCGAGGGGCAGTGAAAGATTAAAGAGCTCTGTACAGGAACAATGGGGCCATCGAGAAGGCTTAGACTAATGACAAATTGTGGGCAGCACAACAGGGAATAGAATATCACAGTATTTGAAAGCATTTCTCCAACATATGTATGTAGGTTTGTTTTTTCTGAGGCAAACAAAATTGTTTAAAATGAGTGCAGCGACCCCCCCACACCAACAGTTGGCTTAAAATTGATGGAAAATTGAGCCGTTGGTGTAAAATTAATGGGGAAAAAAATATGCTGTACCCATGATATACTCTAGAAAAATCTATATTTTTAGACAGTTTCTCATGATTCATTTTGTGTGTCATATTGCCCACACAATATGCATATTTTTTGATCCATGAAATATCCTTCTGAAGTGAAAGCCTGTTGCTGTTTAATGTATAAAGTAGGCTAATCCTTGTATCCGAGTTCTCTGGGGGAGTTGATGGAGGCTAGATGATGAGTTTGTAGCCAAGTTTAACATGTTAACTGTGAAGTATTAGGAACCTCCAGCTTTTGTGTTTGCTTTGGATGAATGGGGGGCTTAGCGGCTGGTTGGTGGAACGCCACCCTAAGGCAGATACAAAAGCTCACGTTCAAAACTGAGCCACTCAGGAGCGCAATCCCTTTGATACGTCCGCTTCACATCACTTTTCCACCACAGACCTCTCTTCACCTTCGGCAAACACAAACATGAAGACACAGGCGCATGTGTGAATACACGCTCTCGGCCATGCAGATTTGGACATGACTAACAGCGTTAGCAACAGGAGTTGCAGTAGCGATTTAGGAGATTAATTTCCCATCTTCAGTAAACATCCGCTTTCGCATCATTAAAAAACACTTGATTCATCATATCTGCGTCATTGTGGGGGCTGCTTAGCTGCTTGTGGCGATGGAGAAGCGGTCTGGTACATTTTCATATGAAGTTCCGGGGAATGGAAGGGCGTGTGTCAACACATGCTCAGGCATCTTCAGGTCTGATGGAGAGGAAGCACATCAACAGGAGCTGTCAAAGCAATCTTGCTCTGAGTTTTTTCTAGCAATCATGTGGAAAACCCCCTTTAATGCATTCAAGGCAGAAAATAAACAAACCAGACCTGCCTTTAAGATAAACAGGACCTTTGTTGTGCCTTTTAGCCATGCAAAACATAGTGCAGGTGAAGCAGAAAGCCAATTTGAATGAATACAGGAAGGTGGAGGAAATAGAAAAACAACTGTCTGCCATTAAAAACAAGGTCAAGCCTTTAAATCTAGTACCTGTGGCTGAATGTGTCTCGAATTACGGCCAAATATTTTGTAACAGGATTGTTTATCCCACTACCCTAAGTGGAGGTCGTGGTGTTGTCCATTATACTGATTCTGTGATGTCTGCACTGTTTTAATGTCCTGTGTTTTGCCTCTGTAATATCCTGTTCAAGTGAATTTTATTCAAATGCAGCCAGGCTTTTGGCTCTGTAGCGTTTTGCGTCCTGCAGCAGCTCCTTTCAGTTATTGGCTTTAACCAAATGGATTTTATATAGCTAGGTGTATATTTTCAATTGTGAAAATATTTTGTTTTTATTGCACACTTCTGTGGGTGGTCATTGACCTTTTATGTCTTAACCTTTTATTCTGAACCTTTAGTTACTGGTTCTAAAGGCATTGTCCAAGTGAACTAAATGAGCAAATGTTCTTGAATAATGACCGTTCATCTGGCTGGGTCTGAATTTTTATGTAGACTGCACCAAAGTGTGAATAATCAGAAAGAAGAAGCTTTGAGCGTAACATACCATGCATGATATCTGTGGTGGTGTGTTTGAAATAAATAAAGTAGGCAGCTTGCCTGTTCATTCCTAACTGGGAGAACTGTCATACTTGCGAATAGGGTGATAAAGCATGGACATAATGGAATAATAGAAACTGCCTACATTTTTCAGATATTTTTCTGGAGATCTAATTTCCACCCATATTTACCACCCACCTATTCTGCCCCCTCATCTTTACCAAAGCTCCATCCAGTCAGGGACCTCTGAAGAAGCTCATTACCCAGAGCTGGTGTTGAAGATGGTGTCTGGAACTATACTTCTGAGGAAGATGGATCTCCAGGTCTAGGGTTGTGGATCCATGTTGTAGAGGAGGTGCTTGAATCCTCACTTATTTTCAGAAAGACAGTTAAACATCTCATTTGACTGTGGTCTCATTTGACTCTGGTGTTCAAACTCATAGACTTAAGCTGAGAAGAAGCTTCTTATTGTGCTGTTGACTATTTGTAGACTGAAACATGGTAGACTGGAAAATTGAATATAATGTATAGAGTTCTTTTACCCAGTGATGTTTCAGGACCAGCAATCAGAATATTCACCCAACCAACTTAGCAGCTTCTAAAACAGGACCTGTGAGTGGGGTTTAAAAAATCTGTTGTGCAGATATCTTCTATGATTGACCTCAGATAACCAGCCAACACTTGTTTCATTAAAAAGCCTTGCTTTGAATCTTCCTTGCAGTGAAGCTTTTGCAGATTTGATGCCCTGGTTGCCTCCAATCAGTGTTGTAGATGCCTCTAGCTGGCATCTTATGATTCTCTTATGATGTTTGAGGTCAGCATCTTAGCTGGCAAATCTGGTCTAAGAGCAGCATAAAGATCCTGGTTCTGCGTAAAGATTATTCCGCTGCCCTGCAGCCAATGAAAAAACTCAATTTAAAATTAAATATGCCTGACTGGCAGCGCTGTGCTAGAGCAGATGTGTTGTAGATGTTTGTCCCACAGTTCGCCCCTCGCGCTGGGCTGCACCTTCAGGCTGATGAATGGCGATGCAGTAGTGCTGCAGGATGTCCCTGACTCAGCAGAGTCTGTCAGTGGGCAGTTCTTTACTCTGGGTGTATGTGTACACACGTGTGTTCATGATAAATCCTGGACATAGCGTTTAACATTACACCACTGTGTGTGTGTGTGTGTGTGTGTGCCCGCCTGCACATTAATTATGGCATACATGTGAAAGTAGTACTATTTTGTTGGAGATTTAGAAGTTGGAATTTTCCTGTAATGGAGAAAAAAGAAATAAGCTTAGTCTGGCAGCACCAGGGCTACTGGTTTTGGATGCTTTAATGATCTGAACTAAATTGTAACTGTAGACTGACTGCACAGAGAACCAACTTCAGACTTTTTATAACATCCAGGCATGGGGTTTCTTCAAAATGAATTTAATTGATTGTAACTAACACATTCATTAACAAGTTCCTGATTATAAAAAACATATGATATGATCTTCCATGGCGTCCTTCTGTTCCAGACCCACTGCTGGTTTACCACAGCGATAAAAATCTGTTGATGGGGCCATCAGTGTATGTTTTGGTTACAGAAAATTCTAGGGAATATATCTGAAAACATCCAAACCTGCCTTCCAGCATCCTGAGATTCAGTAGGGGAACTGATGATGGAGTTATGGATGTTTGTGTGATTCACCAGTATAATGATTGTTACATTGTTAAACGCAGTTGCGTCTGTATGCGAGTACTTTACTTTTATTAAATTGATAGGGGTTTAATAATGCTTTGCTACACTGAAATCCAAAAATCCTAAAAGATATCCAATTTGACAAAGATGCCCAAATAGAGCTTCAGTTGGGTCCATATGATGAAATTTGATGAGTTTTTTTTGGTGTAGTCAAGTGTGTACAGCAACATCACCTCAAGCCAACATTAAAGCTTAAACTTAAAGCCCTTCTGAAGGTTTTAGAAAAATGCCATTGATCTGCATTACTCTGCTGTGATTATTTTGGCATCTGACTTTGCCTCACTGAATTGAAAAAGCCAATAATGGATACGCAAAGTCTGCTGACAAAAAACAGGCTAATTCTGTCCTTTCCCCAAGTGGATTTCTCTGTCTTATCTGTAGGCATTAAGTGCTTTTGTCTTGCGGTAATGTATTTGTTCAGGCTCAGGGACAGTGGAGGACGGGGCTATCGCAGCACTGGGAAAATTGCTCCCCTTTTATTCGTGGGTACCTTTAGTTCATTCCCCTGGCATCCTCCGTTACAAGGACACTTCAGTTATCCAGAGGTTGAAGTGTAAATGTTTTCATAGCAAAATGCTTGCGTCAGCCTCTGGAGGTTGTCTGAAAAAGGGAACGATACAGAAGAGTTAAAGGGGAAAGGTAAACATTTAACAGCAGCTCAATCTTTTAGTGACTTTTATTGAAGAGGGGACATTGAGTGCAAGCCTCTATTTTTCTGTTTTTGAGTTTGGAGATAGAGGGTTGCTGTGATCTCTACCTGTTTTACCTGTACATCTGGCAACATCTATAAATTGAAATGCACATATATTCAACATTCATTACCCCAGACCTGTAATGAACACAGTGACCAGGTCGTTGTCCGTGAGGGAATTGTTATAATGAGTCACGAAGTACTAATTAAGGAAAGGAAACCAGCAGTTGCCTAATTAGAGGGTTTGCTAATGATGAAGGCAATGGAATTTAGAGTTAGGAACATCCAGACAGCTGGAAAGAGGGCTTTCTCGGGTCACCCTGACTTTGCTTTTTGGCTCCCTGTCCTGCTCACAGCCTTTTCCCTCTCAAAAAAAACCAATAGCCCACGGATTTAGGAGCACTGCTGGAGTCCTGTTTTCACCTCCTTTTGCTTTTTGTGCTGTGAAAAAATGTTGGAAATTTGTATTCAGTCTGTGGGAGATTAATAATTATAGTGCTTAGACCTTTGTAGTGAAGTTGTTTTCACAAAACTGTACTGGGGAATTTAAGATTATTTAGCACTGACTACTGGCAGCTGATTCCCGTGGTTCAGCTGACCTTCCGACCTTAAAGATTTATGTTTATTCCAGATCCTGCCCTTGCGTGTCATGGACTTCCAGTTGTAATGGATGGAATATCAATTTCATCTGCTTATTTTTCTTCATAACTGATATTGTGACCTCATTCCTAACCTCTTGTGTCTCAAGACCACAGATTGCTCTGTCTGTAAACGATATATTTACTTTTTTTAATGTGAAAAAGAAAAGAACGCTCTTTAGTTACCAGTGAAAGCTATCATTGCTTATTTTAGCATCTGTGTTGAAAAGTGCCTGTTTAGAGATACAGTTCATTTAAAAGTACTTTAGATTATTATATGTGAGATTATATGCCAATTACATCATTTGTGATATTTTTTTCTGTTCTCTTTCAGATGCAGCAGCTCTTTTATGAGAACTATGAGCCAAACAAGAAAGGTTACATCCGAGACCTCCACAACAGCAAGATCCACAGGGCCATCACACTCCATCCCAATAAAAATCCACCGTACCAGTACCGTCTGCACAGCTACATGCTGAGCCGCAAAATCGCAGAGCTCCGCCACCGCACCATTCAGCTTCACCGGGAGATTGTGCAGATGAGCCGCTACGGCAACACTGAGGTGCACAAAGAGGATTTGCAGCTTGGCATGCCTCCCTCCTTCATGCGGTTCCATCCTCACCAGCGGGAGGAGGTGTTGGAGTGGGAGTTCCTCACTGGGAAATACATTTTCTCAGCCTTGGATGGACAGCCTCCACGCCGTGGCATCGACTCTTCACAGAAGATGGCGCTGGACGACATCATCATGCAGGTTATGGAGATGATTAACGCCAACGCTAAGACGCGAGGCAGGGTCATTGACTTCAAAGAGATTCAGTATGGCTACCGGAGGGTCAATCCTATGCATGGAGCAGAATATGTACTTGATCTGCTGCTGCTTTACAAGAAGCACAAGGGGAAAACCATGACTGTACCTGTGAGGAGACATGCTTACCTTCAGCAAACCTTCAGCAAAATCCAGTTCCTGGAGGAGGATGAAATGGACGCTCGAGCGCTGGCCGCTAGGATCAACCAGGACTCTGACTCTCTTTCATTCCTTTCCAGCTCGCTTAAGATGTTTGTGCCATTCAAGCTTAGTGGATCAGGTGCAGAGCAACATGAACCCAAAGAGAAGAAGATCAACATCCTCGTGCCGCTGGCGGGACGCTATGAGATATTTGTACGCTTCATGGCCAACTTTGAAAAGGTCTGTCTCATTCCCAACCAGAACGTCAAGCTGCTGATTCTTCTCTTCAGTACCGACAACAACACAGAGCGTGTGAAGCAGATTGAGCTGATGAGGGAGTATCGTTTGAAGTACCCCAAAGCGGACATGGAGATCAAGCCCGTTTCTGGTCCCTTCTCCCGCGCCCTGGCCCTGGAGGTCGGCTCGGCCCACTTCACCAATGATTCCTTGCTCTTCTACTGTGACGTGGACTTACTGTTTACTGCTGATTTCCTAAAGCGATGTCGTGGAAACACCATATTAAAGGAACAGACTTACTTTCCGATCATCTTTAGCCAGTATGACCCAAAGGTTGTCTATGCGGGGAAAGTTCCGAGCAACAACCACTATGTTTTCACGTCCAAGACTGGCTTGTGGAGACATTACGGCTTTGGCATTGTCTGTGTGTACAAAGGGGACTTGCTCAGAGCTGGTGGCTTTGATGTCTCCATCCAAGGTTGGGGGTTGGAAGACGTGGACCTCTTTAACAAATTTGTCCAGTCAGGAATTAAGTTGTTTAGGAGCACAGACACTGGCATAGTGCACGTCCATCACCCTGTGATATGTGACCCCAACCTAGACCCTAAACAGTACAAGATGTGCTTGGGTTCCAAAGCCTCGTCCCATGGTTCAACACAGCAGCTGGCTGAGCTGTGGCTAGAGAAGCATGACCATGGCTTCCGGAGGATCTCTAGTTCTAATAATGGATCAATGAGGACAGCATAGGCCCTGCAAAAATGGACCTGCTCCTGCTTGTCTTCCTCTTTATGGTGTTTTCAACTACCTAATTTATTTTTTCATAGAAAAGACTTCTGTGGATATATTTTGAAATAACTCCTTTTATAAAGTATACAAATAACAGCAAAGAACACAAATCTTCAGACCTTTTTTATCAATGCTAAAACTGGTTTAAAAGGCCCCTGAATGGTTGGAACATTGTTTTTTACGAGTCCAACAATGAGTATTGTATTTATGGCGCCTCATGTGAGGACAAGTAAACTGTGTACTTCAGTGATGTGCACACCGTTCAGTGTGTTGTCGAGGAATTTATTTTGGCGAGGGTCAGATTTCGGACATGCAGATGTGGTGTTGGTGAGGGAGTTTAATGTATTCTTCTTTGTGAATGTTTACAGGAAGCCACATGTACAAGCGATACATCCTTTAAAAAATTGACAAACCTACAAACTTAATTATTGCAGTCAAGGGCCGTAGTTCATATCGATTCACCTCTGTTGATTTCTTTCTTTTTATGATCTGTAATGACACTGTTCTTTTTGTGTTGTTTTTTATGTTTTCTCCTTGCGAATTTTGATTTTGACATTTGTGAACAGAACTGCTGGATCTTGGTTTAACCTTTCTGACTCCCGCTGTCTAATTTATTGAATGCAGTCTCATGTAAGAAATCAGTCTTTTTTTTTTTTTTTCGACTTTCTAAAATTAATTTGATTACCAAAGACTTTTTGCACAGTTGGTGTTGGTATTGTGTGTGAGTGTGTGTGCTTGTGCGAGTGTGTGTGTGTGTGTGTTCGTTCGTGTGTGTGTTCGTTCGTGTGTGTGCTTGTGCGAGTGTGTGCTTGTGCGAGTGTGTGTGTGTGTGTGTGTGTGTGTGTGTGTGTGTGTGTGTGTGTGTTTGTGTGTGTGTGTGTGTGTGTGTGAACACACGCGGAGAGCTGTCATGAACATAATGATTTCCGGGATGATGAAAACACATTAAATTAACACAGAATTAATTCCTGAAATTTTAAACAAAATCTACACAATCTTTTTTCCCCCTTAATCTAAATTTCATTTATGTTGTACAACAATCTGCAGGATAGATCATTCCTTCATGATGGAGCCCAGGGAGGGGTAACGCCTCTACTTTTGGACTTGGGGACCGCTCTCCCACAATGTTATACACACACTCACTATCGGAGCTTTCTTTTTGTACTTCTGTTAGCTTCCATTTGACTGGGTAAAGGTTATATATTTAATTAATAAATAGAAAAAAAAGTTTCTTCATGTGTTTTGTCATTGTTTTGTGCAGCATGTACCCATGCAGTCGTTGAATGTGTTGCACCTGTATTGGTCATCTCTCTGCATTACTTGAATGTAACTCGGGACGATCCAGTCAAGAGGTTGTTCAAAGATGGACTGGGAGCAAAAGAGTTGTCCTCGACACATTAGTAAACAATTAGAGCCCTAATTAAGTTGTTTCACAAGACCTACAGTTTTTAAGGGATAGCCAAAAGGGGTGTTTGCCAAAACAAAATCCGTGGGCACTCATTCCAGCAAGCAATTAAGGAGAGAGGCTATTTAGCAGTGCAGCTAGCCTCACCTTCAAAAAGCCTTTCAGTCAGAACCAGTTTGAAAGTCTCTAAAGGAGTTTGGCATGTCAAATGGCAAGCGTTTCATAAAGCTTCCAGAGTAATACACCAGCCTAAACCCAGACAACCCAACCTGGAGGCATCTGATTCAACGGTTTGCAACTGCTTTTTACCCCCCAAATATTGTCCATAATTATTGGCACACACAAAGATAAAGTAAGTCTCTGATGCACCTCTTCCTAATAATTTGTTGCCATGGAGTTGCTGTCTAACTGTATAGACTTGGTGTGAAACCTGATTGCTGCCATCATCTGTAAATCTCGAACAGTGATTCTTGGAGGAACTCATAAATCTCTCTTCCCAAGAAAGTTCACTTCAGCTTCAGTTGTTTGGTTGTTTTTGTTTTTTTTTTTTTTTGGGGGGGGGGGGGGGGGGGGGGTGG
>JBBMFX010000035.1:2626578-2641233 GCA_037832545.1 Rhabdalestes septentrionalis | reverse complement strand
CATTTCTTCACTGTAATCGCACAATTGATATTTGTTTCACATCTGCACACACTTAGTCTTTACTTATCCTTTATTTTCTTTATTTATTTTTCTTAAAATCTTTCTTTTTAATATTTATATATTTTTTATGTAAGTCTTTAATCTTTAATTTTATCTACTTTTACTTATTTACTTTTAGCTTGGCATTTGTTTGTGGACAGCAAAAAATGAATTTAATTGCACAGAGAAATGCAATTACTTTTGTACACATGACAATCAATGCTTTGAATTTTGAATCTTGAATTTTGTCCAGAAAACTGCCATTTCAGAATTGTGTTGTAATTTTGTTACCAGACTGGCTTTATGTAACTGGAAACATTGATTCCAGTCTTTTGAATAGTGCATCTGTGTGTCTGCATATACGAATGAGACATGCCTGGCATCCCCCTCTCCCCTGCCAGCCTTCCTCTCTCTGTGCTTTGGGTTTTTTCTCTCTTTCTCTTTCTTTCTCCCCTGCTTTGCCCACATGCTGACTGACTCTCGCCCCAAGGACACTGCTGCAGCTCCCGGCCCTGTGCCACATGGATATCATTAATGCCCTCCTCCTCCTTCACCTCCTCCTCCTCCTCCTCCTTCACCTCCTCCTCCTCCTCCTCCTTCACCACCCCTCCCCTCTGCAGGTCTGCTGCTTTAATGCTTAACACAGCTACAGCTGCTGAGAAAGCACTGCCTGCTGCAATTATACAAGAGAAAAAATGCTCTCACCAGAAACGTTCTGAGCAAACGCGGCCGAAATGGCTTTCTCACTGCCGCGCCCTCCATGATGAACAAATGTATCGCAAAATCAGAGAATGCCTCGTATCCTTTTAACCAGATTGCCTTTCACATTATGAGGGGATGTGAGTGTATTTGACCCGCAGAGGCTTTTTAATGGGCCAGTATTGGGTAAAATTTCAGTGAAGTTTTCTTTTTCTGTTTAATTTTAAATAAAATGAAAGGTTTGGTAAAGTTAAACACTGTTACATTTGAAGAATGCAGAAACTAAGCTACAAAAAAGGCTGTTTTCAATTAATCATGGCTATGATGTCACAACCATGAACATTCTACAGCACACCATCTAGTCAGAGGTGATACACAGCATTGTTCCAGCTGACATTAGCAGTTATTGGAGTGGAATGTGTGGGTAAAACAATTAAATGTTGTGGTGTTTTTGATTGTTGGGAGGCAAATGGAACATCTCAGACTTCTAAATTATTCACACATTTGAATGAGATGCCTGAGGGTTAGTTTCATTCTGCATTTCAGCCTGGACTGCTGTGTAATAGAGGCACAATGCAGGGTAGCCACTCAAAAAAGAGGACATTTACATACATTACTGTCCACCAGTTATAAGCCTCCAATCATTTATTTATATTTTGATTTTAATCAACTTCTTGGTGCAAAATTCTGTTTTATGCCTGTTACACTTTCTTATTTTTGGCATATTGATGAAGATTTAATAAAAGAAACAGGTGTTTTACTCTGACAGGCTGCAACGTTTTTAAATATACTAGGTCTCTAGGTAAAGCAGTTCCAATTCAGCACCATCATCTGCACCGGTATCTTCTGGCCTTAAGTTAGATGTGGTTTGTTATAGTCACATAACAAAGCCATTGTGCAGCTTAACAAACAAAAAACATGTAACTGGTCATGTTCAGGAAATGGACTGAAAATGAGAGCCTTTGAAAACCCTTCAAATCCTTTAGCCTTGAGAAATGTTTAAGGCTACATTAAACATCCAATAAAGTCTCTATTTTTTAAAGCAAAATATGAAGGAGAGGGGTAGCTCTATCTGTTTGCATTGTGCTGTACATCAGACTTGAATCACAGTAACAAAATCAGCTAGTTTAATTCTAAGTTATAAAGAGTAATTGGAAAATGCACATGAAAATAATAAAGTTTTTGGTACAGAGAAGTATAAGTGGACTTCAGGCAGGGAAAATAAATTGCAGGAAAAATGTACAATATGGGCCCTTGACTTGAGGGCAATCTTGACTGTTGTCCACGTCTCCTTATAAGGGGAGAGTGGTTTACTAAGAGCTGGTGGCTTAGTCTCTGTACTGGCATTGTTGCATAACCTCCGCAGTGAAGCTACACAGAGCCTCCTTAATTCATCAGGGTTTACTTGCATGTAACCTACAATCAGATGAAGCCTTTTTAATCCAAAAAATCTATATGGAATTTGAGGTCAGTTATTCATCCAAATATGACACTTCAAGGGACAGACGGCAGCACTGAGCTCTGCCTGTAGTGCCTAAAGTGTCCTAAAGGACTCTCACTCAGACAAAGCTGGCCATAATTATGATAAAGATCTGGGTGCAGTTGTAAAATTGGAGTCTGGAGTCTGTGATTACATCGATTAGATTTTTTGAAGGGGCCTGTAACTGTAACTGGGGCCTGTAAATGCACTGAATTCAACACTTCTAAATGTTCACAGATTAAACATCACCAAACACTTCATGGACAAGTATTGGGATGGCTGATCATTCCATTTACTTTTATGATATTGCCTTTAAATACATAAACATCAATCTGGGGTTGGTCCCCCCTTTACTGCTACAACAGCTTCCACTCTTCTTGGAAGACGTTCCAAAGGATTTTGGAGTTTCTGTGGAAATTTGTGACCATTCAGTCTGTAGAGCATTTATTAAGCATTTATCAGGCACTGATGTTGGAGAAGTCCTGCCTCACAATTTCCATTCCAGTTCACCCCAGAGGTGCCTAATACGGTTGAAGTCAGGGTTCCTTATGAGCCAGTCAATTTCTTCCACACCAAACACATCTAACCACGTCTTTATGGAGCTTGCTTTCTTCTCCAAACTGGGTCAACAAAGTTGGTATTGTCCAAAATGTCTTGGTCTGCTGAAGGATTAAGATTGATCTTCACTGGAAGTAAGGGGCCTATCCCAAACAGGTGTGTCCCAGGACTTTTGCCAATGTACTATATCTAGGTGTCAGACCACTGAAGACAGAAGGGTGTTTAAAAGAAGAAAATGTCTCCAAATAAAATGTTTCCTAAAAGTATTTGCATGTATATTGGAGGTCTAATTGCGAACATTTAAGTGAAAATAAGTACAGACATCTACACATATTAGTGCACACTTTTAATGCATACTTTATTTACTTAATTTACCATATTGATGGACTAAAAGTCATGGCACCTTTTATGTGCATATATATGATTTCTTTCCTTTTTGTGTAACCTTGATTAAAAAGTAAGCAAATAGACTCATATAAAAACTTATGCTTGTGTGATAATATGGTATACAAATAAACTTACCATGACAATTTGATAAATGAAGCAAGATACATAGAAAGCAAATTCTACCTATTGAATGAATTTTTCACATTTAAGCAGAGGATTTGTACTCATTTATATATACAAAACCAATAAAGCAAGTCATTCAAGCCAAAATGACCCCCAATCGGATAATTGTTCCTATACAGTTTATACAAGTCACTTCACTCTGTCTGGTCTTTTTGTCTTTTGTACTGATCTACAAGTTCTGATGATATTAATCAGAAAAATGCACCACAATGTGCTTCATCACAGCCACGACATGTTGTACCACTGCCCACACTTATGACATGTTAATTATATTTGTCTGCCTTTTTCACCCATTCCCCTTTATTAGCCTCTTTCTCTCACCCAAAACACTCTGGCTAATGATGAGTCTGACCACTGGTGCACCTCTTTTGGAAAAGCTGTGAGAGCTGAGATTATATTAACTAATTCATATCATGCAAAAAACAAACTGCAGTTGTGCTGCGGTACAGAGGCACATTCATGGAGCTCCGTTGACAGGCCACCGTGTCCACTGTTGAGTAAACCTCTGGCATCCACACCACCGGCTTGTTTACAGCAAATCAGAGGTTCCGAGGAAATCGGCCAGCGTTCGCGGGAACAGCCTCTCAGATGGGACGTGTTCACACATTTGTAACGCTTTCTCTTGCTTGTGTATGAGTGTGTGTGTGTGTGTGTGTGTGTGTTTGTTCGTTCCTCATCAAATGATTTGCATGCTCCTGTGGCATTTATCCTTGTAATAGAGACTAGTTTACACACCACTGGGAAAATCAATTTCACTGCTGAAAAAACGACAATAAGATAGCACAGCGATGCTGATACACACGTGTACCATTGGAGACATCCATAATAACTATCGCGGGACATTCTGGTGGAGATAATTAGCAAACAGGCAGAGAAAATTCTTTCAGGTGCCACTCCTGCTGTGTATGATGTTATATCAGCTCCTTTCATCAGGCAGATGCTTTCGTACACCAGAGTGTAGAATAAATTAACACGGACAATCGGTTGTTCCAATATCTGTGAATTATTTAAGTAGGAAATGGGTTGATATGCCAAAAGGAGGAAATGCACTTACTCAGGAATGCTTGCATGTATTGAGTTGTATAGTCTGTATCCATCTGTGTTTGTATTGGAAGCAAAGGAACATATTTGGGACCAAAGTAAATTTCCTTAACGGTTTGTAATCTAAATGAATCACATGTATATTGTGTACATTTTGGCAAAAAACACCATATATTTACAGTATAATACACTCAGGACTGTGCTATACAGTGCGATATTGGTGTGTTTTATTTTAGTGTCAATATCCCAATATCACAACCTCCAGTGTCTTGGTGCAATTAAACCACAGTTTATAAGTTTTATTAGATTTTGACCCATGATGTTTACCAAATTATAAGGCAGTGTAATACAAAAGTGCTATTATTGGTAGATATCACACTTATTGAGTGCCTGTCAACCAACTGCACTGCAAGGCCAGAACTAATTCTAATATAATGTGTACATACTGCACATTCATGAGAAACAGGCGTAATGCCATCGCATTTCTCTACATAGTTTTTTGCATATGAGCATCAGAGGTCATGTCCATTTATCATGAGTGCCCTTTTCTAGTCACTTTTATGAGAGGGCCTGTTTATTATTAATAATATTCATTTGACTTTTCTATACACATGCCTGTCAGCAGAAGAGGTTATATCCATTCCCATGGGTATAGAGGAGAAACTTGTCCGGGTGTGTGTTTGTATGAGTGGGTGTGTATGGACACTTGTGTGCCGCTGAACCATTCCTGTCAGTATGAGCCATATCAGCCGCTCTCCAAACTCATCAATCATACCACATATATGGGCAGGACCCCTGAGCTACAGAGAGTGTCTCCTACATGCTCGCTTCAAACTGTGTTAAGCTGCCCACAGTGAGCTTAATTAAAGATGTAAATGATTAAGATGTTTAGTGTAAAATCTTCCATTTTATAGCAGCTTACCCAGATAGAGGTATAAACAGTGGTGGTGAATGGAACCAGATGTCTAAATGCTTCCTCACATAAAGGTACTACATGAAATACACTGCATGATACATGAGACATTGTTCTAGTTTTTAACTGTTCCAGGCCTAGATAAGTGCAGGGAAAATAAGAAAACATTTTTAATTCAGATTTAATAATCATAGGAATTTTTAATAGGAATTTTTTTTAACAAGGTTTCGCCTGTGTATGTGCGAGGTCACTGCAAGACACAAAATATCACAATACACTGATTATGTGTGGTTTATGTCAGCATTTCTGTTTTATTTGTCATTTATTTGATACAGTTATTAACAATGCTTTTTGCAAAATGATAACAGCACAAAAAGTGACAGAGTGGTCCAGTCCCATTTACTAGTATTTACAATACAGAAATAAACTTTTTACACGTGCAGATCTCGAGCTCATAATAAATACAATCCATTTTTACAACCAAATTCTGTTACATATTTACAACAGCAAACGAAAACATGCTGGTATATCTGCCGAGATGGAAGAAGGACAGTGTGAGGGCCTTTAAAACATTCAGCCGCAGTAACTGATTTTAAACCTCCGCCACAAGTGACTCGTGATTGTTATAGAGGCTTGTTCTTTAACTGGCGTAATCCATTATTAAAAGAGGACCTGTGGCCCTGCTTCCACTGAGGCCTCAGTGTATAAAGAGGGCTCTTTGAGTGTTAGTGCTGAAGCTTCACTTTTGCTGTTATTGCTGGTTACATTTAGGCTTAGAAACACTCACACATTCAAATAATGACTTGGCCTTAATCCAGGGACATATCCAATTATTCCATATAGCAGAGCTGGGCCAGGGAGAGGGCTGATACAGAGTATTAGCATATTTGAGGCTCTTTCTTGGTTTGCTGTTTGAATTAGTGTGACTCACACACACACACACAAACACTGAGCTGCCGTTTTATCAGGTACACCCACACTATAGGTAGCAAATTTTCCTTCTCAATTTAGCTAAAGCCATGGCCATTTAATACCCCCCTCCTTCAAGATGCATAAAAAGCCCCCGTACCTTTTCAAAGAACCACCACTGAATAGATAAGGCTGTGATCAATCATTCTAATTTATCCAATTTTCAGTTCCCTCTAATTAATCTGCTATGAATGGCAGCCCACCTATCGCTGCACATTCAGGCCGCCTCAGGCCCATTTGCCTTTAGAAAAGGACCATCATAGGAACGCCAAAAGTCATACATTATTTCATCAGTGGACTCAGTGAAGGGGTGTGGTAGTGTGTGTGGTGCTGATATGAGTATTTCAGGTATGGTGGCGTTGGGGTTATTACACATGTGTTAAGTTCCCTGTTAAGTTCAGAGTGGTCCACCACCCAGAAATATGTAGCAGAGGGATACAAGGTGTACCAACTGTTTTTTTTGTTGTAATTTTAGCAGTTTTTATGTATAAATTTTTATATGCTCCTCTCTTACTGACAAACAGAAGTTTGTGCATATAACACAGTGTATTAGAAATGTCAGTATTTTCTGAAGAGTTTCATTTTGAGCATCAAATGGGTAACAGTAAGGTAAAGAAAATGAATATATGATGAGGCTGGCAGCTATGTATTATGTATAATGTATTACTTTTACTCTAGCTGATCCGGGGGGTTGTAAGTAACATGAGGCGTATGAGCGAATTCTGTGCTTCTCCTCTACTTCTCGTTTTTGGTGTAGAACTTTTTTTGAGTCAAGATATTGAAAGATATCCTACATTTACACTTAAGAGGTCATTAAAACCTGCTGCAGTTGATTTTTAAGCATCCAGCTAGTGAGCAGGATGTTTACATTACTGTGCTAGTGAGACTGACATATGTAAATGACTTTGAACTAACTGCACTGGAAATGCATTTTGTGTTTTTGTTGAAGCCTGAGATAATTTTTTTCATCTAAAAATTGGCCAGAAAATGTCAGCTGATTTAGCTGCAAAGAAATTAGTTTTGAAGTATTCTAAGAAATTCATGGCTGGTGCATACCCACTGTTTATTTATGGCCTTATTATTAAGTACTAATTAACAAATGTATATACCATTCAGAAACTCTTTATATAGGGAGTCAAATTTTAACGAGGTACTTTAGAAGCACACCAATCATAAGCACATATTTGCTTCTGGATAGTACATTAATAAAAAAATAATGTGATTGGCACTGCCCCAGTAAAGGTGATTGTATGAATGTACCAGGCAAATTACATTTATTTACCTGGCACACTCATACAAGCACCTTTACCGAGGCAGTGCCACTGCTTTACTGGGAATAATTAAACAGCAAGTTCGGTGTTTCTAATAAACTGGCAACTAAGTTTTATATACACACGCACACGCACTAACACATACACACACACACACACACACACATTTATACATACACACACGCACTTGACAAGGCTCCAGGTGGTAGGCTAGGCTGAGGAAAGGTGTCCACCGCCTCATATTTAAAATTTCAGCTTCATGAATGCAGCACTGATGTGAGGTTCAATATAATAGTGTGTGTGTTTGTACATACTGTCCATACGTAAGGGCAGAGAGTGTATGTGGCAAGTGTGTATTCCTGTTTGCATTTTTAGGCCTCCAACTACATGTCAATGAGTGTATTCCCCCATTCCCAGGTCTGAGTGTGTGTGTGTGTGTGTGTGTGTGTGTGTGTGTGTGTTTGTGTGTGTGTGTCTATTACCTGCAACTAAAGTCTACTCATATATACATTCCCTCGATCTGAGCCCTTTACCCATGAGAGTGTGTGTGTGTGTATTCCCTCAAGTCATCCTTAGCCACACAGTGCTGCGATTCTGCTTTGGGGGTGCACACCCCCACACCCAGACACAGCTACCTTCTTTTCCTCATGCTGGTCTCCAAGCGGCCCAGCTCCTCGTAGCTCTGGTAGAACAGCTCCAGCTCGCGGCCTCCCCAGCCCCTCCAGACAGCCAGGCACCAGGCCATGTTTTCGTTACGAAAGCCGCACACAACAGTGTCCTTTGCAACCAGCGCAGCTTCCACCAGGGCACTGAGAAACGGGGAGGGGGAAAGAGGGCCAGAGAGAGGGACAGGGCGAGAGAGTGAGAAAGATTTGGAGATGTGCGTAAATGAATGTTTTTTTTTTTCTCTTGAAAAAGCTGGAAATAAACAGTCTGGACTCTTCCTAGAAACACAAGAAGCTCTCTTCTTGGAACTTGTTGAAAAGCACACATGTCCAGGGCTTGCTCTCAGAGCCTTTCCCTCCTGCAGCGTTAGATCTACACTCTAATTGAACACACCTGATCCGGCTAATCAAAGCCTTCAGAAGCGCCTTGGCATTAGATCCAGGTGTGAGATAGGACTTCGGCTGAACTCTGTGGGAGAGGAGATTTCTAGCTTGGGTGCCCCCCGTTACAAAACACAGTGAAGGAAGCTCGCTGAAAAGTGCTGCCCGTTTGATTAATGACTGTTTATGTTCAGATCCGACAGGGAGGAAGGCTAAACCGAGGCTTCTCAGGATGGACCAAATGGTAACTGCAATCAGTTATATAAAGAGACAACCTTCTTAACCCTCCCAGTTACTCAATTAAAACATTTCCTTCTTGTTTTTACATTCACTTTACGACTCGACTCACTTTCTCAGTTTTCCATTAGGGTAATCTTTTCACTAGCTTTCTTTTCTCTGGGCATCTACACCATCGTGGTTTTAAGCAAACTAAGTAGGTACCAAAATGTCATGTGATGATTCTCTCTTGCCAATCAAGAGTCAGCAGTGTCTTCACATTGTCTATTTAATTTGCTTATAACCCCGGGATATCCTTCAGGACAGTCCATCACCGATGGGTCTGTCACACTATAGATGGTATGATTTGAGTTATGAGTTTCTTGTACCTTTATGAGCAACATCAAAATGGTATTAACTTCAGCAGGAAATGAACATGCTAAAAAGAGAGTTGGATTAAGACCATACAGTGGAAAAACGATTTAATATTACTATTAAAATGAACACTTTTTGTCCTGTTAATTTTGAGACAATGATGTGGGAGGAAAAACATGAACTCAATGTCTTTAATCTGGTCCTGTGCTTTGAGGATGTCCTAAAACATAAGCAGATTTTATGGCTCTCCTAGCCACACCCCCCACCCACACAGGATTTCTCCAGCCACCCAATATCATTAACAATAAGAAGGTGCAGGTGAGAACATGCTTTGTCCAAGTCACATGATGCTCCACTGCAGCTTATCGAAGTGCCACTTATGCAACATCACCAAAGTGTTCAACACGCTTGGTGGAGAACACTAACATCCAATTATTTTATATTAGCTAATGTTACATCAGCTCACACTGGCCAGCACTGCTGTGGGCCTTCCTACAAAGAGGGCAAATCCAATAAATGCCATTTAAGTGCCCTAATAGTGTGAGCCTCAGTCAGACACACTACTAAGGGATTATTTTCCTTAAGGTAACCTTGTTCCATGAAACTCAGTATTGGCAGATATACACAGAGTGTAATACAATAATGTCCTTGCTTTGTGATATCTGATCCAGCTTAGTTTTTATACATGCTTGTTACTTTATGAAATAAAGACTTGTGTATGAAATCCTGGATCACTGAAGGGTTTATTTGACGTTCTGTGTTCCAAGTCATTTCCAGATTCTCATCAATCAAATAATTTTTCAGCAGCAGTTGGTTGATGTGGGCTTTTCTATAGCCCATGGGATGCAGTGGTAACAATAGGGAAAACCCAAACATGGAAATCTAAGCCTCTCTGCAAATGGGCTGTTTCCATATCTCGTCCAACAGAAGGTTGAGGGACATCTGTATCTCACCTAAGAATTTGTGGCCCAATGAGAATAACAAAAAGCTTCTTTTTTGTAATTTGTCTAAAGCCAAATGTCATAATTAAAGGAATTTCATCTTAAAGGAAGCGTTTGGAAATGTTTAGTTTTCCTACATTTCCAAAAATTTGGATCTTTAGAACTGCAGCTGTAAAGCTAACATACATTCAGTAGTCATAAAAATAGCCAAAAATGTTTCCATGGAAATGAATCACCAACAAACCACATCCAGATCTTCGTTAAGGTGGTGTTGACTTGTAGATGTGGATGTGGTTTAGGATTCAGTCCTCTAATTTACAAATGCTTTGTGAAGTGGCTGCCGATAGCAGTGATGTTTTGTTGAATTTTTAGCTCACAGTAAGTCATACTGTTTCCTAAACCACATTTTTCACCTTAATGAAGAACTGGATGTGGTTTGAGGGGGCTGGGAAACATTTTACTATTGTAATTTTAGAGATCCAATTAGGGTTACTACAGCAATGATAGCATTGTTGCTGCAGTCCCAAATGAAAGCAAGTTTTGGACATGAAACACGTCTTTGTTGATTCACTACTTCTGGGTAAAATTGTGTGAATTTGATTTTGAATTCATGCGGTATTGTATTGCAACATTTTCTCACAGTGACCACTGAAATACACTTCAGCACTCCATGTAACCTAATTTAGGAAAAGCAGTTCAGAAATAAATGGATGGATGATTTCACACTGAAATATTACTGTAAATTTGAGGGTATTCGTACACCAGAATTTTGGTTTACTCAGTTAGGAAGGATTCAGCTAAGAACTTAAAACACTTCCAATGTTTCGGAAGGATGTTGCAATGGAAAACACTGACATCATGGCAAGTGAAATCATTTTCAATCAAATATTTTTCCAGCATGTGACTGTTGTAAGAAATGCCACCTTGAGATTTGCTAGTTATTTAAGCTAGGGGTATTCCACTGGCATATAATTTGGTTTGTTTTAACCGTTATTTCAAAGATACAAGATACTTTTACTGCATCACATGACTTGTAGTAAGTAAAAATGGTTTAATAATTGAATATTCTTGCAACAAGCTCATAAAAATTCGATTTATTGACTACATTTAAAATGTTAGTTAATATTTTTTACAGTACTTCACAAGTCAGTATGCCTACTAAGCACACACTTCATAATTATTCCTCCTTAGTGATTAATTTAAAGCTTCTCTGGCAATCCTTCACTAAAATGATGGATGCGCACATTGAGATGGATGCCATATTTTTTCACCACTCAGTCTTGTGGAAAACTAGATACTGAATCATCTTGTAGCAGCCATTCGTGTTCTAGCTGTGTTTGTTTATAGTAGGGATGTCCAGACCAGGGTCTGATGGGCTGGCATCCTCCACAGTTTGGTGATTTCCCTCCACAAACACACCTGGTGTGACTCACCAGAAAACTGCCAGGTTTAGTGGGTGTTTTTGAGGTGGGCAACGACCTCTGGCACCAGAACTGGGCACCCCTGATTTATAGAGTAAGGCTGGATAAAACGGATACAAACGTACTTTGGAAGACAGAAGACACAGTAACTTTTTGTCTGTGGTTTGTGACTAACATGCCAAGTACAGAAGTTCTTCTACCAGAAATCTTCAGCTGAAAATCAAAGTTTCTATTACAACAAAATGTATATTTCCACTTCCGTCTTCATCCTTTTCAGATCTTTTTCTCTTTTAACATAATTTCACAGTATCAGCTGCCTTTAACACTGCGGCAACACTTCATGATGAACGGACTGATAGGAATGGTCCAACATTAGAAAAACATCCTGTTGTGTTAACTCTGCATGGATATAGAATATGTGAAAATATTTTAAGAAAAAAAGAAACAATGATTAGGCTTACAATGGAACTTCAGAATCTAAGATTTTACTAATATAAAGCCATGGAAATAAATATCAGATCACTTTTCCCTTTTTTCTGTTCACTGTTTTGCAGAAGTTGTTGGATGTGCTTGTGTGTGTGTGTTTGTGAAATGCACAGATTGCTATTCTTTTCTCAACTATTGCAGTGTAAGCTGTGTAAAAAGTAAGAAATGGCTCCATATGTGTCGTGAATGCAGTAGTGTGTGTAGAGCAGCTTTACTATGGTCTGTATTCCAGCAGCTTCACTCCTGATTCAGTTTCTGATGGATGAAACAGAGTCACACATGCAGACACTATGCTCTTAACGTCACTGTTAAAATTGTTGCAGTTGTGAAATAAGGTGAGAGTAATTATAATTTAACATTTCCACAATATATTGTATAAAACATTAGTGACCTGCACATTTTACAGACATACTCCCACTGCCTATATACTGTAATCATTTTAATAAGACTATGCATTTCAGCAAGATTTTTATACTCTTTATATTTAATAACATATTCAGGTTGTGGTTTATGATTTGCAATTATATTTTTGGCACAGTTGGTCCAGAAATTTGGCTTCAGTTCTGGCCAAGACTTATTATTTTTGTGCATCAGTAAGAAGCTTCCCAGACTGTACAGGAGATTAAATTAAATATGTAGCATGAAATACAGCTGAACTGTCCTAATATTTGATTTGAATATTTTGAATAATTGATTAAAGAAATTAGCAAGGTCTGTTTATAGGGTTGACCTTTAATAACTCAAACATGGTTGTAATAAAACATGGTTGGCTGCTTAATACAGGGCATGGCAGAATGGAGTTTCTTGAATCAGCACCTTTCATCTGTAAGCTTATCCAGCTGTCGTTCTCATTTACGCTAAATATACCTTGAATATCAGAAAACAGCCCATCAGCTTAACAAGGGCAGTCATGGACAATCAATGCGTTCCCAATTGTGAGTCAAGTGTTCTACTGGCTTCTATTACTTTAGAAGGTTTTCTGCCACAGCAAAAGTGTTATTGACAATCTAATAGAGGCTACTTATCTAGAACCAAGACACAAATGAGTTGCCTGCCTTTGTGACCAGTTGCAAAGTCCCTCATTTTGTATGTCCCCAAACACTGGCATTTTGTTTTAAGCTCCATGCTGTTGTCTACAAGGCCAGGGGGGTGGTTTCAAAAAAGACTTATCCTCTTTGACTTGAGCACCACTGACTCTGACTTTTCCATGGACACAAAAAGAAATGTGAATGAAATGAGGCAGTTGGCTGTAGATAAACTACATTTTATGTTTGGTAAACTTGATTTGTTTCCTCTCTGGAAATATATTTGCTTTGTCAATAATGACGGTTATGCTTTGCTTATTTTTTTCTTTTTTGATAATGACAAGTGAGACAACTATAAGAATTTGTTGATGCCTCTATAAGCAAGATAAAACTTTCCCAATTCCACACTGCTACTAACAATGTGAGAGCGAATGCTATTTTGAAGCACCACATATTTTCTAACTGCCGCTAATGGAACATTACTTGACATGCTTGAAGAACATTAACAGCCCATGCTGGCTAGAACCAAGATGTGTGTGTGGGGGGGTCATCCTACCCTCCCAGATGGATTGGGTCTCTTAGACTCCTGACTAAAGATGGCTACGGCATCACTGAAAATGATGGGACCAAAACAGTTCTGCCACTCACAAGCCGTAAAGCCTTTCAATGCATTATAAATCAAAGATCTGACTCTTGATTTGCTAAATTTGGTGAAAAAACTAACTTGTTTAGGACTAGATACGTGTCTGCAAACTGACACTAGATTCCAGCATCAAGTCTCAAACACAGTGACCTCGGCTTTGTCCTACCATGCAGCTTATTCAGAGCTGGGGAACAGACTTAGCTCTATCCAAATAAGTAGTACTTATGTAGAGTAGAATTAAGTAGAGTAAACGATAAACCTGCCTTTGGTCTTTGTTAATACAGCTTATTAACCAGGGTTTAGCAAAGATTACCTAGCTAGTACCTGTACAAGGTAGACATATGGTGACATGGGTGGAGCTAAATACCAAGAAAAACCAAGGCAGATACAACAAAAGACAGTTCTTTAAAAGCCAAGATTTAAACACAGCAGCATTTGACGAAAGTTAATATGCTCACAAAAACCCCCCCAAAATGCACAGGTGACCTGGGTAATACTGATGGAGAAATTGCCAAAAACCTTTTCTCCAAAAGAATAAGCCTCTTTCAAAAAGACTGCACTCCCCATGCATGCTCCTCCAGGAGTTCTCTATATGGCATTCGGAATTTGACAATTGGGAGGTAAGCTCAGCCGGAAAACTCAGTTGAAAGCCAAAAACTGTATGAGATCCTCTAGAGAAAGCTGCCAACAGTCTGCACCTTAGCAGGTTGCAGTAGATGAGGCAGGGGTGAGGGGAAGTCTCGACAAGTCCCAGCTGTCATGAGCTCAGAAACGAGTTCCATCTATTTTCAGTTGTGGGTTCAACGCAGGATTGACGAGAGTCAGTCTGATGTGATTGAGTCTGAGTGGCTGATGGGAGGAAGACAGATAACCCCCTATGCACTTTACAGATTTACTGTAAGAACATCACTGTCTTGCAGTTAAAGCACAGTAATTTTTGCTGCTCTGTATTAAAGAAATAA
>JBBMFX010000035.1:2615071-2625286 GCA_037832545.1 Rhabdalestes septentrionalis | reverse complement strand
CACACACACACAAACACACACACACACACACACACACACACACACACACACACAGGTCACATTTGGCTGTTTATACCCGCTGGATGGTTTCCTGCCATTTTGTGAAATGATACTGCGCTCTTTCTGCATTTCTTTGCAGCTTCACAGTAAAAGGAACAACCTCTGTTGATACACATAATGAACTGCAAACTTCAAACCCTGTAAACCAGGCAAACCCTTTGAAAAAAATGCAACATAATATATAATACACCCTGCTCCACAATAATTTTGACTTCATCCTAATTAAAGGAGTTCCAACCACTCAACATTCAGCACCACTGCATTAACTGGACAATTCTCTCCTCTAATTTATGGTCAGTCATTGTCTGTTATTGTAGTATTTTAGTGTTTTTGTCCTGAGTTTCTTATTGTTGTCCTCAGCATTGTTTAGCTGTGTGATGAAAACCTAACCCTGATAACTTGATGGCGATGTCCTAGTACACCTTAAGGTTTCTCACAGTTTCTCTCACTGAAATTTATCTTCAGCTCAAATAGAAAGAAGTGCTTGTATTTCATCAGCTACCCAGTTGTTAGTATGTCTCTCCATTGTTGTTTTTATGTGGACAATAAAAAAACAAACCAAAAAAGGATAGAAATAACAAAAACAAAAACAATGGGCTCTTTCTGAGTCTGTCCGTTGTCATGTCAACGTTCTGATATATCAAAAAGCATTGAGACAGTGCACTTTTAGCGCTGCCTTTGAGCAGCATGGGTACAGCTCAGGTACAGCTTTATTTGTAATAGAAAACATTTGCTGGTGGATCTGCATGGTTCATCATGCCAGATTTAAAGTATCTGTATGCTGAATGGGTTTAACACTCACCCGTACTGTTGAGCTCCTGGAACGGACAGTACAGCAATCACCCGTCCTCTCAGCACCCCTGAGTGTTCCTGCACCTCAATCACCATTATATCCCCTCCACGCCTGCAATAAACCCAGTTATGACTTAAAGAAAATCACCAGTTAATTTCTGATCAGATATATAATCATACATATATTATATTTCCATTTTGTAACAGTATTTTACGAAAGTCTTAGGCACAAACGCACATTGTTTGAATTCATTTATATCCACAGTTGGTTTCTTTCTGCTAGCAAACACACACGTGAACTTTAGAATAAATGCAAACACACAAGACAGCATTAAAATGCTGCCATTCAATAAGTTACAAACCTAATTTAATCTACTGAAGTTAAAAGGAACCAACCCAGGTAATTGATTGGGCAACAAGTAATACTGGGCTTCTATTAGGAAAGAGGTCTGGAAATAGTTAAATGAGAACTTTGCTGTACAAAAAAAAACACTATTTACTGTATTTATGTTATTTGTGTTTATTGTAATATTAGTGTTTTAAGACTAACTTAATACTACTGCCCATGGGTAAACAGTTTTAAGTATAATTTTCTCAGGTGCCTAAGGCTTTGCACAGTTCTTTATATATCATATTTCATTTTCAGGAATGATAACCATAGTAATTCTATTTTTTTTAAATCGGTTTTCTTTCAAACATCTGCAGTTACAGAAATAATACATATAGGCTGCTTTGCTTTCAGTTTTCTGTCCAGTACATCCTAAAGCAGCTAGATGGGGTTTCAGTCTGGAGACTTTTGGGCACTCCATGTTTTTCAGCTCACCATCTTGTTCTTTTATGTAAGGTAGTTCTGGCAGAGCTTGGTCTATGGTCATGTTTTTGTTCACTGTCTTGCTGTAGGACGACCCAAACAGGCCCAAACCGGAGGTACTGCATGTAGCTACAGAATTATTTCCCGCTTCTGGGTAACCTTACTTTTTTTAAACCTCTCGCAGTTCAGCACTGTCCTTTGTACCATTTCATGCAATTCACTGGACTTTGAATTTCAATAGAGAAGCTTGAAACACTGGGGTGTTCTTAAACTTTTGACCGGTAGTGTATGTTTCCTTAAACAATTCCACAGAAGTTGTTTTATACCAGCACAGAAAAGCCCTCAGTTTCATTTGTAGTTCCAAAACAATACTTTCAGTTAATCCCAGCAAATAACTATTTAGATGAATGAGGTGCATTGTACAAGGATTCACAAATGTTCCCACAGAACAGAAAATGTTTCCGCCTTCACTTTACATGATAATAAGTCTAAGAATAACAAGTTTCATAACCCATTTTAACAATTAACCCATGGAGGCTGCAATTTGTGTAGTTAAAAAACATGTTTAAGTTTTATATTCAGCATTATTCACTGTAATGAGAAGCTTTTTTTGCCGACAAAAAAACAGTTCTGGAAGTGCAGGTTCTGAACTTTCAGTCCACACAACATTAGTGTTTGTCAGTAGAAGATAAAATGTTTAATCTAATCTTATATGTGTAAATTTATTTTGTGGAGAAACTCTTTATCTTTCCCATGACACATTGCATGACTGATTGCAATTAATTGTGCATTAACGTTTAGAGAGAAGCACTATAATTCAGACTTCTGAGGGTTATTGAATTTGACAAAATGTTCTACATTGTTATTTCATTTCTAGACAGATCTGTTATTCATTTATCTATTAATATATATTAAACAAAACTTCAATGAAATCTATCATTGATCTATAAGTACATTCTTAATTTTTTATGCCCCTACTGTCTCTTCCTCCAGCATCCTTTAGTCCTAAACCCACCCAGCTACAGCTGTGTCCTTCCAACCAAAGAAAATAGGCTCTACTCTCCAATTAAGCACCACACTTCAGCTGTGATTCTGTCTATAACACCACTGTGAGAAAACCACTCAAAACTGAGGGTCTGAGATACAGTCAAGCTAATTGAGAGGACATAACTGAGAATAGGAAACAGAACATCCAGAGCGGGCGTCTGAGATGAGGAGGTAGGTTTTATGGGCTGAGGCCTGTAATGCTGTTGATGGTGGGAAGCAGCAAATGCAGCCGGCTGAACTTTCGTAACACTTACAAGAGGCAGAACTCTTAAAATGAGTCTCCTGAAAAGAATGGAATGGTAGGAGTGGACATATAATACCTCAACATATGACATTACATTTAGTTGAATAGGCTAGGGTGTAATTTTCTGTCAAATATAAATCTGAAACATGTTTCAGTGTCAGACAACCTAATAAACAGAAATCCTTTCTGTGCATACTTTTATTTATTTTATTTTTTTTACTTCCTACTGATTTTTATGATTCCTGATTTATTAATATTTAAATTTTAATCTTGAAATGCACACGGAATTACCTTTGTGTATGATAATGGGCTGTATAAATAAACTGATTTATAACCACAAGGGTGCTCTCTGACTTTTCACATCTTCCAACAATCCCACAATAAGAAATGTCAGATAGACCTCCTACAAATCATAGACGTATACATTGAATCATTATTTGCATTATACTTTTGGACAGTTAGTATGAGTACCTGGGAACCCATATTGTGCCTTTGACTGGTACCACATTAAGGGCCTGGAGGCAGGGTAGAGTGTGGCTCTGTGGAGTTGGCTCTGTGGTTGCTGGAGGTGAAGGCTCTGAAGAAACCTGTTCATCCTGAGCCCTATCTGCGTCCTCGCAGTCTGTGGAGAAGGGCATGCTGCTGGAGCTCGCCAGGGAGCTGAGTGCCCCTGAGCTGGAGGCATCAAGGTGGCTTAGGGCCAGCTGCTCCGAGCTGAAACCTGAGGAACTGATGGAGCAATAGTCAAGAGAGTCCTGCTGCCTGAGGATCTGGGTGCCAGCTTCTTTACTGTGGATAACAGTCAATATTCCCTCAGGTTCTGGATCAGGTGGGACCAGTTCCTCTTCTTCTGGTGGCTTGTCAGCATCTGAGTTGACTACTGTGGTGACCCTGGATGGAACCTGGATTGGAAAAACGTCCCGTAGAGGGTGCAAGTCCCCACAGTTGTAGGTGGCACAGAGCTGGTAGCTAGCAGCGTGGTACATCAGCAAGGTGTTGGTGTGATCATCCAAGCACCAGACGGCTTCATCGCTGTGGACACTGGAAGCGGATGCCATAGAGACCACGCAGGAGGGTGGGAGATAGGGGTCCAGGCGGCGAATGGGCTGCAAGGAATGGCTGTCTATCACAAGCACACCTGGGCCATTGGTGTACCATACTTCAGAGCCGGTGCGGACTGGTACGATGCTGCGAACAGGATACGGTCTTTGTCGCGGATCTAAGTCCTCCATCCCGAACATGGACTTGTTGAGAGTATGTGAGCAGACATAGGTCTCTCCTTCCACAGGCATGTCCTCTACCAGAGCATAAACGGCCATCAGGCCATCTGCCATCCCAGCAAAAACCCGCGGAAGTGACTGTGGAGAAAGAATGAAATTTAGGACCCAAACAGCTGAAGGATTTAAGGAGATATTTATTAAATGTATTGGATGAGTTTGGGTCTGGCTTGTCAAAAAATACCTCTTTTTGTTGAAAGTGTCTGACAGTTTAAAGGGATTGGAATTCCAAAGATTTTTTTTACATGTCTGCATAATTCAGTGACTGAGTCAGTCAAAGTGGCTAGAAGTGAAACAGTTCACTGTAGAGAAACTCATTGACTATTCACGGTGTTGGTGTCACGTATACATCCATTTTTTCACCATCTAAACCCACCAGTGAACTTAAACTTGTCATCTAGATTGGTGACAACGGCAAACGAGCAGAAACTTTTTTGGGGGGACTATTTAGTCTCAGAATACTCTACTCATATCCTTCCAACATGAACAGATTTTTCCTTTAGGACACATCTTTTAGGACACATAGAGCCATTACACTCTTCAGATATCTGGTTCCATTCATTATCACTGTGAACAATTTTGACTTAATATGTTTGTCTAGAATGTAGCATTTCAAAGTAAAATCACTATGAAGAACTTTGTTTACATTTGAACATTTTAATCATACAGAAATGCAGTATGATCAGAGGAAGTCCCCCTATAAAGACCTATACACATTTTATTACCGTAAAAATAAATCAAAACCAACTATAATAACTGATTATTAATGACATTCCAACATCTATGCAATTACCACCTTCAGAGCAATGCATCGTCAAACATTTGGGCACTGCTGAGCCAAATCAAGTATTTGAGCTCAAATATACCAAACTGTGCTGCACTCTGGCCTATCAGGACCACAGCTGGACACTTCACATCAAGACTACCCTCTCCAAACAAGTATTTTGCCCATTATCTTTGGTGTGGAAGTTATTCTTAAATCGCTACAAGAGCCGTATCCATTCTCTTCCTCTTGCTGACTGCTTCAAAGCCGCGGGTGGAGGCCACATCAAAGAGCGTAGGGGGAGTCTAAGTGTGTGTTTGGAGAGCGATGGGGAGCAGCTCTGTCATTGTTGTCGGAAGTGTGGGCCCTCTGCACCTGGACCCAGGGCACTTCAAACAGGAGGAGGGGAGAGAGGTGGGAAAAAGGGCTCTGTCATGGAATCATAAAGGCCCTTTTTCCCACAGTGCTTGAGTGAAGCGGGCCCAATGTGAAGGGGCTGGTGGACAAGTCTTAGTTTTAGTGGCTGCAATAAAGCTGATGGGACCACAGGTGATGGTTATGCAAGCAGCACTAATCAGTATGTAAATACTGAGCCTTGCAGGTGCAGATGTACATGCAGACGGTGCACCGTATACATTGAATCATTTCAAAAATAAGCCAGAATTGCCAGAATTACACCTGATTTTGGAAGCACTTTGACTGACAGCACTAGTCTGGGTAAAACTCCTTGCACTATAGCTATGAGGTTAATGTAGCTAACAGAAGTTTACACTTGTATGCAGAAATGTGAATGCAAAAGTTTTCATTTTAATTTAATATTAATCATGCAGTTTCACAATGAATTGCATATCTGTTTTCCAATATTTTAAATTCAGCAAATACACAGTAATTGCGCCTTAAAATATATTTGTTCTCGGTAAAGGAGTCATACTTATTTATCTCGGGAATTCACCAGCTGTAAATATGTTGCTGAGTATTGTACAATACTGCAAACCTACAATCTTATCATTTATTGGCCTAAAACTGTGCAGAGGTTGTGAGACGTTAATCTCAAACAGACCTGCATATTTAGTTTCTAGCATAATGTTATCTACAGAAACAGAAAAAGTGCTCAAGTTCAAGATTACTTACGGATTACTGCATCCTTACTTACGATTTCTTCTGTGCTGATTTTGCTAAGAATTTTTTTTCAGTCTGTTAGCACTACAATGGTAGCTACACAGATTTTCAAAGAAAATTCTGCTTTATTAATACAATTTTAAACATGAACTGTGATGGAGGTTTAAAGACAGCTGTTCAGGACTGCCATCTCACTGTGTGTGTGCTGCTACAAGCTAGTGATTACTGACTGGCCAATAAAAATGCAGGATGAGATGACATATTAATCCAAAACAATGGAGGAGAAACAAAGGAGCCCCGGTGCAAGGGGCACCAACTTCTTTAGATTTTTCTCCACACACATTAAAAACATAATTGCGCAAGTCATCTTGTTTTACTAATGCAGCAGTAGCACAGGCTTCACACACACCATCACACATCTACACAACTTTATACACACCATCCGCCATCTACACACCTTCACACACACCATCATACACCTACACACATTCACACACACCATCATAAACCTACCCACCATCACACACACCATCATACATCTACACATCTTCACACACACACCATCATACATCTACACACCTTCACACACACACTATCATACACCAACACACCTTCACACACACCATCATACACCTACAAACCTTCACACACACCCTCATACATCTACACACCTTCACACACACCATTACACAACTACACACCTTCACTCACACCATCGTACACCTACACACATTTACACACCATCATACATCTACGCATATAATATATCTAATATAAGTTTATCAATTCCAGTATGATTAGTAAGGATCTTAATATTGACAAAATCTGTCGAATGTGTTGGGCTGATTCCCCAACTGAAAACTAATCACTTTTTAAGGATCTACAGGAACCTTGAATAAGAGTATGGGATACCACGATTAAAATGCAATGTTACGAACAAAAATGAAACAAATATTAAACCTTTTTCTAACTTCAGGACAAAGAAACGCGTTTGAACAGCAGTAAATGAAGTGAATTCATGGACAGACTTTCTCACTGACCTCTGTCCTGGCTGGCAGCAGCATGAGGCAGGTGACCACAGCCGGACAAGAGAGCAGCTTCTGCGGGTGGCTCAGGGGACACATCTCTTTCAGGCTGTAGATAAGGACCTCCTGCTCCTGAGGACGGCCACAAGAAAAACAAACAATTGTCAAGCTATCAAGATCAAGATAGAATCTCCATTCAGTCTGCAGGCTCCCCTGCGGAGCACCAAGCCGGACACATGTCAAGGCTGAGGGAAGAACATAAAAGAGCTGCTTACAAGAGAACACTAACCCACGTGGCCTTGAAACCTAACCTTCTACTAAGAAGCTTGAATCATCATTCACAGAGGCAGAGAAATAATATTAAAAGCCTATTAAAAATGTCACACCTGACCCTTCACCAAACAAAATCTGTAGTCTAATAAAGGTAAAGTCCCAGGGAATACGAACACACTCTATGAAAAAAAATGCACTTCATATTTTTGTGCAAACCATGCCACATCTCAGCATATACTCCTCAGAGGCGTTTCCATGGCAACTTGCTGCTGTATACTGACGGAGAGGGTTCTGCGAGGGACGCTCAGACACAATACGTTTCTCAGACGCCCACCTCAGTAGCGGTCCACAGGGTGTTGTCCATTTTCAGCTGGCAGCTGAGCCGCGTTCCTGGGCATGGCATTCGATTCACCTCCACCTGGCCTTTGGCAACATTAACCACTGTGTAGTTCCTGTTACACACACAAACACACACACACACACACACACACAGATTTCTTCACCAAGTTTAAATGGCCTCAACTATTGCAGCAGGGAAAGGTTAGGAAGAATTGTTGAAAAAATGTTTTACACATACATTGTACAGAACTTTCATTCAAACAGACAGACATTTACATCATACACATATACACAATATGTGCTAATTAACACTAAAATTAATTTAGAATCGCCAATTCACCTGACACGCATGTCTTTGGACACCAGGGACCCCTGAGGAAATTCACACCACCATGGGGAGAACATGCAAATTCCACACACACAAGACCAGGACCTGGATTTGAACGCACTGCACCACTGTGGGTCCCAAACTAAAACATGTGTTTTAAGCATTAATAAGTTATTACTTTATTTGTAACAAGTTGGTTGCTGATAGGCTTTTTACAGCTATTACTGTTAAATAACAAATTAAACAAAAAAATGTAAATATAAAAGTTATATTCGCTATCTGATGCAATGTTCTGTGTTTCTCTGGAAAATGGGGGGCTAATAAGCTTGAATGAAAGTGGCTGATTTATGACTTGTTTGCTATTTGAACATTTATCGTCGATGATCCTGTTATGAGCAATCATGATTATTTGTTTCTCCACTGGAGGAAAGGCAAATACATTTTGTTGATTTATGCAATTCATTAATTCATTTATGAAATTGTGATTCATGACTTCGGCTCGGAAGTCATTAATGCAGATAAGTCTGTGTGGGATGAAACGGTTCCTGCACTACCCAGTCTTTATTGTTCATTATTTTATTGCTGAATTTTTTAATCCAATTACCTTATTAAAACTACATCATTTTGACAATAATAGATCATTTTTTCCTATATTTGCATAATCTAATTGGCACAAAACGCTTTCTCAAAGTTTTCAGGCTACCCCACTCTCTACAGTCCCTGTCAGTTTTATAAAGGGGGCATTTATTATCCTTCCCTGGGTTCTTTCACTTGCCCACCCTGTATACATTCTCCAAAAGAGGTAAAGTATCATGCAGCTGTCTTAAGCTACCTATTATTTGTTTATATTTTGCTTTCAAAGATCCAGACTTTCTTGTATTTTCACTGTAGTCTTGAGGAACTACAGGCTTCCTGAAGGATTTTCAAAGACTCTCATTTTCAGTCCAGTCCTTGAACCTGACCAGTTTCAAAGAAATGTTTTTGTTTGTTAAGCCACAGAATGCCATATGTTTAAATCTAACTGAAGTCCTGAACCAGTGAAGAAACAGATGCTCATGACTCCTGATGATCTGACGGTGATCAGTATACTGGTGGTGTTGAATGCTGAGTGGTTGGAACTCCTTTATCTAGGCTCCTTGTATATTTAGGCACTTTGCAGACTGTCACAGTAAAACATTTATTCCCATTTCTTTACTTTGATCAACTCAGTATTCCAAAGATAAGACTGTATAATGGGTATATTTTTGAACCAACAAGGTGATTCAAAGCAAAGTATAAAGAAATGGAGGGTGGTTACAATTTTTTGTACTGTACTGTATATGTCTAGAAATGCAAGATAATGCTCTGATTGCCATTTAACTGATATCAATACAGATTCTAGGAGCTAAAATCTCGGATAATAAATGGGCTGATATGATTTTATTGGGTTAAATATTAAACAGACTAAAATAGTTTTACTTTTTACAGCAAAAAAATTACTCTTCACAGTTAAAAATATCTAAAATGCCAGTGATCCATTGGAAGTTTTGTACATTTTTATAGCTTACACTTACTGTGCCCTAAACTAAATCCACAATCTCCATGAACTGGTGGATGTGGTTCAAGTTTGATGAGAGAAGTACTGGGGATGTGCTAATGGAAAACATTTGGGTTCAATTTGTTAATAATAGTAACACATTTGTGTAAACATTTTATAGGGTTATGCAGGCATTTTCGAAAGGAAAAGAGGAAACTTCAGGGAAACTTCAAGAAAGAGGTGGTCAACTCTCCAAATCTCAAAGCAGACAATACAGGTGCTCTAGAGCATCAGTTTTGTGAAAATAAATAAATAAATAAAATAAAACTGCTACTGTAATGTCCCAAATGACACAAATGTCCCTAAAGGGGTCCAGAGAGTGGCCAAGCAGTGGCACGCTGAGCAAAAGCCTAGCAAATGATGATTGTGTGGGAGAAAAAATAGTTTTAGCCCTTTTTTATTTGTTGAAATCAGATTTTACTAATATATCCTAGAGCTGGGCGATATGGCAAAAAAAATTATCACGATCATTTTTCCTGTATTTACCGATATCGATAATTATCAATATTATAGTTCCTGTAATAATAAAAATAATGTAATAAAAAAGTATAAATATAATTC
>JBBMFX010000035.1:2570405-2587504 GCA_037832545.1 Rhabdalestes septentrionalis | reverse complement strand
CACACACACACACACACACGCACACACACACGCACACACACACGCACACACACACGCACACACACACACACACACAAACAAATAAACAGACATCAATAATATACACATATAATATATATATTTGTGTATATACACTGGTGTAATACTGTGCAAAAGCACAGCTAAATAAAACTCATTTCCATCAGAAATCTGGTTTGACACAATCAGTCCCTTATTAAATTAAACCAGGAGCTGCTGATGGAATTTCACAAATCCAAACAATGGTTGTAGGAACTGTGTAGAGGAAATTTGTGTTCACCATTTGTGTTCACCTCACCGGTTCACAAATTATCAACGACTTTTTCTTGATACATTTACTGCTTTCCCGACTGCATTTATCCCAATGTTAATGTTGCTGGCAGAAAGATATGATGTATCAAGTGAAAATCTTGCACAATATTTTGCTTGCCATTCTAAATGTTGCCCAGAGGGGTATAAAGCTCCCATAATTGGGCTTCAGTACCTGAACTCACAATGAAAGTCTTTAAAAAATATTTGGAAATTAGAACTGTGATCCATAATTGAGAGTTCACAGGGTTTGAGCTAGAACATACCAGTCTTCCCACCAGCTTGTGGCAGCTGGCTGGATTACTGATGTCCTTCATGGAGCACGCCACCTGATACAACAGCCTCTTGACACCATCCATGCCTTCCAACGTCTTACACGACACCTCACTGTCAAATACACACACACACATACACACACACATAAACACACACACACATATACACACACACAGTAAACTCTTTCAGGGCAGTTCAAACGAATGCCTGTGGCCTGTCACAGTGGTGAGATGCTGATACTGACTGCAGGTGTTTCCAGGTGATGTCCGGGTAGCCGCTGGCTCTGGCACCTGAGGGCGTCCTGCAAAGCGCCAGGATGTAGGCCCGCAGTGTGGCTATCCTTTCCGTGCGGAACTTGGTATCAATGAGGTCCAGATGGGTGCCCACCACCACCACCGCGGAGTTGGGGGCACGTGCCTGCCAAAAAGAATGTAGCACACGCGAACAAACATCAGCATAACTCTGGAAACCCTACAGCTTCAAACTTTAAAACGTGTTCAAATATTTTCTTTAAGCTTCTTCAAAGCTTTAAAATCCAGGGGCAGCAGTGATATGGTGTTTGTCGTATCCCAATTAGTAGAATTGCAATATTTTGCTCTCCAGAGTGAAGGAAAAAACAGAGTGCTGGGTGCTCTCTGCTTTTCATTTCAAATAAAAGCGACTGTAAATGTGACATTTCCACAAGAATAAAACAGATTCCATGGTTCCATATCCTTCCCTTATTATCTGTGTGGTCAGTTTCTAATGCTTGTGTGGTTTTTTGTACTGGAAAAAAAAAAATCTAATGAAATTATATAAATTACCCAGCATGACAGTGTCCCAGTACATTACACAAAGCAAGATACTTTAAGACATGGTTGAATGAGTTTTGTGTGGAAATACTTGAGAGGCCTAAACAAAGCCCTGATCTCAACCCCATCCAACACCTTCGAGAGGTCAGGGTCCGACCAACTAAATGCTCTCCAGAATGAATGGGCAACATCTATAACAGAAACACTCCAAAATCTTGTGGAAAGCCTTCCAAGAAGAGTGGAAACTGTTAAAGCTGCAAAGTGGGACCAAGTCCATATTTATGTCAATGTTCTTGCCATTTAAGTCCCTGTTGATGTAATGGCAGGGCATCCCAATATATACACACATATAGAGAGAGTTTATATAATGTTTTTTATAATATACATTACATTTATCTACCTATCTTTACCTCTTTTCTAGTATGATTTTGTTTCTGTGCCTTGAACGACATATACTCTATTGCCAAAAGTATTCAATTACCTGCCTTTACATGCATATGAATTTAAGTGACATTCCATTCTTAATCCATAGGGTTTAGAATGATGTTGGCACAATCTTTGCTTCAACACCTCTGGGCAAGCTCTCCACAAGGTTTGGGAGTGGGTTTATGGGAACGTTTGGCCATTCTTCCAGAAACACATGTCCTGTCAGGTTGAGGTCAGGACTCTGTGCAGGCCAGTCAAGTTCTTCTACAACAAACTAACACATCCATGTCTTTACGAACCTTGCTTAGTGCACTGGTGCATAGTCCTTTTGGAACAGGAACGGCCCATGCCCAAAGTGTTTCCACATTGTTGGGAGCATGAAATTGTCCAAACTCTCATGGTATGCTCAAGCATTCCTTTCACTGGTACTAAGGGACCAAGTTGAGCTCCTGAAAAACAACCCCACACCATAATCCCCCCTCCACCAAACTTTACACTTGGCATGATGTAGTCATACAAGTACTGTTCTCGTGGCAACCACAAAAGCCAGATTCATCCATCAGATTGCCACATGGAGAAGCTTGATCCATCACTCCAGAGAACGCGCCTCCACTGCTATAGAGTCCAGTAGCGGCGTGCTTTACACCACAGCACCTGACGGTTTGTATTTTACTTGGTGATGTATGGTTTGGATCCAGCTGCTCAGCGATGGAAACCCAGTCCATGAAGCTATCTATGCTGTTCTTGAGCTAATCTGAATGCCATATGGAGTTTGGAGGTTTGTAGCGATTGACTGGCTGAGTTGCTGTCTTTGCCAATTGCTTCCTCTTTGTTACAATAGCACTGACAGTTGACTGTGGAATATTAAGTAGCGAGGAAATTTCATGACTGGACTTATTGCTCAGGTGGCATCCCATCATGGTACCACTCTGGAATTCACTGAGCTCCTGAGTGTGACCCATTCTTTCACAAATGTTTGTAGAAACGGTCAGCATGAATAGGAGTGATTGGAGCACCTGAATTTAATTATTCCGATAGGTGAATTAATACTTTTGGCAATATTGTGTATGTAAAAGTACTCTTGCCTCATTGGCTGGTTTATAGTAAGGGAATTCATTTAAAAAGCAGGTCAGGTGGAAACCCTACTTGAGTGTGACTGTGCGAAGCCAAACTGCTGTGAGCTGAGCATGTATATATGATATATTTGTAAATGTTCCTTTTTATGACCACATACAAACAATAAATAAAAACCTGATGGTGTCTGCAACACAGACCAGATGGATCAGAGAGTGACTGACACATTTTAAAAGTGTTCACACACTACATGAAACATGTATTTGTAGAAACGTGAAAAGCCACATGCAAAGGTTTGGGCATCCCTGCTCTAATGACATTTTGCTGATTTGAAGTGTAAATAAGTATGTTTTGTTTTTGACTTGAAAATAAATGCCTTTCCTGTATAGAGAAAATACTCCTGCACATTTGAATTGTAACTTACTGTTTATTTAACATAATCGGGAAAACCTAAAATGTGTCCTGTTAATATAGGCTCAATGTATATACATACAGATTTGTACAGGTTGATAAAGGTCAGACAAAACTGCTTTCATACGTTTTACCACAGAAAGTATATACAAAAATGGATATTTGTTGGAATTGTCATAAAATGCTGATGTCATGTAGCCCTAAGACCTTACATAAAGTGTTCCTAAAATTACTGACGTTTTCTTATGTTTATGTATATTTTAAGCTGGGTAAGTTACTAAGTAGTAACTTCAATGCAAATGACTATTTCGTAGATACAGGTTTTTATTCAGACACATAAATGCACAGTTAAATCAAGTAAATTCAGACCTCTATGTTGAGCAGCCAGGACTGCAGGTTGGCTACGGCCTCTTCTCCCAGAGCCAGATTCCAGATGACCACGTACAGAGCCTTATCTGTGAAGAAACACTGGTTTACGGTGGACATGCTTGCCGGACCACCTATGTCCCACACGTTGAAGGACACAGATTCCACCTGTTCACCAGAGTGACAACAAGGAGACAAAATGTAGAATATGTAATACAATAATTGTTTTATTAATTTGTATTTATTTTAACTTCAAAATTCCATCCCATCAACTACAAGCTACTATGCAGTTTATGCATTTATTATACATTGATTTACAGATTGTGTCGCTGCAAAAAAACCCAGTTTTTTTAATGATAGAATCTTAGCAACTGCTGAATTAAACTGCTGAATTAAACTGCAAATGCTGTTATGCAATAACTCAAGCTAATAAAACAGTTGAGGCTCATGAAGACATGTTTGTTTGTGTGTAAATCAGGTTAGTACAATGTTGTATATATACACACTAAAAGCCTGGTTTACAGTGAACAGGAGGTTGAGAAACTGCTGCCAGTTGGAACTCAAAGATACGGCCCTCCTTTAAAGCCAAACTGCAGCTCATCGCGTTACGCAACTGTGAAGCCGGGAGAGAAACCCTACAGACGTACTCCCTCATCAAACACTCAGAACACTGTGAGGAACACATGGGCAAAATTTAGTGGGGGAAATGGCAGACCTCCCCGTTCAAGATCAGTGAGTCTATTTAAATGTAATTGACACTATTAAAGCCAACACGATGAGTAAATTACACAAAAAGGCAATAGCAGGATTGGTAATCACAGCTAGTCGGGGTGGAGAGGCGAAACAGGGAGAGACTCTGGGCTTTTACCAGATTTGTGTGTGTGTGTGTGTTTGTGTGTGCGCGAGAGTGTGGTTTTGCACATTTTCAGCACAATAATATCCTGCTTTGTAGTAAAACTACAGAAAACAGGGCTGACCTACAGTTCCTTGTTTTGTTTTGGTAAAAAAATGAATTTTTTAGTTTTTTTTGTATACTATATTACTAATGTTGGTTACTAATGTTACATTAAGTGCTAGGCTTATAAATTTTTTATGACATATAGATCCTCAAACATATACTGAATATATACTAGTACACACAAGAAAATAATGTCATAATTTAAGGTGTGGAAAGTAAACGTGTCTGTGGTTTTGTACATTTTAGAGACAAAAATGTTCATACCATGTAGTACAAATAAAATAAACAGAGCTGACTAACCAAACACTTTCCCTCACACTTTTTTTTTTTTTTACATGTTTCATTTTGTTAAAACCCTTTCTTTTTAAGTACTGACATTAGGGTATTACATCCTGAATTTACTTATACATAAATAATAAACATATGTACATATATTAAGGTAACATTCTTATAACATATAAATACTTCTATACAATAAGTACATGTATGTACATATATGTAGATATTATAATCTACAAATGTAAACCTTTGTGCATGTGTTTGTGTGTGTGTGTGCGCACGTGTCTGTGTTTACGCAAATGCCTTAACAGTAAGTACATGGATAATTACACACACAAATACACACACACACACACAGACACACACACACACACTGGGGTTTTGCACTGATCCTGTTTCCAGGTTCAACTGAGCATTAGCTTTGGGTGTGGGGGGAGGGGAGTATTTGGATAAGTCACTAAGTCTGTCTGTGACTCAGGTCTCATTGAGACAGAGAGGAAGCTGAGTAGACTAATACCGGGAAACCACATGAGACCACCCCCCGCGGAGGGGTCACAGGTCAACTGCAACAGCGGCAAATACTGCTGTTATTCATTCTCAGCCGAACCCAGCTTTGCTTTCACAAACATGTAAAGACAGTTTTTTACATGTTTTTAAAATTTCCAAGGGGTTTTACAATACCAACAATGACTTCACTGTGCTCTGTCATACGAACATACACTACTATTGATGGAACATCTATAAATGAAAATATGTCAGATCAAACAGGTTTTCTATAATTTGGAAACGATGTGCATGTCCGGCCTATTAATTGGTATTGTACACAGTCAAATTCTAGATGGTCCTTTAACTGTAAATACACTTATTACCTGTTTCATCCCATTGGCTGCCACTTAATAGCTTGTTAAATATCTAATACTTGTCTGGTGATCAACATTATAATTATAACTATATTAGGTGGCTTTTGGAGTGATGAAAAAAAAGATTTTTCTGGCTAATAGAGGTACTACAGTGATGAACATACTGTAAATGTATTTGTTAAAAAATACAGTGTATTTTTAGTTAACATTAGGTGAGTAACATCCAGAAAATATGTGTAAAAACATTTGATTGCATGCTTGAGTGCACACTGACATACAATAATTCTGGTGTGTATTTGTGTTTGTGTGTGTGTTTATGTGTGTAGTTTCTTACACCAGTTTTGACTCCGCTAGGTCGCTCCAGCTCCCAGGCAGATGTGCGGACGCTGTGTTCGGAGGGCAGGAATGAGGAGGACTTTCCTGTCTGAAGGCCCTCCAGCAGAGCACTCTTGCCCTGCCGTGGCGGTCCAACGACCATCAGCTTCAGCAGCCTGCACGCCTCCGCCCGCCGCAGCTCCGCACGCAGAAACGCCAACACAGCCGCCGGGCCTGACCAGCACACACCGAGGGTAGAGCGTCAGGGCAAATACAAACACACACACACACACAGATACATTCACCCAAAACAGAGGGTCAGGGAAAATACACACACACACACAGCCTTCAGATACAAACCCTCAAAAGAGAGGGTGAAGGCAAATACACAGACACACACATACAAACTCACACACACAAAGATACAAACACTCAAATGAGAGGGTTAGGGGAAACACACACATACACACACACATACATACCCATAACTAAGAGACAAGATCAGGGCAAATGCGCACACACACACAAACACTCACACACACACACACCCAGAGACATACGTACATCCAGGAGAGATAATTAGGCCAAATGCACACACACACACACACAAACACACACAGATACATAAATGCACACACTCACAGACACATAAATGCAAGAAAGAAGATCAGGACAAGTGCATGCACACACACACACCAAAAAGAGAAAATCTGGGAAAATGCATAAACACACACAAAGAGTAGACACAGGAGAGTGTTGGAAGGGAAATGCCCAGTCTCCAGTAACAGTTCTGTGAAAGTTCTGTTTATTTAGGTGCAAACAAAGTGCTACCTGTCCTAAAGAAACTGTTCACAGTGATGGTGAATGGAACCAGATATCTTATTGCCTCTAAAAGCTCCCTTACAGAAAGTTATAACATGAAATTAATATAAACATGCTGTCTGATGCTTGAAACATTCACAAGAGTTTTGAGAAGCATTTCTACACACAACAACAAAAAACAAACAAACAAAACATATTTTGTTCTAATCTGCCACTACTTTATCATCACTGAACTCATAAGTCATTGTGTGGGTTCACTTGTGGATTTGGATAGTAAATAAAATGGCTATTTTATTACATCCTCTGGTTCCATTCACCTCCACTGTAAAGAAAAGTGTGTGTAGCTCTTTTGGTAAATGTCTGTAATTTTGTCATCAATTACTAATTTAACACCACAAACCCCACTCTAAATGGCAATATTTACATCTAAATGCTTTGCGTACACATTTTGTAATTAGTGAAATTACCCTTTAAGACAGATTAGAATTAGCAGTGCTAACTCATGCCTATGTCATCATACGCTTCAAACTAGTTACTAAGTAATATGAAATAGACTTACTTTAATTCCTAAGTCTATTGTAAGGCAATCTTATGATACCTAAATAAGCATTTTACATATATATTTCTTTCTTGGATTTTAGCATTTTCGCCCAGTTTTCTCCCAAATTCACATACGCTACTTTGGTCCTCCCCAATACCAACACAGGGAATATGTTTTATATTATTATAATATATTACCCAATACCAACACAGTGCTCCAAATGGGACAATTAAAAGACTATGGGCTCGATATGGGCACTAGCAAATCAGTTTCTTCCATCGAAAATCTTTCCAGACGTCCAGGTAATTCTGCCATCATTATACACAGCACGCCATGGAACATGCGCCGGGATTTAAAGGGAGTGAGAGTGTGAACTCTGATTGGTTCATTGCATGCTACGCGCCAAACACACCCATGACTAATATACTCATTTAAGACAACCCTTTTGAACTATGCGCCAGGCGCAACGTTCACTTTTCCTGCAGGCACTATAGCGTTTTGCGCTGGCCCCTCCCCCAAAGAGAACTGTGTTTCAGACTTCAGAAAATGAGCGATCGAACCTGAAAATCGGGCCCTATATGATTTTGAATTAAAGCTAAATAAATGTCACTGACCAGCTCAATGAGGCGAACACTATCTGTCAAGCCTGTTAAGTCAGGTAACTGATAGACACATTGGCTTGAATTACACTACCTGCCCACCCAGAGACAGCAGGGCCTATACTGGACTCTCGGCCAAGATGCTTGCTGCTATACTTGTTAGAAGCGCGTGCTAGCCCTCATATTTCAGCGATGATTGAGGGATGATGGGTTAAAACTAGTGGCAATGTCTAAAAACAGCAAAAATTCCCAAATCAAAGAAAGAATTATAGGTAGTTGGTATAATGCAGACTTATAAAATCTGCCATGCAATTCACCATTATCAAAAAAAAAAAGTACAATACTTAATAACTTGACACAGTTTGATCCATGTGATGAAGCAGGAATGAGTTAGCATCATTTTAAAGGGAAACTCCACCAACTTTCAAAGTGATGAAATTGAGGATTTTTGGCCAAATTATAGTTTACAAGTACATGATTGTTTAGTTCACAAGAGGCAGTGGAGGAGTCAGCAGGTGCATGCATCAGTTGGTACATGGATCAGTTGGTGCAGGAGTCAGTCAGTGCAGGGGTTAGTGGATGTAGGTGTCAGTTGGTGTAGAGTCAGTTTGTGCGGGGTCAGTTGGTGCGGGGGTCAGTTTTTGCACTAGTCAGTTGGTGCATGGGTAATTTGGTGCAAATTGGCGTTGGTGCAGGGGTTAGTGGGTGAATCCAGACCTCTCACTGTCTTCATTATTTGGGCTCTGATGTTATGCCCAGACTTTACTTTAATGTTTGCTGCGAAGGAACATCCTCACCTCCAGTGTGAATAGACTTTTATACGTATGGTGATTGACTTCGAATTCTGAAAGATACTCAGCTTCGCTATATTATCGCTATATTATCTATTTATTTTATTGTTTCTGTCACTATTAGCACTTTGTTCAGTGTTGCTAACACAAAAAAATAATCCTGAACCTTTTGTCCTCTGATCTTGACCACTTGAACACAGGATGGTCAGAGGGATCTGAAGATGTAGGCGAGAGCCCATCAGCTCCAGCAACTCAATGACAGCACACTTCAGTCTCTGGCAGGTACCAAGTTTAACGCTGCTTTCAAGTATTTGATGTAAGATACTACCTCCCACACAAATTTTGAACAAAAAAGGACCACCTCTGAATAATATGTGACTAGCTTGCGAGCCAGATATACTGCTGCAAATGATGTTTAATGTTTAACCCTTAGAGCACAAGTGGTACAGATTCATGCCGGCAGCACAACAAATTGTAACTTGTCAAAACAAAACAGTTCTAAATATGATTGTTCCATGGTTTGTGGTAACAGGGGGGTCCTGACGGTGGCCAAGTGGCTGTGTGCCGAGTAAGAGAGCAGCGAATGGCGAGTGTGTAGGCGAGCAAACACTGATTTGGGACTGTTTTTCACCATGTGTATTTGTTAAAATCAGATTTCACCAAAATGCACTGAATTTTAAGGGCTAGGAAAATGAGCGTGAATGTCAGTTCAATGTGTTTATGAAACACACTTTGTTAGAGGATGTCATTCAAAGTACAAGATTTTTTTTTAATGACCATCTTACCATCTACTTACATTCTGTTTTTCCAGGCCCCCCTGAAGGCAGCATGAGCTAATGCAACAGATGTAGGTCAGTGAATGTGTGTGTGGTTGTGTATGTGACAGATCGACAGATGTGTAAAAAACAAAGTTCACCAAAACCTTCTGTGCCTGTTGCACTTTGTTTGAAAAACACTAGAGATATTCAAACCAACTTAACTCCATGTCCAGCTTTTGATCATAAAAAGGATCCGGCAAAGGAAATGTAATATCTGGACGCTGCCCGGGGAAAATCTGAAAACAAATCTTAGCTAATATGATTAGCGTGGATGTGGTGAAGGCAGCGTACCATCTTTACGGACATCTGCAGGGACGTTGCTGATGTTCAGCTCTTCGATGTCCAGCTGCCAGAGATTCGAGAGCTGGCCAAGCTCAGTTGGAAGCTCCTGGATTCCAGGATTACTGCAGAAAACAAACCAAACCCAGTCATCCAGCATGATGCTAACTAGATTCTAGCAAATTATACATGGAAGCTAGTGGTCATGATTAATAATGACCTCATTAGCATCATGTAATTTAATACTACAAGTGATTAAGACGTTTCTTGACACGTTTACTTGATCCAAATGTTTACAACATTTCCATAAAAGTACATCAACAAGTTTATTGCCAAAAGTAAGCAAACATAATTACACATGACTCATTGAGCTAAATTGACTGTTTCCTCTTATTTTTGATGCACCACTTTACAGACAATTTTAAAATGCCAGTTTTAGTTTTGGGCAAAAGTCAGATACCACCCTTTCACTACTTTCATTTCCAGTCAAAACAGCCATTAAGTGCCAGTTATTTTTCAACAGAGAAATACTGAATAGAAAAATACACAGAAGCCTCAGCCACTAGAAAAAATATCATATGTGTCAGTATTAATTTTGTACACTCTGTGCCTTTATTAAAGCATATATTATTTTTAGAAATTTACAGGGACGTGTCCTCCTTCTTGTAAGGTGTTGGATGTTTTTCAGCAATGTTTCCTCCTTTGTTTTCTAAAAAATGAATTCCTAGAAGTTAATGGCTAGAAATGAAATGAAAGAAAGGGTGGTCTCTTAACTTTGAGAACTGTGTTGTTTATAACAATGCTGACCAATTCAAAGTACTGGAAATGAGCTCATCTGTTTCATGTGGTCCCCACTGTGTGAGCTTCAAGTATTAAAATCATTCAATTTAAATGAACAGCTCATAAAAGTCTGTCAAAAAATTTGTTTGCCTGTAATAAATGAAAATTCAAGATTGATGTATCTTTAAAGAACTGTCCTCTTCAATCAATTAAACCCTTCTTTTTTACTGTGTTGTCATACATATGTTTGAACATCCACAAATTATAATTAGTGAAACTCAAATAACATGCTTTGTCAATATTCTGATTTAAAATAAGAATCTCCTGAGGGGAATGCTCTTAAATACGGCATTCCTTCCAATTTTACTGCAAAGTTACATGATCTTTTTAATAGAGCTTAACATAATGGAAAAAAATAAAACGTGAAATATATAGTCACTTTTGCACAGGCCACATTTTATACTTTCCCCACCCCTCCATAATGTGTTTAATTCAGCAGTTAAACAGTAATTGTGCATTAAAATGGGCAGAAGTGTGTTCTGCCCTAAGAAGAGTTATTTTCACTAAGAACAAAAGGCCACTATTTGACCAGGGGTGCCCCAAACATTTGCTGTGACAGCCCTGAAATGTACTGCTAGTGTACTTAAGATGATAGTGTGTTACTATAAGAACTGCTGATTTATTTCAGTCACAATTAACACAATTATGTATGATATATGTTAATTTATGAAATGATTATTACGGTAAAGTAAATAAAGGACATTGAAACAATAAGGGAGCAAGAACGATGTAAATACAAGGCACTGTGTTCCTTTGATGTCATATCCATGTTTTCAAGGATATTTAAATCACTTACCTATAAAATTAAGGTTTCCAAAGAGGTTGTTTAAAAAAATAATTAAAAAAAACAAGAACAACTTTGGGCTCCCTAAAGAACCTTTCAACGCCTGTTTCATAAAAGAACCAGATGCGTGAGCCTGAAGAATCGTTTGGAGAGCATCCATATGATGAAAATGCTCTTAAAGGACCCCAACAAGTAAACAGCCTTCATGAGGTTTTTCACACTCTCATATCTCAATGGTTTTAAAGGTATTTCGATCACTTGGGGAACCTTGTTTTTAAGGTCTGTGCTACATACACATTCACTCCATTTCCCACAATTCTGTGCAGCAACAAAACTCACTTGGACAGATAGAGCTCGGAGAGGTTTTTGAGGGCGCACACGGATGGAGGCACAGACTCCAGCTGGTTGTCGTTCAGGAAGAGCACTTCCAGCGAATCCCGCAGGATTTCGGGAAACTGGACAGGACAGGCTGCCAGGGGAGCACAAGAGAGTTAGCATAACCACACGCTCTGCAGCTACAGACTGATCGACAGCCATAGAAGGGCAAGGCCCAGAGGCTGTGGTGCAGAATGGAAGCCGAGAATACTTCTCCTGTGACTGAGCTGGATAAAACTAATGACCGTGCCTAAAGTGAAAACTATGGAAAAGTGGCACTGAAAGCCGTCGCTAAAGCCATACTTTTCTGGCAGATGTGGCCTTGCTTAATTAGAGACCCTAGTAGTCCAAAAAAAGAGGTCAAATCACAAGTGTAATGACCACGTCCCTTAGTGACTCACAGCCATGACCTTGGGCTGGGTCCGAAATTGCTAAATTGTTCAAAAAAGAGTGCCAAAACAGTGTGTAATAAAGTGTAACTTTAAACCCATAATTTGAATGTATTCTAATGTACAAGCATAAAAACAATTTTATTCACTATCAAAAGTTCATATGACAGTTGGTATTACAAGATTATGATTTGACGGTGATATATTTGTCCTAGCAAAACCCTCAAAAACAGAACCTGTTTTAATGTAAACTTTTTAATATTTAAAAACAGACCCAAAACTAACAAATTTTTTAAACACGAATGACAATCAGAAAGAGTGATATAAATGCTGTTTTGCCATCCAATCATGAACTGATCAGCACAGACCTTTCTGGCAGCAGTGAAAGTATCAGCCACGTGGAACTACACGTCAACGGTTTCAATGAGAGACACTAAATCAAGTTTTCTTTAAACAAAAAGAAAAGTCCCTGAAAGCATGCAGATACTATCTATAGCTACACTTTTTGAGATGACAAAAACAGTTTTCCTCATTAGTGTGTAGGTTTTAGCTCAAAAGCATATAGCAAGGGAAAATCTAACTTTTTTTATTTCATTTTCTAGATTTTGGCCAGTTTTTAGCCGTGTAAGGTTTGAATGACAGTGATGGTTTCAACCAAGAATGTTCAAATATAAGAATCTCCAGATTGCACCTTTGATAGTTTTTTTTTTTATTTAGAGAGAATATGAAAAAAAAAATCCTTTAGGGGTGAACTTTTTGGGCAACCTACAGAAAATGGAAGATGACTGTTCATGTAAACACTGGCACTGTTTTTTGTGTGTGTTTGTGTGAATGTGCGTGTGTGTTTGTGTGTGTGTGTGTGTGTGTGTGTGTGTGTGTGTGTGTGTGTGTGAATGTGTGTGTTTTAGAAGGAAGCCATAGTTACTACTGCTAGAAAAAATTAATCAGTTCACCCCCAAAGCTTTTTAATTAAGAAGACATAAGCAGAAAAAGGGTTTCCTAGCACAGGCAGAGCATCGCTTTAAAAATGAAAGGTTAGAGATGACTGTTTTAGAGATAACTGTCTGAAAACAGTTCTAAAACCCAATAAGTTCCACACGTATTCTGATGCTGTGCTAAGAAAGCCAGGTGCGTACTGCCCTTGAGAAAAACTTAGCAGTCCCCAGAACTCGATTTAGTGATTTTGGACGCAGGGTTAATGTTATTGATCTTGATCTTCTCTGAGTTACCAAGGTAAAATATACACCTATCACAGTTGCCATGGCAACTTCAGATGCTGTATGGTCCAAGCTTCACTGCCGGCCTGTTGCCATAGAAACTTTCCTCAGTATATCACCACCACTTCCCTCTCAACATGATGACGTAATTACAGCTTTACAGTACTACACAACACATGTATCTGAATCCACAAAAAAATTGGCCAAGTGGGCTGTGTGCTTAACAAAACTCAATTCAGTGGACATGTGGGGCACAATTAAATTAAGTTTGAACAATTAGTTCTTTGTGTACCAGAAATTGAAAAAAGGCTGGTTATTTAAACACTTGAACATTCACTTGTTACGTCGGGGTTCAAATCTATATTTCCTATTTTCCAACCACAAAACATACAGCCTACAACATATTTCATTAGCAATCTATTTTAAGGACAGTGACTGTTATCTGATAGAAAGTAATAAATAATAGCTGGTCTGGTGTCACCAGTGACATGGTTGGTATTAAGGCATGATAAGTTTTGCAAGCCATCTCTAATATGTAAATACTGGTATACTTGTCATACCACACTAGAGGACAAAACTCCCTGTAAGTTAAAAGCTAAGCCTTCTCTGATGCTGTCCATCACAAAAAAACTGGCCAAAAAGCAACCAAAAATGAATTAAAACTAATATTAACTTTGATGTAGTAGCCATCAAAGTTTCAGATGAATAAGTGGCTACAATCAAAGCTTCTACAGCAACACAAAGCACACACAGGCAACAGGGCTTCAGCTGACATCACTGTTGCCATTTTCTGGATAGGTTTTAAACAACAATAACAAAAACACTTGGAATTAAATACAATTATTCTGATTATAATATGTATTGATTTTAAAAGGTGATTCTGACAATGAATATTCGAGTACTCATTTTGAAATCAGTGAATATTCAAAGCATGTAAAAAGCTGTTGGAGAGAGCCCGGATAGCTACATAATGGGAAAGTAGCATACCTGGTTCCGGGTCTCTGCGATGCCACGTAGTTAAAAAGGCGAGCTTTCTGGTCTTGTTGTTTTCTTCTGTTCTGAAACCAAAAGTGTTTCAAAGCATAACTTCAGCGTCAGATCATAAGAAATGTAGGGTCATTTAACAGCATTCAGGGCTATTATGAAGATTCAGTAGTGGTTGGGATTAATGGACTGGATATCAGTGGTTAGGGTGTGGAGGTGTGTGCGTGTGACTGTAAGTCTCATGTGTATATGTGTGTATATGTGTGTATATGTGTGTATATGTGTGTGACCTACTTCCCCAGCTGGTTTCTGGACAGGTCTAGCGTTCGGAGTTGAGAACATTTCCATTTGTTTGGCGCAGGAAGAGTCGTGATTTGATTGCCGCACAGCTTCAGGGAGACGATGGCCTAAAGCAACCACACACATTAATAAGTCTATCTGGGACAGCTCTTAAAAATGGACATAAGGCTTTTTCTCTCATAAATCCTAAGAAGAGTCTTTTACGATGTCTGTGTCTGTAGATTATGCTACAAACACCCACACAGGCCTGCAGCACAGACCCACACCTCCACATACGACAGCATACAGCAAAAATAGCCAGGAGCGGTACATATATATCAAAATCATAGTTCAGCACATGTAGGCCTACACTCAGAAGGCAAGTTCTGCTAAAGCTCTTAAAGGTAAACAGGAGGGAAAAGTTTCTTCACAGGATTCCAGAGAGCAATTAGTTCTGGTTCCCTTAAAATGTGTCCCTTAAGTGGATAGCCCTTTACAGAGCAGAAAAGAAAGACTTTAAGTGTAGTGGTCACATTTTTGCAGTATTTTTGTGCTTGACTGGGGTGACAGTGGTGTTCGTCTGACGCTGTTTAACGCCAGCCTGCAGCCCAATGTTTTGGTTCACATATTCACCTATGGGGGAAGTAATTATTCTCTCCAAATTGTTTAGGTGTTGGGATTTGTAGTTTTACATTTTTCTTCAAAACTTGATTCCAGATAAATGTGATCATAGGACATATTCAGCCCTTCAGAATGTCAACCGAACGCCATGCAAACGCAGTACAGGCATTTTCTTCGCGTTTATCAGGATTTCAGCCGACAAGAAAATGTTGTATGCAATGTTATTTTGACGTCGCACAATCATGCAGCCAACCAAGCCCCGGCGCTGAACGTCATTGTGGACGCTGTGATTTGCTCTAATGAGCAGAAAAACGAACGCCCAAAAAATGCTGGATTAAGACGTCCGTGTGGACGAGGCCTAAAAAAGCTTTAAGAAGACCCCTCAAAAGGATATTTGCCAGTTTCAGTCACTTCTTTGCGCTGTAGCCATATAAGTGTCTGTTATGGGCTGCACAATTAATCAAATTTTATTCATGATCACGATTTGGGTTGCTACTATTAAATTAAGCTGATTGTTTATTTACATTTGAATAGCTGCTCTGCTGTGTATCAAATCCAGCACTTCCTCAACCAATTTTCATTCAACAACCAGGGGGCGAAGGAACGATTATCGCTTTATTTAGCTTGTTTGAAATTGTTTGAATCTGTTTCTATCAGCAGTGGGTTTCTTTCTGTCAGCAAAAACACAAGTGAACCTTAGAATAAACTTGAGAATAAACAAGATTCTGTAAAAAAGTATCGAGATTTCCTTTACTGTAATCATGTTAATTGTATTTATCTTAATAATAACATTTTAAAAATAACAACACTAATGTCCAGTAGTAAACAGTTTTAATGATCATTTATCTGGGTGCCTAAGACTTTGCACAGTACTGTATGTGTGTGTGTGTGTGTGTGTGTATGTATGTGTGTGTGAGAGAGTGTGTGTTTATGTGCGTGTGTGCGAGAGATTGTGTGTGTGTATGTATGTATGTGTGAGAGTGTGTGTTTATGTGCGTGTGTGCGAGAGAGAGATTGTGTGTGTGTATGTATGTATGTATGTATGTATGTGTGTGTGTGTTGTGTGTGTGTGTGTGTGTGTGTGTGTGTGTGTGTGTTAGGGAGAGCGAGAGCGGGAGCCTGAATATGCCTGTATGTTCCTGTTCCTTGTTCCTAGTGTGTGCCTTTTCTGAAAAGGCTTCCTTTTTTTCCATTGGTTTGCACTTTATGATTGCATTTTTGTTAGCCTTTTGTCTTGAGTCAATTTATATTATTATTTGAGCTATTGTTATTTGAGGTTTCATTTTGAACTGAAAGCCTTGTTTACTTACTGTTTGTTTAAAGTAGAAAGTGCAATAAAATGTTTTACCTAAAATAATATATAATCAATACTAATATTCATATTAATAAACATAATCGTGATTATTATTTTGGCCATAATCGCACAGCCCTAGTGTCTGTCCTCTGTGTCTTGGTGAGAGAATAGTGGTAGACATCCATTTGAGAATTAAATTTCATTTTTTACTTTCATAGCTAACAAGTAATCTTGCACCTGAATGGATGGATGGATTAAAGTTGCATTTGCCAGATGTTCTTATCCAGAAAAACTAACAATCATTAGTTATATTCCCCCTGGAGCAACTGAGCATTGCGTGTCTTGCGCAAGAATACTAAAGTACAAAGTGGTGCTTGAACCTG
>JBBMFX010000035.1:2551656-2562884 GCA_037832545.1 Rhabdalestes septentrionalis | reverse complement strand
CACACACACGCACGCACGCACGCACGCACACACACACACACACACACACACGCACGCACACACACACACACGCAGGCTTCAGATTCTCAGGAAGAGCTGGGCTTTGTTTGTTTGTTTACTTTTTAAACATTTTAGCATTAGCTTATGATGTTATGATCCATGTCATATCTTTGTTTTTTTATTTTAGTATACTTTTTTTTTATGAAAGGTATTTAAATATTGTCTCACACTTAGAGCTCTGCTGCATCTCCTGCACAGGGTTGAACTTCATCTGCACGAAATAAGCTTAAAATATTTGTTATATAATTCAGTTAGAATGTCAAATTATTCAGTTACTATTACACATTTTTAGGCATTATTTTGTAAATTTTTTGTAACAAATAACCATTATTATACAGTTATTACAAATGAATTAATTGCTACTATGAGTGATTCAGGAACAAGAACAAACTATTTAGTAAACACAACAAGTTTTTTTTTAGGGTTAGAACGATTCTAGGGGCCCAGCACTGACATGGGGTCCTGTTAGGGGCTAGTAATATTATCTTAATAAGGGGGGTTGGCAAAATTGTGGTCTTTCATGGGGCCCAAATTTCTGGCGGCGCCATAAATAATTTAGTATATAGAACAGATTATTCAGTAACTGCTGTGAACCATTCAGTAACTACTGGAAATAATTTGATTGATATAATTCAATATCTATTATTTATTTGGCATATTAATTAATCTGTATCTGCAACACTGAAGTAACATTATAATACTTAAACATTGAATTGAATTTCTAAAAGTTAGACCTTTTTTGTTGGCTAATTGTTCAGAAGGTCAATAATTACACTTTAAGGCAGCACAAATGTGAACTATACTGAAGTATTTAGCAAATAACTGCTTTTCATTAACTGCTACAAATGGTTTTCATTCTGTAACTGTAAGTAACGCAGGTTTAAGTGTGAGGACACACTATAAGGAGTTCTGGGTTTATTCCAAAACCACCCAATCTTTCGATGTGAATAACAGAAACCCCTCCTTCACATTCCTCCCGACCTCCTGGCCTCAGTTCTGACCGTCCACACGTGTATGATAGTGGGGAACAGGAGAGTCACACATACTTACAGGAATGATTGCTCCACACACTCCGACGGGCTCGTGTTTGGTGAAGCACATGAAGTTATCATCTGATGGGAAACGAAAAGGAGGAATGAGTAAGCATAGCAACCGCACCGAACATTCCTTTCATACGCAACCTTTTGTGTCTCTGGCGAGCTTTTGGATGTGGTCGCCAAAGATCAAGGACAAAAGACTGTTAAAAAAAACCCAAAACAAAACAAAACAAAAAACCCTTGTAGTGTTCTGTCAGGAAGGAGGTATACATTCTAGCATTTTTTTCTTTTGTCAAAAGGAAAATGTCAATGGAAAACCGTGACGAGGTGTGTGAAAAGTTTGGGCAGGGGTTCAAAACCTTTGCTTGCATGCACACCTTTGTTCGCGGTCCATGCTCTCCCCTTTCTCTTATTCTCAGGTATCCTGCCTTTATCTCCCGCTAGCTGGACCTCTGTTTTGGTGAATGTCACTCAGATTGGGTGATTTGCCACTTCCTCCTTCTCATGAGCCTCAGGTAAAACCGAGGAGCTGCTTTATTAGCACAGCCGTGTGGACGAGACGTCGTATGAGGGTTTTCTGTCATCCTGAGGAATATTGGACACCCAGTTCCCAGCAAAAAGCAACATTTAAAAAATTACTTTTGGATCGGATGGCCTTCGTTCCTTATATCTCAATCAGACTGTCTGTCAGTACACTAGTGGTATTCAGAAGAAGGCATCGAGGGAAGATGACCTATTTTTTCTTGAATCTCACAGTCCAGGGACTTCAGAACAGTTAACTCAGGTTTTAGCTCTTGAAGGGCCAGTATAAGGTACATTTGCGTCATATATCACTTTAAGATAACCTCCGTTTTTCCCTTATAACCAAACAGGCTATGCATTCAGAACGGATATCCCCACCCCTCATATCCTCATATTTGCTTTGCAAGAAGTGCAATATTCAGACACTATCTTGGTCATATTGAGTTGATTACATGAAAGAAATAGGAATAACTGTTTTACTGCGAAGTGCCAAAATATACAAAGTGCCTAGACAAAGGTTTTCCAATCAAAGCTCCCAGCACTGAATGATCTGAGGAACACCAGTGCTTGACCTCACAAATGCTCTTGTGTTCAAATGCAATCCAATATCTCGCAGCAATGTTCCAACATCTAGTGCAAATCCTTAGTAGAAGAGCAGAGGCTCTTATTGCATTAAAGAGGGACAAGCTTCCCCCATTTCAGAAGAAACACTGGTGGAGCTGTTGTCCACATACTTTAGGTTATGTAATGTAGACAGCAATATATCTTTTAATATAGAACAAAGGGTTTGTCTCTGAGAGTGTGCTGCTAGTTACTGCTGCTAAGGACAAACTCCTCTGATGAATATCCCTGATTTAACAAAAATGCTGGGGGGGCAAAACATAAATAAACAAATCTGATCTGATAGTGTCCTGGTGGAGAAAAAACTCTCTGGTTGAATCTTAGCCTACTAGCAGGTTTACTAGTGCAAGGGACGTGTTAACAAACTTTAATAAATGTGAAGGTCAATGTGTCCACATATTTTTGAACATGCGATGTAGAAAGCAATGTATCAATTAATACAGAAAACGGGGTCGTTTCCAAAGGTGTACAATACATTTCTATTAATCAGCCATGTGGGAAGTGGAAGTGCAGACCTTTAGGATTAGTATTCCTAAATACCCCTGACATTACTGTCAAAAACCTTCATGAATTTTTATAAAGGCTTGTTCCATTAAACACCAGCTGCCATAAAAGTAGGCATTAGTCAAATTTGATGTCTTTCCACCATAGAATATGTAACTGATAACAGGCCTTCGTGAATATCTATGTAGGTTTATGTCAGTTGTACAATCATAAATACTGACCTTTGGTGACGTTTTCCCAAGATCTAAAGAGTGTATTATTTTAATGTGATATATTAAATGTATTCATCTGACTTAATTGTGTGACCAGAGCTAACAAATGAAGCGCTGAGTGAATGACTGCCCTGACAATCAAAGCAAACAAAGTTTAGATCAGCGTTAATTAAGAAACCTCCGTCGCCACACCACCCCTATACTGAAGCTTTAAGCCATCCTGCCCACCTTCACTGATTCTCTTCTAGAAGAGCATCCCGCACACACTCTCTCTCACACACATACACACACACACTCACATGCATGACATTTCAGGTGTCAGTCCCGCATGGATATGAAGGAGCCACGCCTGTTAATCTGCTAAAGCAGTCCTCTCAGCGGCGTGACCTTCTCGAGTTTCAGCGCACGGCAGTGTGTCGGCGGGATTACAGACACAGCGACTCCCTTCCCACAACACTCATCTCTGCCCGGCATCGCCCGCCGGCCCTTCTCGACTGATCTCCCCGATCTGTTTATCAAAGGTTACATTTACATGGCTGATGAGTGGTTGTGGGGGGAGGGGCACTCTGAGCCTGTCTAAAGATCAAGTGGAGTTTATTCATTACGTACTAAACTGTAAAGCCTCATTGTAGACATAAAGTGGAGGATGTTTATCTGAAAGAAGTGCTGAATCTACTGCTGTTTAATGTGTTAATCCCCCCCCCCCGATCCTGGCCAGTTTCAGGTAAATGCTTTTTGTTCGTTAAGCCACACAGAGACCTGAATATGAATCATTCAAGCAGAAAAAAGCACATCTTAACTAACTTAAGCCCTGAACCAGCTAAGAAACAGGTGCAGAATATTTCCAGAGGAGGAGTCGGTAATCAGTATACTGGTGGTGCTGAATTGTAAAAGGTTGGAACTCCTTTATCTAGACCTTGTAGCTTAAGGCACTTTGCAGCCTGTCAGAGAAAAAATAATTGTTATTGAATTTTATCAACATAATAGGCCAAATTTAAATATAAAGAAATGAGGGGGGGCCTAAGACTTTTCTTTTTTTCTATTAGCTTTATAATAATCTTGAAGATATAATGCTTATAAAAGGGCCCATATAACAGAAACCATCCTTTTACATTTTTGAGTTCAAAACATAATGTACTATTCACGTCCCTCTCCATACAGTCTCTATATGGAAACAGCACATTCAGATTTCACTTGTTTTTGTGAATAGATCTGTTTGGTCTACAGCCATTTAGCTCCGCCCACTCACACCAAGTTATTAAAACAGTTTCATTCCAGACTGTCTTTTGAATGAATGGCACAACACAGGGCAGCCAATCAGAACAGAGCTCATTTATCCATCCCAGCTGTAAAGGCAGGGTTTTAAAAATAGTCAATTTAATTGGGCTGTTTACTTTAAACCACAAAAAGAATTGTGACCTCAGATAGAAAAAAGTAAAAAATGTTTAGGAGATGGGCCCTTTGATAATTTTGTCGTTTTTAGGAATTAATTTTGAAAGTGTTACATTTGTCCAGAAGATGTTGTCTTCAATGATCTTAGTTTTTGTTTTATTAAATGTATGAGACAGGCAAAAAAAATTATATTAAGCTGAAACTGAAATTTGTTTGTTAAGGGCAAAATATTGTATACGATTGCCCACCCAACTTTAATCAAAATCCAGTGTGTTTGCTTGTTCAGTGCCATTTTATCATTCTGAGTTCGGCTCTTTCTGCCCTGCTGATGAAAAATCACAGTCGATAAATCACTCCTAATTGATTAGACATGATCTGCGATTATTTTCCGGATGCAGAGAGCGGACAGAGTTGTCACTATCAGGACTGAGCGGTCTCAGCCAGGTGCCGATCCGGCGCTCCCCGACCAGCCGCGGAACTCGCGGTTGCACCTCAGCGATTAGGATCAGAGCCTCTTCCTTTTCCCTTTGTGCTCCGAGCCCTTTCGTCTTTTAACACTTTATTTGAATCTAATCAGGAGGAAAGAGGGAAGCTTGTTTTGTCTATTGGATCTCCTGGAGTGACAGGAGAGGAAAACTGGCAGAGAGGAGGAATGAGAAAGGGGGATGAGATACCACCCAGGACTACGGGGAGGCCTTTCTACCACCATAGGCTCGACGGATCTCCTCCACTGATTCACAAGATATACTCTACACCTGCATATTGCTCACTTAACCTTTACTAAAAATACACAAAATCTTTTACTAACAAATACATTTGCAGTATGTTCACCATCTGAGTCCCTTTATACCATATAATCCCCACTAACCTAAAAAAGGGAGCAAATGGAATTATAAATATAATGTGGATCACCAGACAAGTGATATTTAACAAAAGTTAAGTTGCAGCCAATGGGATGAAAGGAGTGTAAATGAAAGTCTAGTATTTGATTCTGCATCACCACACAACCAGGTAATATGATGTCAGCCATGCATACGCATATTCTTTCATCTCATAGGACATATTTTAATTTATAGTTCATCTCAGGAATTAAAATCTGCAGTGGTTAAGCGTGTGATGTGCAAAACATTTCTGACTTGTTGTGTACGGAGACTTTTTAATCTTTACTAACATAAATCTTTGGCCTTAATGAATCAATTTGACTACGATTCTTCAGAAAATGTCACATTTAACCACAGTGATTTAACCACTTATTGATGATGAACAAATATTACTAGAGAAACTATTTAGAGGAATATAGACAATAAAAACTACACACAAATATGACAATCAAATCATTTTTGCAGCCCAGTGACGAACAGTGACGTATTTTGCTGTGTGCCACATTTCATGCCATGATCTTTATGAATAAAGCTGAATTCTCACTCACCCACTGGCATGGTTTTGCCATGGATCTTATCTGCCCAGCCAGCGTAGTATTTCAGCGTCTTTATAGTCCCATCCAGGTCCACGAAGAACGACTGCAGGAAGGGCTTTCCACTGTCCATCGACTCCATGGTCTGCAATTGGAAAAGGGAAGAATTTGGTAAATATCAGAATCACCTCTGTATTTTGTTTTTTTCAATCTTCTATTTTTGATTTTTCACGGATTCTGTTATGTCTTTCATTAATTCTGTTGTTTTAGTTTATTCTATTCTATTTTATTCTCATTCCATTCCTGTAAAGCATATTTCATGACTTCTGTGTATGATGACATGCTTTATAAATGAACTTGACTGCACCTAGCGCCACTATTCACATTGTTTTGTAATCTCATACAGAATGGGCCAATAGAATTGCTCCAAATTTGGATTAAAAATAATTTGCATTCACCTCCATCATAAGCTGGGAAGCTTATTCCCTTCTCCTCTAAAGTGAATATTTTGGAGATGAGAGGCAGCAATAACACCCATTCCATTATTTAATTAGGTGAACAGATGTCAAATGGAACTCAACTTTGGAAATGTATAATTTGATTTGAGTAAAAATTGTTCTGCATTTCTAATGAGACAAAATTTCTGATGAACTTTTTTGATTCAAGGCTTTTGGTTAGCATGGGACAGAAGTGCCAAGGATTTAAGAATCACAAATTAAAAAACACCTTCAATAAAGTGAGGCAGCCGAACCGGAGGAGAGAGAGGAGTGGTCACTACACTGGGACATCAGTTCCTGGACAGTCATGATGTGTAGCATCATTTGATTAATCTGCTCTCTGCAGTCACTAGGCATCCACAGAACATGTCAAAGTGTTTTTCATTTCTGCTTCTAAAATCCTTGTCACTTCTGATGCACACAGGACGCCTGTGATGTCCAATTAAGTGTGAAAATTCCTCAAATTCCAGATTTTGCCTTGATAAAAATGCAAAAATGACCAAACATTAAATGAAAACCTCCAAAATTTAGCTCCATTTGACATCTGTTGACCAAGTTTTGCCTTGTTCGAAATGCAAAAATACCAAAATCTTTTTAAAAAAGAGGCCGCTGGACTGCCGTTCTGTTTGTCCAGCTCGAACAGCAGCCTCGCAGACCCCCTACTTTACAGGCCTCCTTTAAATTCAGTCCCAGCTCACAGCCGCAACTGAACGCATGCAGGATTGCTGATGTGTTGATAAGGGAAAATCAGCCCATAAACATCTGATCCACATTACTTTTACCTCTTGTTATTTTTGTATTTTTTTCCTGAACAGTAATTGGAGTTACTGTAATTAGCTCTGCTCCACTACAGGACATGTTTTCAGTTAGTGCTCACGTGCACTTTTAAAATACATCTGTAAGTTTTCCTTCACAGGTAATGCGGTCTGCCAGTGGGATTGGGCTCCAGAGGTTTGATACAAAAGGTTTGATGTGAAATACACAAGTGAGTGAAGATACAAACATAAATATATATGAGGAAAAGTGCATGTACAGTCACGTTTGGTTTTTTCTCTTGGTGCAAAATTCTCTTGGTGCTGTTCTCTTAACAGAACAAGGTTAAACTTTTTGCCTCCAAATTTTGGAGCATGTTTTTTTCATCATTTGCATATTTTCTGATATTGGAAAACAGCAAAAAAAAAGCACAAAGTGAAAAAAGTATAATATGTGCCAAGAAAAAAAGCTATTACATTTGCATGGGCCATTCTTATAACCCACTCCCCAGTTCCCTTGGTTTTGTTTCAGAATCTTACACCAAATGGGCCAGTAGAAATGATACATATTTACAGGGGATAAATCAGTTCACATTCACTTCTGTTATGAGTTGAGAACATTTTGCCTTCTCCTGTAAAATTGAGAAAAACACTCAACCCCCAATTCAACAAATCCACACTGTTCCAACTGTTCAATAAAACATGCAGAAGTGCGTCTCTGTAGAGGACACGGACTTCTGTCCATTTCCAGGGGCACCCAAACGTTTGCACCCCCGCCGCATATGTGCGAGAGAAAGAGTTCGGCTCATGATTTCATCTGGTTTCACTGCCAGCGCCGTTTCATAATGCTGGCTGCTTTCTGCAGCAGCAGTTGCTCAACTGTCTGAACAATTGCATGAATATAATAAAGGCTTTTAGGAGAAAAAAAATAAAAAATAAACCACGAAAACAAATACCTTTGTGAAAAGTAATGAAACTGGAGTACTGGAGAAGGCTGAGATGACTACACCCATCACAATCTCAACTTGGAACAGTTTGAAATGAGAGAAAGAGAGAAAGCACTGTCCATTCCTCATGATTGTCCATTTTTAATGGTTTTATGGACTGAAGCCTCGGACTGAAGCCTCCGTGCCAATACTAACACCTGCGGCGGGGTCTGACGGACACACTCAGACAGGCGGAAAGAGAGTCGGGAAGATTAGCCTACTGTTTCTACTCACGGCCAGCAAGGCCTGGTCCCTCTCCAGCAGCTCTGCCAGTCTGTGCAGCAACCGGCCGCGACTGGACACGTCCATCCTCCTCCACGGAGACCCCCTCTTCTTCGCCGCCTTGGCAGCCTCCACCGCTTTATCCACATCTTCCTGGAGAAAACACAGCAGTAAGACTGAAGACCAAAGGTCTACATCCATCCAGCATCCGCCTCTACTTTCCATATGGAGAACTTCTAAACGTCTAGGGGACCGTTCAGTGAGCAATAAGAATATCATTAAACTGCTGATCTGTCAAACGTTTTGTTGTTTGATTGTAGATCAAGGCCTATTTTGGGTCAGATTTGAAAAAGAATTTAGTGTAATTGGTGAAATGTAACCAACCACTTGAGAGTGGATTTGATGGGGATCGGCTCAGGTGTGGACACAGATTTCTATACAGTGTAGGTGAATAGAAACAGGCATCATGTCTTTAACTCATATGTACCCATTTTATAATGTTATCGTATACACGAATTTACATGTTATGGTGATGGTAAAGTAGTGGAAAATAAGTTTTCTTTAAGAACGCATAACAGTTATTTCAGGTTACATCATTCTGCAAATTATTATGGTTTAGTAGAATATTTTGTTCTGCTCAAAATCACCTTCTGCAGTTTCGGAACACCTGCTTTCCAATGTTTGAGTTGAATAAAGGCACTTACATTTGAAATTCCACAGATATCCCCACATTTCTACACAATTAATTTATTAGCTTGTAACCAGTGGTGGAGAATGGAACCAGACGTCTGAGTGCCTCTAAAAACTCCTTCACAGAAAATTTTAATTGCTTTAAATAATTATAAATGCACTAAATGCCTTATATATTTTTTTGGAATAAAATATATCTATATTTAAACCCATTTATAGTGGCAGCGTCCAAGCAAGGCACTGTGAGGCAAAAGTCTTCAAAAAGCTTAATTTCTTCTTTCTTTTTTTTTCCTTCATCCGCATTTGCATATAAACATTCTGGAGATCTTCAGTGATAAAATAATAAAATGCCAATATTGGAGTCATGATGCCTGGTTCCATTCACCTCCATTCAGAAATCAGAGTCTGCTCAGTTGCGATGATTCACATTCACTCAGGGTTGTTTACATTTCATCAAGTAAATTATACAGAATTGTATTAAAAATGCTACAGTTTTTTTTAAAGTGATTCCAAAACGGGCCCTTGTCTACTTTCTGGAGTCTGCGCAGTAATTCTGTATTACCATTAAAGCACAGAGAAGTTGCATGAACTGTAATGAGTCAAGATGTTTGGCCCCTTACTTTATCTGCTTCCTCCACGTCACAGATTTTGTCACCTGTCGCAGGGTTGAATGTGGCAAAAGTCCTCCCTTTGACTGAGCTGTGCCATTCGTTGTTGATGAAAATCTGCAGATTTCAGAAAGCAGAACTTAATGGATCCACGCTGAATCATAGTCAGAATTATAATCATAATCATAATCATAATCGATCCTGGAGAAAATGACTTATGCAGTGACTGCACAGACACAGAGAGACAAGAATAATTCAAAATATCAAGTCAAAATATAATATAAAGTCAAAATAGAACTCTATAAAACCCTATACTACACACTCAACCCTGGGATCAGGAAGACAGCTGGATTTAAATACTATACATATATAGATAAAATACTGCTTAAATATTTTCGTAGTTACACAAAAAGTGCAAGTGTAGGTCCTGGTTATCCCTGACTGAGCTGGCTTCCAGCCTCCACACCTGCCGTGCAGCCCCAGCAGAGCTCCAGTTCTGCGTTTGGTCAGTCCAGAGGTCCAGCAGCTGCGCTTACCTTGGTGTGCTGGATCTCTGGGACCTTGCTGGGTTGGGGCAGAGGCAGGGCAGCAGGACTGGATGGTACTCCGTTTTCTGTGGTTCCGTTCTGGGCCATAACTGGCTTTCAGTATGAAGTAGCAAGCAGGGATACGTTCAGTCCGCATGATAGTGCTGTTTATAAGAGCTTTTACAGCCCCCCCCTTCCCACCCACTGGAGGAGGCGCTGGTCCCGCCCAACACACGCAAGCCACGCCCCCACAACACCGCCCACCTTGTCTTCTCGACACGTGAGAGCGATAAACATTCAAAGCAGCAGCTCAGGGGGCCATCAAGACCCACCGGAGCCCACTTTGCGTTCTCGTGCTCCGAGTGATCTGTGTGGGTTATTTAAAACAGCACGAACGATTACGCGATGAACGAGTTAAAGGGAAACTCCATCAATTTCCAAATGTTCTGCATAATTAACATTTAAGATGTAAAGGACGTGGTTCAGAATGATTTTGGAGTGAGACGCACAATTCTAGAGAAAATAACCCAATCAGAATTCCTCCCAGTGTTTGTGAATGGAACCAGACGTCTGCCACAAAATCACAAAGTCTTACAGAAATGGTTATGAATGCGCAGCCTGTTTGGAGAAACGTTTTAACTCGGTCAATGGTAGGGAATTATATGCAGTAAAAAATTCAGGTTTGAAACTATTTTACCCTAATAAACATTTATTATTTACATACCAGTTACATACTAGTTATATATATGGAAATTAGAGAGGATGCATTAGGCACCATGACCAACTGGTTCTAATCACCAGCACTGTAAAACGTAATAAATGACATTTCAACTGAAATGTGTAAAGATTTAAAACATTTGGCTCCACCAAATACCTGGTTTGGCTCTTTTTACTTCTGTAGTGTAAATGGTGTGTAGATATATTGCTTTTTACTTCAGCAGATTTTTTACATTTTATTCAGTAGATTAAATTTTACAGTGATGTGTTCTTCTATCCAGCTCACAAAATATTGACTACATTTTAGAAAAAAACAAATCTTGATACTTTTACTGCTTTCTTGTTTGTTTGCCATTTTTTCTAATATTTAGCTTTGTTTTTGCTGAAACAGTAAACCCTCTTCTAGCTGAATATAAACAAAAAGATAAATATTAGAAAAAAAAATTGTCAATAGTAGTCAATATTTT
>JBBMFX010000035.1:2518650-2538368 GCA_037832545.1 Rhabdalestes septentrionalis | reverse complement strand
TAGATAGATAGATAGATAGATAGATAGATAGATAGATAGATAGATAGATAGATAGATAGATAGATGGATAGATGGATTTCTGAGTCTGTTGATAGATGGAAGTTTGGTGGATGGATAGACAGACAGACAGACATTAGCATTCTTCAGACATTCTTGTTGTGCACAATCACACATCAGCACTCCCACTAAGAAGACCTATCAGGATGTAGAAATTGAGACCAAATGTTCACAGTCAAAAAGATAATCGTCATCCTTAATACTGTGAAATACACATCCCTCCAAAATAAACAGCTCGGACACCACTCCAATTAATCATTCTCAACTCTGAAAGCAAGGAGTTTGAGAACAAAATGACCTATATGATCCCTGAAGGAGGAGGAAAGTCCAGTCAAGCTAAATAGGCCTCGTCCGGACCGAAAATGTAGTGTAGATTTCGCAAATTACACAATATGGGACAGTATGGGATGCAACGGCTCTGCCCAGTGTCAGTGGAGGAGGTAACGCTTGCAGTAAAAGTGGAGGTTTTGTGAAAATGAATCATTAAAAAAGCAATTTGGGAAATATGCAGGAATGATTTACGCCTTGCCAAATGAAAAGTTGTTGGAGGGCCAAGTGATGTAGTAGGTGATCGGATGGAAAGTTCTCAAGTTGTGTAAACCCTTTTCTTTTCTTGGCTTAGACACTTGCTTCTTCTGAAAAAAAGTGTAGAAGGAGGTTCTTTCATCTTTATAAACTGTACTGTCACATTCACACATACAACATGTGGTTCTCTAAACTAACCATTCATTGAAAGGTTTCGTTTGTGGTTCAGGAGTCTTCAGTTTCAGTGCTGTAGAGCTGATGTTTGGTGCTTCTCCTGGTTATATTTGTCACTTCAGTGGATATCCTGGGGGACTATCAAACTGGAACCAACGATCCCTGTTCTGTGATATCGTTCTATAAAGCCTACACAGTGATGAACTGTCATTAAGCGACACGGTCGCACCCCTCAAACCCTCGAGCCATTATCCTCTCCATGTGGACACTGTAAGGGTGAAATGCGGCCCACCAGATTGTGTGTCACTGGGGATGTAGTGTACACCGGCACTCCATTGAGAGGGCTAAGGGAGCAGGCCTTATTGTGACTGGATGCTAAGGTTCCTTGTCAAAAGCACTCCTCTAATGTAGCGTATTGAATGACTGAACACTGTTTACATCTCGCTTTTGGCCCTGAGAAGCTTGTAAGTGAGGGGCACTGGGAGAGCTGTGGTGTTCCTTTAGCTGCAACGTCAATGTCAGCTATTGTTCTTCGCCGAAAGTGCTTACTCCGCACAAAAAAACGCCGTCTACATGATTACAGTCGCATGACAGGGATAGTTGCTGTAATCGGCCTGACTTTTATTATCCCCCTGAGCATAATGAATAGGTAACTGTCAGAAGAAACTTGTTATTAAAGAGTAGGAAATAAACAGAGAGGGGCCCATCTTAATGTCTGATGAAATCCAAGCCTCCCTTTGGTAGATTTGGGGTTTTTAATAAAGCGAGCAGATGGGCAGGCTGACATGCGAGAGGACACAGCTAGCGGGTTAGCTAAAGTCCTCTTGCTAAGTTTGAGCCTTTAAATTTATGACCAGTCAAGCACAGCATAACATAGCTGTTGAGCAGCAAAGCCTAAGTATGAATCAGTTCTGATAGCAGTTAGCCAAGTCTGGTTTACCAAAGTGTGGACATTAGATCTCTCTTGACAGCGGCCCGTAATGAAATCACCCTTTTCGAGAAAAAAAAAAAAGAGGCAAAGCTACTATCCAAGACAAAGTCCACTGGACCCATTTTGGATGGCCTTTTTTCTGAATCACTACACTCTTGTGCAAGGAAACCCGAACCTGCTCTCTGGACCTCCATTCAGAACGGCCAGTCCGTTCCCCTCCACCGTCCTGCCCGCATGAGTGCCTATCCCGGCTAAGCCAACAGAGTTCTCTCTCTCTCTCTCTTTCTCTGTCCTCCCGGTCCCAAGCCTAGTGCTGAAACCCATCCAACTCTTTTCTGACCTGGCTTAGGTCTTGCACCCTCCCTCCAATCACCTAGCACTAGAACCGTGCTGCCATCCCGAGGGAGCATGTGTTCAAAATGACCCCATCGACCTTTAAGACCTAACTCAGGCTTTTATGACATTACATTACATTCATTTGGCAGACACTTTTCACCAAAGCCACTCCAATTTGTGGAAACACTTAGGTTTCAGTGCAGTGTGAGAAAAAGAAGAGAGTTTTAGTGGCAACATTGTTATGAAGGGAGTACTGCATTTACATTGATGGTGCCACAGGAGAGGAGAATAGTTTCTAGGTGAGACCTCGGGAGGTTTTTGAAGATTGACAGAGATTCAGCTGCTCTGGTCATGGGGTTGACTTATGAGTTCAAAATATAGCACTGAAATAATTGTGGGGTCACTCGATATGTTGTCGTAACATACAGCCAAAATTTCAATAGCAAAAGAAATAAAAGTTTCTGGAGATGGATAATTTGGCAAAGCAAGTTTGTGAGAAAGTGGTGGTAGGAAGGGCTTGGGGAAAAAAAATGGACTCTTTCCAACGGGAAATCGGAATCATTTGGCATAAAGCATGGTGGGGTTAGCGAGAGAGAAGCCATCGTGCGCCAGGCCCAACTAGAACTCCCGTGGTAAGGTGCCACAGAGAAGGGCAGCCTCGTCTGGGCAAGTACAAACATATACCGTTACACGGTTATGTCTCTGTTTACTTCCTTCGACAAGCAAACACTGTGTTGTGCAAATGGGCAGACAAAATGGTTTGCATATCAAAAGCTGCCTCGAGGAAAAAGGGGCTTCAGTTTCTTGGGCTTCATGATCATTCTCCAATAACCTGAAACACTATCATGCAGTTATTATGCTATAGTGTACTGTTTATTGCACTGGGTACTTGGGAGAGTGAACATTTTGTAATTCAAACATGATCTCCCTTCATTTTTTCTTTCCACACTTGTTGAGAATAGTAAAAAAAAAATCATGGGAGTGTAAAACAATAAAAATGTAAAACTGGAGATATTGCGTGAAGTCACTGTTTGAAATCAAATGTCTTGTGCCTTGCTTTTCGTGAAGTCAGGGCTTTGCCATTTGAGCCACTTTTACTGGAGTCAAACATGAGACAAATTATGCTAAATAAAACCCCCTTGGGCTAGCATGATGAACTCGGGCAAATCAGTTCTGTTTTAGTCTGCAAAGCAGTTAAGTGTTTTAAATCACTACTCATAAAGGCTAATCCACTCACACCAGGAGATGAAGCTACGTATGTTGGAAACATTAAAACAGCCCACTGAAGCGCAGCCAAGTTTGGGTTTCATGTGACAGATCAGTCCGAGCCCCTAAAATCATGCTTATCATCAGCGCAGCATATGGCAGACATGCGAAATATGTAAAATAAGAGAATGTTTGATCTCATGAAGCTGTTTCCAAAAGACTAAATAAAGAGCAAGTCGCTGCTAGCTAATCTGTGGTGGTCTATGATTATGGCTATCAATCTGGAAGATCAGTGGACAGGAAGACACAGGGCTTTCCACTGGAGAAAAAGCGGTTGTCATCATTCCATAAGCACGCCCTAAGCTTCCATTTGGAGTTATGAAAGTGAAGTCTGTGTGGACTGTGGCAGTGGACATGGCTGCTGTTAAAATGCTAAGGGCCAAAATGCATAAAGCACAATGCTCTATAACTGCATCACTAAATTATTTGTAGCGCTTTCCTGTTTAATTACCCTCAAAAAAGGTGGTTGGGGAGGGTTGGAGATGCATTTATAGAGTGGAAGGTGGAGAAAGACCTTGGACAGGTCACCACTCCATCACAGGGTGGACAGTCACACCTATGAGGAATTTTGCCTCTCCAGTCCACCTGATGTGCATGTTTTGGACTTTGGGAGGAAACTGGAGATCCCACCCAGAGTCATGTATACTGCAAGGGACCCCGGGCAAGGAATCAAACCCAGGACCTTTCTGTGTGGCAATGTTGTGCCACTGCCTACACCAGGTAAGCCTGGCCCGATTTCCCACCGGCATGCAGTCTCTGTCATAAAATCAATAATATATGGCCCGCCAGCACTGGTGACCACAGTATAAATGCCGTAATTGTAAATGTAAATGTATAAAAAACACACATACAAAAAAGCTATTGAAAATTTTACCAGGAGGTGGCAGCAGTTTGTTGACGCACTCTCGCATGTTAAGGTTTTTAATCTATGTATCCATCTGCTTTGTTCTTTAGTTTTTGAATTGACAATCAAACGGGTCTCATAAAGACGATAAATTAAACATTAAAATCACATTCGGGCCGGCAGCCCATTTCTCCATTTCGTATTTTTGATCCGAGTCTAAAACTGAAATAATGACAAACACTGACTTTTTTGTTTTTGATATCCAATTCAAAATCAAAAAACATATTTCCATTTTTTGATTTTCAATTGAAAAATGTTTTTTTTTCCAGGCAGATTTTTCTTCATTTTATGTGGTCTTCCATTACAAAAGGCAGAGTGATTTTGGTCAAAACAGGTTAAAATACATTTGTATTTTATTTGAAGCAATGAAAAGTATGCCACTTGCAATAACATTTTCATTAAATTGTTCATTTGTAGTTAATGATAATGGTTTAAAGAATATCAGGCAGTATGTTCAGCCCCCAAACATTTTCACCTCTGGCCTACACAAACTAAGTTAATTCAAATAATATAGGCTAGGTAAGAATCCTATGTGGCCTACAAGTTTTGCCCAATTACTCAAAAAGGCTACAGGTATGGCCTCAAGAATAGCTGAAAACTCTGGGTTTGTCTCTCCAGGTTTGGAGTCTAGCAGAATCTGACATATTAAACGGACCTCAGTAGCAAACGTATCTCAACTAATGGCCACAAAACAGGCCTGAAATGACTGGCATGGGTCTCCTAGGCGTGGGATACTAAACATTTTAATCTGTTCACAGTCAATTCTCATGCGCAGGGCTGTCTGGTGCACCACATTGTTAATGTTATTATTGCGTCCGCTCAGGGATTATTAGCCTATCTGTCTTCTCTCTCTCGCCGCGGTTAATGGTCAAAGCCTCTGCCGTCCCCCTCCGTGCACCTGTCCTGAGCCCTTGCCATTAGAGGTCTATAGATTGCAGCATTGCAGGAGCACAAAGGCGGACAGTGTCCAGGTCCCGGGCTGTGTGGTGGCTCTCTGGCCCAGCAGGAGGGAATTCCTGCCCTGGCCTTTCACTCCGTTCTGCTCCAGCACGCACCGCCATCTGGCAGAGAGCACCGGCCCCAACCACGGCTTTCACCAAGTAAATGAGGAGCTGTTAAAAAACGGTACCGGAACAGCTGATGCTCAGACACCGCATGCGCTTTTTCCTTCGTTCAAGACTGTTAAGAAGGGTGAGCGGGAAGTTCCCATACTGATTCGTGAGGCAGCCAGGATGGAAAGCTCTATTATGTGAGATAAAAAGTCAGAGACAGAGAGACAGAGAGACGAAAAGAGAGATATAATTATTGGTGTAATTTCCAAACCTATTAAGATGAGAATCTACTGTTCGACATCATCTTGGAACACACAGTAATGTTTTTGAACAAAAATATATTATGGCATGTTCAGCTTTAACAAACTTCCAGTTACTCAAACTGACCAAGGGTCATCTAGGGTGGGCCTGGATAAGCGATTCGGTTCATGTGTCATCCTAATTTATTCGCTTTTCTCCATTCTTCTGGTTTTTGTATATGCAGTGAGGAGAAACGGTCTAGTTTTTGTTTTTAACACATATATGTAATGTAAAATAAAACAATACCTATAAAAGACACTGCCATTGGGTGGGAAGAAGGAATGCAATAAGTAGCAATCATGGTGAAGATGAGGGAGCTCTATAAAGTTATTATTAATAAAATTTATTATTAAACGTAATTAACACTGTAACACTACAGATCCCTAGCAAAATCTTAAACATCCTGGTCATCAGATTTGATCAGCTCAACCAAAGCTAATCATTCCCAGACAGTTATAGCATGCAACATTTCTTTCAGATTAATGATAAGGAAGGTAGGAAAGAAGCCAGCTGTCACTTGACTGGAGTTTCAGGAGGATGTGATAGTGGTAGAAACAGTTACACAGAACACAAAAGACAAAAACAGATACACAGAAGACAAAAGACAAAAACAGATACACAGAACACAAAAGCACTGAAATCTCTGTCATTGCACCCTGTGAAAAAAGAATCAAACAAAACCTGAACTTGAACAAGAGCACAAATCAGTACTCTTTTGGAATGATGTACTAGACAAAGCAATATTAGAGCTGACAATGATTCAGTTTATTTGAAGAAAGAAGTATCTGATCTCAAAAACATCACACCCACTGGGAAGTAGGCAGGTGGGAGCATCATGAAATGGGCCTGCTTCTATGCAGGGCTGTCATAGATTAAAATGTATGGAAGACATTGAAGAGATTGCACCAGAGGGACCTTCATACTGAGGACATTTTTGCCAAGAAGAATGGGCTGAAATGAAATACAACAATTGCAATGATTTGATGATTATATATGTTTGGTTTCATGTAGTAGTCAAATTACAAACATTTTTATGTATGTATCTAAAATATATTACAATATACAATAATTAAAATTTGATTAAAATACAGCTTTAAAAATCTGAAAGCACTGCAATAAGCTGCAGTTTCTAATAATATAATGTAAAGTATTTTATTTGTGAATGAAATATACATCGCATTTTACAATTACAGCAAAAATCTTAAACTTCACAATGAACAAAATAATAGAAACAAGCTTAGAAAATGAATTAATGACTTAAATCTTAATGCATTATGTGTGTGTACATTTTCCTGTACACACACCTACACACACATTTTATATATATATATATATATATGAACCAGATGCCTTAACATTTAGAGCTTGTAAAACTGCCAAAGGTTTATCCGCATTGTACTACAAAAGTGATGCTTCTCACACTGTATCCATCTGCTAAAACAATAAATGCATTTTAATTTTTATGATCATGTGTTCATATCCTATTCCCAGAACTGTGATTAATGACCTTCAAGCTAATCACTGCACATTTCCCCATGTGTGATAAAGCAGCCCACGACACAGACCTGCTTTGCATAGTCCCTTTCCATGGCAGCAGCCGGATGGATGGGATCTTTCCTGTTCCGCACAGATAGAGCCACAGATTGAGGGGAGTTTCCCTGTCCATGGAATATCAGAATCTGTATGTTTTAGCGTGGCTGAGGACACATCTCTCCGGCTGGGCCATACGGGGGCCTCCAACAATAGCTGCATTGTGCTGTGTGTCTGCAGGAACACATGGGCCACAGAGAGATGCCATTGTTTTATCATGTAACGTTACCTGTGATTCGATAAACGATAGCGCGCCGTGTTTTTGTGAAAGGAATCCACAAACATATCAGCGCCTCTTCTTAGGTCACCTCGGCTTCCCCGGGCCTGGCAGCGGACCCACTCACGCGGGTCTTAAAGGAGGGAGGGGGGGGGGTGGTAGGTAGAGACCTCTTTCATTTAGGAGGAACATTCCTGGGAACTACAGCGAGAAAGAGAAAAGGAGAGAGAAAGAGAGAAGAGGTTTTTTTTGCAATGTTAAAGTGATACATGGCCTCCTGGAGGAAAAGCACTGATGCCATGCCAAGTCAAGTCATTTAAGGTGTCCCATACATAGGAGCATGCATGACGCCACTGAGCAGGGCTGGCGGTGGAGGGGTGGGGGGGTTTCTAAAGTTCCGCCAGGGCTTTGGAGAAGAGCTACCTGTGAAAAAGAGAAGGACAGTAAAGCAGTCTGCTTTATGTGTGAAACCCAAGAGTCTTGAGCAGGAACAGGTCATCAAAGCAGAATCAGCCAGGACCCCTATTGTGGACATCTAGGCTGTCGCTATAAATTATGTTAGTTATACTTTTTTTTTTTTTTTTTTTTACTAGAAATCAACTAATTTTTACTATTAATCAACTGAAGGGATCCATTTAGCACTATACTTTATACTGGACAGATTTTTACCATGAATGAAGAAAATTATGGTATATATTATGGCTGTGCGATTTGGCCTAAAATCTAAATCTCGATTAATTGAACATTTGAACTCGATTACGATTAATGGACGATTATTTCATTTACTTATTTATTTTTGCCTGCATAGTTCACTGACACATTTTGTACAGTAAATATGCTCACAGATTACAAGTGAGAGATTTTCGAATGAAGGGTGCATTACTTGATTTTAAAATAATTGAAGGAAACACACTATCTACTATCTATGATTATTTATTGAACATCAATTTTGAACTACTGAAATTAAAGCACACATTGCCTAAAACAGTCACTTTGTTCTTATAAAAAAAGTAAAAATAAATAACTTGCTTTTTAATGATTTTAAAATGCTTTTTAATGTTTTTCTTATTAAAAATAGTGACTCCACATGCGGTCGTGTTTTTAAAGGGAAAGTAACTGAAATAATGACCTGGAAAATTTTGATCGCTTATAGGTTCTGAATGTCAATTTTGATTACTTTTCAATGAATATATATTTCATTCAATAATACTTTAAATTGCAGTATATCTTTTATTATAAATATATACACATACACCTACATATATACATTTTAATATGTATAAATTGGTGCATGTCCATCACTCTCTGTTACAAGAGAGCAGGACAATGTAATTCATGCAGTAAACTGGGCTACTATTGATGATTCACTGAGAATGTATTTGTTAAATGATACTGAATCAGACTTTAATAACTTTCAGGCCAAAGCCTTCTCAAAACTATCCTGAAAGAATGTCTCAGTCATCAAGCAGCGTACTCATAATTTACTGTGAATTAGTTTATAAATAGTTATGCTTTAGACGTCTGGTTCCATTCAGCATTACAGTGGGCAATTCTTTAAAAGCTTTATGAGCTGTAATGGAACACCCTCAGAAACCAAGCATTGTTTTCATTGAGTACTCATAAGAATGATTTCATTGGGTCAAGCATGAGGACAACCTGTTATTATAAAACAAGTCAAGCTTTTAGTAATACCATGAACTCCACTTATGAACCAATCACTTCTGAAAACTGATTTGCAAGCCTCAGCTTACTGAGACCGATTTTATTAGAAAGTCATCGAACTCTAGAAAACGGGGCGCAAACAAACAGAAGACAGTTACTGGCGCTCTGAAAATAAAGGGGAACATTATGATATTCATTTATTCACACAAGTTTACATTTTTTCGAACTAGGCAAACAGCAGTTTATGTACATTCAGTAGTTGCGGTAAATGGTACGGAAGACTTGAGATTCGAGAAATCCCATTCGTTTTTCTAAATTCCTGCACAATTCAGTGGTTGAGATGTAAACAGTCATGCCGAGTGTGAAATGGCAACTCCGATTTCTTTACAGTGGAGGTTAATGGAACCAGGCATTGGAAGGTCTGCACCAAATATCTCCATTTAATTTATTATCTAAACCCACCAGTGAACCTACATGTGTCTTCTGAGAGTTTACTTGTGAAGATGATACTTTTTCTTTGGGGATTATTTTGCCTATAGGAATACCATCATCAGATGATTCTTCAAACTACGTTTAACCCAAAGTCTTCTCAAAACTATAATAAAACAATGTTTCAGGTATTAGGCAGTGTACTCTATGTAATAACTTTCTATAAGAGAACTCTCAGATGCATTAAAATCACTCCAGATGTTCCGTTCCATTCACCCCCGCTGAGCACTTTTGTCTTGTTTCACACCAATCCCACTCTGAATGACTTCGTTTACATTTTCATCACTTCATTCTACAGATATTTAAAATAAATCTGTGGATTCCTCTTAAAAAGAGGACTGAAATCCAGCTTAAGCATTTTTCTGAAAGAAAAAAAAAAGGCATGAAATAAAATACATTTTGGTAAGAAGCATTCACATATACTTTCAGTCACACACACACACACACACACACACTGTAAACACAACAGACATGAAGTGCTGTAGGATTCAAAGAGTCCAATACCACAACCTTCAAAAAAGCACAACCAAAAAAACCCTGAATGCACGTGCTGATATGCGATTCCATAAAGAAATTCTTCCGATTGTTTTCATGCTGCGCCGAGAATAGCAGCTGCTTCGGCAACAACGGTGGCAGTGAAAGGCAGCTAGTGTTGTGTTGTGGGTTCTGGTGGGAGAATATTCACTTTCTGAGAACAAGACTGAGTGAATGCACCGCTCGTTACTCAACATTCAACAGAGCAAGTGGCATATAAACCAACCCAGCCTTTCTCTCTCCCTCTCTCTCTCTCTCACACACAGACACACACACTCACACTCTCACCTATCCATCCCCACCCAGGTGAGAAAAAGGCATAACTCTGCTTTAAATATGTCTGACCGTTAAGGTGGTTTATGAAGAGCAAGAGAACATTAGTTCGGTAGAGCTCAGTGGTGCTGAAAAACCTCTGTAGCCGTAATTAAATAAGAAGTGACTCACACATTAAAATAAACAAAAACCACTGCACTTTTCTGAGCAGAAACCCAACTCCTCCATCCATGTGAAGGCACAACGTAATGCTGTGGGCCTTATGCAATGAGCGTTCATGTCCTGTGGGCCAAAAACAAACAAAAAAAATCCTTCGTATCCAAGTCTAACACAGGGGCAACTTCAGTTTAGATCACCAAATTTAGTCGTCCCCCCTCCTGGTTCCAACAAGACATTAATGAAGCAAAGCAAAGCAAAAGCCACAAGACAAAATAATAACAAATCCTAAACATTGAGAGATCATAGCTTAAATAATTCTAGAAAAATATTCGCTGTACATATCACAATTATATACATAGCGTAGTCCTTGTGGGTTCAGGTATGTCTATACAACTTACTTCTGAAGAAATCAAGGTGATATCTAACTTCTCCTATTCACCTTTTTCACCCTTTGCAAACACTAGCACCATCCCTCACTGTACAGACCTGGAGAAAAGCGAAATACGGCAAATTATGAGAACTCTAACAGGGGTTTATATAATAAAAGCATATTAAGTACTGTGCAAAAGTCCAGACAATGGATTCAAACCGTTTCTCTGGGTGGTAAAATGGTTTTGCAAGGCAAAAGATTAAATAAAATATAGAATTTCTTTTTAAATATTAATGTTGATTTGAAAAACACAGGTTTGGTTCCTGATGTTCTCAGCACTTCTGACCTTCCATCAGAAGCTCCCAATTTAGTTTAATCAAATTTTGCTAAAGCAGGTGTTAGATGGTGACTGTAAACAACAGACATTTTCAAGAAAATGTTTTTGACTATTTTGATTTTCATTGTATTTAGTCAAAGGCTAGTGTTTTAATCACAAATAAAAACGATTTATTAATGGGTTTACATATTTCTGAATACTTTTGCACAATACTGTGTTTTTTGAATCTTTGAAATCATCATAAATTGGAATTTCACGCCAGTTTACAATTTCCTGCCAATATTTCACAAGGAATATTCAAACAAACAATAAATTAATGCTTTAGTGCAGCATCGCCTTCTGTCTTGGGTAAAACGTCCCATTTTTAATGTGTGTGAGAGACTGTGGGGGGAAAAACATGAGTCTGAACCTGAATTGCAAAGGAAAAACCAAACAAAAAACCCCCAAAAAAACCAAACAAACAAAAAACCAAAACCCACTCTGCACCAGTTTTAATAGTGGAACACTTACTTTATCCACATGAAAGATTTCAGTTTTTTTTTTTTTTTCCTTTAATCTTTCCAGGGCCAGTTCTTACAATATCAACGAATTAATGAACTTCCACTTCTCCCAAAGCCGGAAAAACATGATTAATTAATTAAGTAATTAATTAATTAATTAATTATAGAAATACATGTCTACATTGTTGTACAAAATGATCTGCAGCCAGAGGTCGAGAATACAAAGGAAAACGAGTGTTTGCATAGTCTTTTCTAGAGGAGGAGTTCCCAGAGTTTGGAAGGCCTCTGTCAGACATTGTCAAACTTGTGTTTCAAGTAGTCCTTCATGACCCTGGCAATAGGCAGATCCTCCAGGAACTTTAAGCTCTGAAGTCCGATGCACTGACGGATCTTTATCCGGCACATGTCTTGCAAAGTTCTGGGTTGTCCTGAAAAACAACAGGAAAGATAAAGAAAGGTAAATATTACCTGTGGTCATTCATATCCTGGAAGAAAAGTCTTCCATAATAGGATAAAAGTGTAAAGTAAATTGAACATTTTGTCATATGTGAACACACAACAGCACAGTGTGAACAGCATGAAATTCTTCCTCTGAATTTACCCATTCAGCAAGTGGAGCAGTGGGCAAAGGGAAGCTTTCAAACCCATTGCTTTCTGATAGCAGGGCGAACTCAAACCACCAGGCCACCAGCTGCTCCAAAGTGTTCAGTCAGAAGTTTCCCAAATATGGATTTCAAATGATAGATTTATACTACAACAATATCCTGCTGCATTAGTGTAGAATATATCTAACTTTAGAATATATCTATCTAAATATATCTTTTCAGTAAAATAGGATGGTTAAATACGATGATAGAATTGTGTGTGACTTAATGAAGGATTACATTACATACACCGAATACATTTATCCTCACGTTCATCATTTTGAGGTGGTGAGAAAATAAAGAGGATGTGGACCATTAAGCAGATCAGCAGGCTTGGACTTGTACATTATATAATTACAGAATTCTATATTATATAAAATTATATAAAAAATAATCTCTTTCATTCATTTATTCCACATCGCTTCCTTTAATTTGTCCCCCATCGGTATGTAAAGCAATATGAGAGATAAAAAGGACTTGGAGGTTGAAAGTGGTGATGCCTCAGTAACGTAAATCCATGCCAGTGCACGTAATGTAGGACCTGGGGTTCAATCCTGCTGGATTAACATTAAAGACATTAACATTGTCACCATCAGACCTGTAGCTCCATTCTGGTCTATTTTTATTATTACAATTTTACTGTAGTTGAATATTTAAGCTACCCTTTATGACAAACAGACCAGAAGACATGGTGCAAAATGGCAAAACATTGTTACATTAACCTGCATTGCAAATTATGGACATTTTTCCTTCTGCTGTGATGTTCCTTTTTTGCAGTTTGTTGACTTTAATAAAATGTTGACATTTTGGCACACTCACTTTAAAGTTCTTTTTATCATGAGAAAAATAAATGTGACAGAATTTAGTTAGAAATACCAGTCATTTCTAAACATATCTGCTGACCATATTTTTATTATCCAGATGTGATTGTGTTTGCACTATGGATATTAAAACAAATAGTTTTGCAAGATTATACTACTAAACCATGACTCTTCTCTGAAGGAGAATAAAAAATAAATTTAAAAAAAGAACATGGGGAGACACTAGAGACATTAAGGTGAAAGGATGCCTCTGCTGGCCTCGGGTTTCTGCCCAAAAAAGCTTAAGGCTTCAAGGTTGCTGGCCCCGTGTCCTCCTTTATCTGCCATCTTAAAGATGTTAAGGAAGTTGGAAACGAGTTCCAGGAATCCACTGAGCGCAGTTTATCAGTTCTAATGGCCAAAGTCGTCCTGCCCCCGCACAATGTGGCACAGGCACAAACAAAGCCAGCTGGGAAAAACCACTACAAAAGGCCTGGCTGGGGCCATCTGTAGACCCTGTCTACTGTCACTCCCTGTGCCTTATGGAGGGGGGGGGTGGGCAATATCCACCCCAAAATCTTGCGTGTCAGTCACGATTTATGAGACTTTACATGGCTTGGAGATGTAAAAAAGAATTGCTTTATAATCAATAACCGGACTGAAACGTGATCACGCTGATGGTTTGGGTTGAATAGGAGGGAAACAGACTCTACAGTGCGTGTGGGGCTGAGGCAGGCTGCTTTGATATGGTGATATCAAAGTTGAAGCACAGGAATGTGGCCATTGTTGTCTACTAGATCATTAGTGCTTCAGGTAACACGGCTTGCTTTTCTCAGGCGTTGGGATTGTTTGGCGGAGCGAAAGGAGCTGATTATAGCTGGGTGACGGCGCAGGCTAAGACCGCTCAACTTACACAGCCATACAACTGCTACTGTACTGCTGCTTTCACTCGCTGGCTTCTTTTTTATGCCAGGAGAGGGACATACAGTTCCTTAGAACAGATCGGCTCGTTGGCAATGTTGTTCGGGGGCGCAGAAATGAAGGGACCATTCGGTCATACGTGAACACACCACAGCACACAGTGTGAAAACAGCACGAAATTCTTCCTCTACATTTAACCCATTCATCAAGTGAATCAGTGGGCAGCCAGGAACACGGCACCCGGGTAGCAGTGTGTGGGGACGGTACCCTGCTCAGCAGTACCCGAGAGGTACTTGGCAGTCTTGGGATTTAAACCCACAATTTTCTGATTGTAAGGTGCATGCCCTAACCGCTAGGCTACTGACGAAATGTTAGACAATTACAGAATTTAAACACCAAAACAATGAGTCTGTTCTGGAAAAAAACAAAAAAAACAAACAAAAAAAACCACCACAAACTAACCACAAATTCATTATGACCAGTGGTGCAAGGAATGATTATTTCTGTGTAGTAGCGACGTGCCAATACAAGAAACTGAGACTACAGCTATTATCAGTACAAGTAATTACCAGTAAAATTATCAAATGATCAGTAAAATTTATTTTACTGTAAAATACTGCAAAATAAAACACAGAGATTTCAGTACAGCAGCCGTAAAGGTTTTGTCAGGCGGCCCATTTCTTTATCTGACCTTACGGTCAATTAACTTTATTAATAATAAAATCAAATTATAGAACCAATTACAAACCTGTCATGATTTTTATAACATTGGCATTTTGAGATAAATGTATGCATATATATAAAATATTTTTTTAATGGGCAAAGTACGAATATATTCGTGCTACAAATGTGTGTCTGTGTGAGCATCCACCAGCAAGGGTCAGGGATTTTTTTTGTGAGAGGATGTTAGAGGACGTGAATGAACTGGTCTGGGAGGGTCGGGGCAGGTAAGTGGTAAAAAAAAGTGCACTAATCTGGGGTATTATGATAAAGAAACAATGCTACAAAGCATTAAAACATTTTGCTTTCAAGTAAGCAAAGACCTTGTTCAATAAAAATTGCAGGCCTGAAAAGATTCACAGCACAAAAATCACAATCAAGGAATAAAAGTCAAAAGTTAACCTACGTGTGACCTCCTGCAGGAAGTCCAGGCAGGGCCGGCTGATGCTGGACATGCTGACTGAGACGGCCACGGGGGTCTGTCCCTCGTAGTTGCGTGTGTTTGTGTCAGCGCCGTATGCGTAGAGCATCTGAGCACACAGCACATCGTCGCGCAGAGCCGAGAGGTGCAGCGGCGTCTGTCCATCCTCCAGCCTGCCCAGGTTGGTGTCGGCTCCCCTTTGCAGGAACATGCGGCAGTACGAGTGGTTGCCCTTGATGACGGCATAACGCAGCAGGAAGCCGTTCTGGATGTCAATGTTGGCATTGTGGTCCAGCAGGATGCGTACGCAGCTGGAACGCTCACGGATGATGGCCAGCTGCAGCGGCGTCGTGCCTTTATCACTCAGAGGGTCCACCTCAGCCTTGAACTCCAGGAGCAGGCGCACGAACGAGTCGCGGCCATAGTGAGCAGCCACATGCAGCGGCGTCCAGCCGTCGTTACTCTTGGCGTTGATGATGTCACCGCGGTGCTCAGACTCCAGCATGAGGCGGGCGATGCGTGCACGTCCATGCATGGCTGCATAGTGCAGCGCCGTGAAACCACCAATGAAATCTTTCACCGTGGGGTCCGCTGTGTAATAAACACAGTCGCAAACAGACACATACACAAGTTACCAATGAGGGACACTTCAGTTGACAGACAGCCAAGTCAACCTGGAGACTGTGAAAATCTAAGCAAGCATCAGCTACACTAGATAGAATAAATATAATGTATAATGCATTTTGTTTAGATGTACACACACGCACACACACACACACACACACACACACACACACACACACACACACATTGTACACACACACATACATACACACACACACACACACACAGACATGGGTAAGAGCACCTACCAATCTACCAACTGCCATAATTGTAAAACAAAAGATGCCCTTTTTAAAGCAAATTTTACTCAAGTGGTTCACTGGATAAATGTACACTGGGAACAGAACTAAAATTAGAACTGTTCTACTGCATGTCCTCTCACTTCTGTGTAACCTAGTTTTACGGCGCCATCTGGCGTTCATAAATTAACTTTCATCCTAAAGTAACTTCCTTCAGATTTTACTATTTTTTTATTTCTTAAAAACAAAGAAACGGTTTACATCTTAACATCATCAAAAAGCTAGCTTACGGTTTCCACTCTCGCATTAACAGAAACTGGTATCGAGCCCTTTTTAAGCGCTTGTCAAGGTAAAATATATTTTTTGTAGAATCACAAAACTGCAGGTTGGTCCTAAAATAATTTTAACTGTAGTGGCAGATCAGATTAGTGGAAAATCTACCAGAACTCAATATCCATGAAGCAAATATTAATGCAGAGTTCTTGCAGGTTTCAGTAAGTTAAATTTAAGACCCTTTTAAGATCATTATGGGTAACATTTAAGACCATAAAAATGCGTTACATGAAACATCCAAACGATACCAGAAATTCTCAAAATATCCCACTTATTTATTCATTATTAAAACAGATTCAAGAAAAATAAATACATCAATAAAAATCTGACTGATTTGTTTTTAATAAATGCTCTGTGTCGCGGTACCATACCACCTTGTCCATGCATACAATTTTTAACAGTGCATTGTCCATGATCCCCTAAGGCCCTGATTGAGATACCAAACAAAACACATCTATTTCATCTTTTTGCACCATGAACTAAATGGCTTGCCATTATCGCCCATGTCATTCAGCCAAGCCCATCTACACTTATTCTTCACTGTTTTCTGATGCCGGACACATCTGGCTCGTCCTTTCACAGAAGCACGTTCATGCCAGCAAAATCGAAAGCAAATTGACGTGCGTGACTAATGCTAATCGAAGGGCCTATCTCCTGTAAAATACGGCTTTACTGACCATTTACGTAGCCACATTTACAAATAGCCTAAACTTGTTTTAAAGCAGTTAAAGCTGCAAATTAAGGGATATTTCCCCAACCCAAAATACGGGAAATTTAGGACAGCTTTGCATGGCAATTCCTCTGTTAACAGCAAGAAAACTGACTGTTATTTATTTCTATTTAATGAAGTTTGTCCTAGTAAGAACTGTATTTCAGATATCTGTAATGTTCATTGTAGATAGGAAGGATGTTATTTTGGATACCTACAAGTGAAAACACAATTGACATGATTAGGGAAAGTGACGTCATTTTCTACTAGGAAGAATAATGCTTGAGATAACTTTAATGTTCATTGTAGATAGGAAGAACGTCGTTTTGGATATCTGTTGTGTTCATTTTGACTGGGAAGAACTGAATTTCAGATATTTGACATACATATCCCCACTGGCTATTATATGATAAAATGGGTTGCCATAAGCACGAGCAAATGCACGCTTGCAACAACCCATTTCAGACCTCACCCGAGGTTTACACACTATTCAGTCGCTTTTTTTTCTGCAGACAACGCTTATTGGGAATAAAGACTTGGGTAAACTAAATTTAAGACCTAGGATGAAACTTTGGGCATTTTTAAAGACTTTTTAAGGCCTTAAATTGAACTTTCTGAATTTTAGACCTCAGATCTCTTGGGAAAAAAAAAAAAAAATGCAGTTTCAATTGACACTGCAGTGACTTCAGGAGACAGTATTCAAAATAATGTAATCTGTGAGTTTGACCAGTAATCACGGTCAACCCCACTTCTTCGTGTAGGTGTGCAGCTGGCAGTTCAACTTGCAAGTTGTGTTTTCTCTCTTTATCTTGGAGTATTAAGTATATATTACTGAAATCACAAAAGGATGCTAATAAGAATCTAACCAATCAGAGTTTCGGACAGGGCCACCAATCGGGTGAATTACTGGGTGTTCTGATGAATCGAGGTCTTCATGTAATCCAACAGAACTGTAATCTTTGACTATTAAAGGTTATTATGAATCTGTAAATGAGTGGGTGGGGCTAAACATCAGTATCCAGAAGAAAGAGCTATATTTAAATGTTTTGGGTTTTTGAAATCACAAAAATTTTATTTTACAATGGGCTGTTTTCACATTATGTGAAAATAATAAACACTAAACATGTTAATGTTCTTCATGGCAATTGTGGTAGACCATCAGGATTAAAGGGTGTTGTAAAAATGTCAGTGGGTTGCAGACGAACTGTAGACTGATGTAGACTGATAAATAAAAACCTACAGCCACCTCACTCCAGTGAGATATAATTTATTTAAGTTTGATTGGCTGGTGGTGAAAACTAATTTAACCAGTATGTATCAAGCCAGTGCCCAGTGAGTCTGCAGACCATGGAATTATTTTTCTGGTAGAGAACAATTTCTTGTGTGCGTGTGTGTGTGCGTGTGCGTGTGCATTTATTTATTTATTTATTTATTTATTTAAAACCCCCAACCCCCCTCAGATTTTTGCTCAGAATCAAATTAATAATTGCTCATAATTGACCAGCCCAGAACTACATGTGAGGAGCTTGTAAATGATCAGATAAAACTGATTCTCCTAGACCAGATTTCCCTGTTGAATGCTTCTATAGACTAACTAAAGCACCAGCCGATGCCTTTTTTTAACTGACTAAAATGTATTCTTAAAGTTGTCACCCTCTAAATACATACAATGACATAAGGCCTGGAAAGTCACACTGAATGTGTCAGACATGCCACGTACAAGCATAACTTCCCCACCCTCATAAAAAAGCTATGCATCATACCTCCATGCTCGAGAAAGACGCGGACGCAGCGCTCTTTGCCCTTGGCGGCAGAGAAGTGCAGCAGGGTCCAGCCATTGGCGTCTCTGACCTTGGGCGAGTAGCCCTGCTCCAACATTTTGCGCACGGTGTAAACATCGCCGGCCGCCACCGCTGCTTGGATCTGCAGCTCCTCCTGTAGCTCCGGGTTCCTTCTGCAGTGATGGTTCAGCATCCTGTCACATCTCGCAGTGATGGATTCAGCCTCCCCTGAGTCCCTGTTCAGCAAGAGACAGTAATGAATTGCTGTGTTTTACCTAAGACTGACTCACAACAACAGAAACTGAGTTTGCGACAAAACACACAGAATTGAATGGAAGGTGTATTATACTTTAACTGCAGGCCCATTTAAGGTATTAATATGAGCAGACTAAACTTAATTCATCACTATACCACCTTCTCACCCTAAGAGAACATGTTTATACTTTATAACGCTTATAATTCTTAGTCTCCTTTTAAAAAGTGTTTTGGAAGAATACATCTAAGAGAAATATATATGTATGAAAAATACCTTCTCAAACATACAGATTACAACCTAAATACTTCACTTATTGTTTTGTCTTTTCAGCCCTTGGCCCACCACAAAGATTGCAACCAGCCAGAACAATATGCGTAGGTACCCCTGGTTTGAATAAAGTAATAAATAATTATCACTCAGTGTTTTATGTACAATTTCATATCAGCTTCCATTATCAGCATAGTCTGTATATTAAGTGAGCATTGCAACATTAAGAGAGGTTTACCAAAATCATCAGTCTCACACACACACACACACACACACACACACACACACACACACACACAAACACACACACACACACACACACACACA
>JBBMFX010000035.1:2500696-2518550 GCA_037832545.1 Rhabdalestes septentrionalis | reverse complement strand
CTGTGTTGTTGCTCCATGTAGCTTCGTGTTGCTCCACAGGCAGCAGCAGCAGCACGAACTCATTTGCAATATTTTGAAGGCGTAAAAGTTGAATATTCTCATGATGGAAAAAATAGAGACGATTGTAGACGTAATTGAGGAGAGATTTTATCTTATAAAAACAGTTTAGTCTCGTCTTTTTTTCGTCAACAATAATGCATGTTAATTTAGTCTTAGTCAGCATTTTTGGACACTGTTGCAGTCTCGTCATTGTCTCGTCTTAGTCACGGAAAAAAGGTTGTTGACGAACATATTTCGTCTCGTCTGACGAAATTAACACTAGTACAAGGATGCGTTATGAAGCCGGTTATTTGCTGGCAGTTAATATGTTATTAAGTGATAGTTATATAAGCATAATTAACTGGTCAATCATGGATCATAAATGGATCATTATCAAGTGATAATTTTGAGAGAGTTCAGCATTTTCCAGATCTCTTTTGGCGTTTTTAGTATATAAAAAATTAATCCTAAATAAAGAAACTCTGGTTATTAATTCCTGTGCCAAATTCAACTTTTTATTTCTGCATAATCAGTAATTAAAATCCATCACCAAAACCAAGTCCATCAGAAAATTGGTCTCTATTCTAGAGACATTTATATAGTCAACAGTAGCTGAACCCTCTGAAAGCTCCCTCACAAAACGTTTTACACAATATGATTTTGAATGTGAGTTGAATCAGCAGAAGGTTTTTCTGCCCAAGCTGCTATTGTTACTGTAGTTTTTAATTTTTAATCATCTTGTTTGAGTTTTTAAATAATCCTCTTTTATTTTTTGCCATACAAATAAAACCTAACCCAGTGAACTTGTTAGTGATGTTCTGGTACAGCTAAAAACGTCTGCTGAAAAGGATAATAGATCTCCAGCAGTTTAGTTGATGATCATTTTAGATTAAGTCAATTTAAAGCTAAGTGAATCATCTTACCTTGGCTTAAGTAGAGAATGTCTTTGCTTCAGAATCATTGTGTAATGCTGTTTTTCATTAATGGAAGCCACATGGCCTTTAGCTTGCATGCATAACAGATGGAGGACCATTCCTCTCGTGAAAGCAGCAAAGGTGACACATACAGTTCGGTTTAGATGTCTTGAGCCACCCCTCTTAAGACTACATTAAAATACAAGGAAGGCTGGATCTCTGAAAGCAAAATCTGAAGAAATATTGAAAAAGTAACCCTTAAGTTGGTACTGATGATTCTCTGATAGAATGATGGGGCATGGCATCGTACCGGAGAATATTGTGGGTAAGGAAAAGCAGCACGAACATTCAGAGGCTGGAAATATTTACCTTCCTGGTCTGATTAATATGCTGGACAAATATAGCTGATTGACTGACTGTCTGATGTAAAAAAAAAAATAAATTAAAATATAAAAATATATATTATGTATAAGACCTAATAAACTTGATTATGACTCTCACTTTGAATCTTGGACTGGACAAAAGTGGCCTTCAATGTGGGCCTAATAGAACCACTTTTTATCGTTTATAGTCAATGTCCATATAACTGTCAAATGGTCAGTTAATCCCATATGTTTGTGTTCTAATATAATTACAGTCAGTTGTATCTAAATAGACTGAAGGAACTATTTTCCACCTGCCATGTTGCCCACATTTTCTATCTTGCTCCCTCTTTTTTTTCTTTTTCTTTCTTTCCTTCTCTCTCGCTCTCTCTCTGTTTCCTTCATGATCCCATCAAAATAAGTAAGCCGTGCTAATGCATCTCCCTGCCCCATCATTTTCTCTCCAAATGACTCTACTGAAAAGGCTGAGTCATAATGTGAGTGTTATTGAATTGGCGAGGCTCTCGATCCCTGACGAAAACAGTGGGCAGTGAATGCCAGGCCGAATTACCTCACCTTGTAAACGCACCAAAAGCCTGTTGCACTCAGCAAGCTAATTAAGTGTGATTTAACGTACATCAGACTGCACTGCGATGGTGTTGCCGGGCCGACTGATTGTCCCCCTCTGCATCTGGCTTATAAAAGAGACTCGTTAAGTTAATTCGCCGCGACTGTTTTGATTCGTGGAGAGCAGGTTTACTGCATGATGGATTGTTAAGTGGTTCTCATATCACATCTGATTGCACTTTATTTCTCAGTGTGTCACTATTTCTGCTGGAAGTGTTCCTTCAAAACAAATCATGTAAACATTATTAAGATTTTACAACATAACACCAGTCCAAATAGTCAATTAAGCATCATTGTGGTTGTGATGTCATGGCTGTTTAATGAAAATTAGCATTACTGCAGAAACTGAAGGCATTATGTTACATAAGTTTATGAGGACTGGATAACTTGGACAATATAGCAAGTTATCCAGTCTTTAAAAGAGCTGGATAGAGCATTTTGTTCAAGTTCCAAAATGTGTGCATCCTTCCCACATCTATGCACTCAGTATATCAAAACTAATCTACAAGCCCACTTTCAGATCTGTGTGATGTTACAAAACCAAAGCATTTACATGTAACTCATTCTTTAGCCTGCAGCAGTTCAATCATGCCATTCATTCCAAAATTCTAACGAGTGTTTCAACCATGTGATGTCTTTTAAATGAGCAGCCATACAGGGTAGCCAATCAGAAAATAGGTCATTTCCATATGCCCTACAGAGGTGGGGAAATGGTCAGGTAAGAATTCATTATGAGATCAATTTTGGGTACACAAACTACTAATATGTGATAGAAAAAATGAAACAGCAGGAAAAATGTAAACACCTTGGCGAATTTGATGGTCAAAGATGAAAATAATTAGACTTTTGCTGGTCCAGACCTTGCTAGACCTTGATCCATCAGAACACCTGGTAACTCACCTGGAGCTGTAATTGGTCACCCTGTCAGAAATACTATGTTTGGTTTATGGCCTTGTATCCTCATCTGCAGAGACCACAGATAAAACAGGCATCCAACATAAGATAAGACATATAAACCAGTGACCAACCCAACACGGCACAGGTAATCATGTACCCAACCTAAGATGAGTACATGTTCATGTTGAAGGTACCAAAAGAGCATAGTTGTCCAATGCAAAATGGCACAGATAAACCAGTACCAAGCCTAAAATAGCACAGATAAACCAGTACCATGCCTAACATAGCACAGATAAACCAGTATCAAGCCTAAAATGGCACAGATAAACCAGTACCATGCCTAAAATAGCCCAGATAAACCAGTATCAAGCCTAAAATAGCACAGATAAACCAGTGTCCAACCTAAAATAGAATAGCACATATAAAATAGTGACCTACCCAACACTGATTAACCAGTGCTCAACCTAAGATAGAACAGATAAACCAGTACACAACCCAGGACAGCACAGAAAAACCAGTATCCAATGCAAGACAGCACAGATAAACCAGCTTCCTTAACGCTAGATAGCGTGGACCCTGGACCTGCACATGCGCGGGATGCCATGGTAACACATCTCAACAGGCAGCATTTTAAAAAGTCATGTGGTGTGATTAAAGTCATGTGGTGCGATTAATCATCACATGGTTGTCATTGTTTCAAATTGATCAAAGTTAATGCACTATTTTGATACCCTCATATGCATATATGTTTACCTATATCTCTTTGTTGCATTTACAGTTAACCAAAGATGAGAGGAGCGACAATGAAGAGGAGGAAGATGATGAAGAAGAGACCAGCGCGTCCGAGGAGCATGACGGACACCTGAAAGTGACCAATGGCTGCAGAGGACGAGGCGTGGCTAACCATCACTAATGATTTGGAAAACTTGCAATATTTCCATAGTAATGACTGAAGGAGCTTAATGAAGTTTGGGGAAAAGACTTGGGCTCCCACGTTGGATAACTCTAAAGCCAGAAGTGGCTTTGAACAGTGAGGCGCGTAATTGATTGATTAGCATTGAGAATGTGAAGTAGACCTGGCAAGAGAAACACATGTATCTCTTGACAATAGTAAACAAAACACACAAAAACACAAACAAATGACTATTTCCTTTCACTCGTTGCCAGCGTGTGCTCACTCTGGCTTTGCTGTGCCGGCCGTGTTCTCTCTGTGACCTACAAGCTGAGCAAGAACAGATTAGCGACCAACCAAAAAAAAAAGCCATCAACTCCCAAGAAAAAGAAATGTTGCATTGCTTCTCCATCTTGCCTAATGGGTTCCTCATTGTTTCTGCTGCTGCTGCTGCTCCTCGTCATCCATCAAGGCCTTGTCTTTGTCTCTTGCCGACTCCTTCCATCCCGGCGTGTTTCGCATCAGTGCAGTCTGGCAGGACGAGGCTCTTTACGGCCCCCAGAGAGATGAAATCGCACTGTAGGTTTTTCTCCTTTTGCCAGATGACGGTATAGAAAAACACAACCTTCTCCTGAGGTCCTGCTCTTGTATGAAGTTCTGGGAAAAGCATTACATGGAAAAGGAAAAGCATCCATTCCTGCTTTCTCTTGAAGTTATGGGCTGTGTAACCTGCCACCGCTACGATAAGGAGATGGAGTCTCCGGTGGAACACAGGAAAATCTCTTTAACTATTAGGCCCGTGGTCACCAAACATTCCTCTGGAGACCTACCTTCCTGCACAACCCCGTAAAGCAAGGAATTCTTCACGGGCCCTTTAGTGAAGACAACAGCTAGATAGAACAATGCTGATACATCTGAATGTTTAGATAAACTGTTTGCTACGGTTCTTTAGTGAATCTTTGAAATAGCATTCTGTATAGCACCAAAAAAATGTTCCACTGATATAACAAACCACAAGTTTTTCGTGGTGATATACACTCCACCGTTAAATAGGACTTATATAATGTTACATTCATTTGGCAGACACTTTTTTTCAAATTTGAAGAACCACACAAGCGTCAGCACAGCCGGAAAGCCTGAGGACAGTTCTAAGGGCCAAAACATTTATGGAGGGAAAAATGCAAGAAGATTATTCAGAAGTGTGATTAATGATAGATCAAGAGACTATAGTACATTGTAACAATAGCAAACCTTTGTGTTACTGTATAGAACCATTTTTTAAAGAACCATATACAACATACTTCCACCTCAGAGAAGAAACTTTAACCAGGGAAAGAACCAGTAGTTTCTGAAGTAGCGACAGTTCTATATAGAACCATTGCCTTAACTAAAGAACCCCTTTAGTATATATGTATACAACCATTTATGTTTGCACCCAACTCAAATCAAAGGAACCTCATTCAGCTAATCAAGGACTTCTGAAGCAATTCCCTGGACCAGGTAGAGTTGATTAGTGATGGAGCTGGAAGGTGCACCCTTAAAACGGGGTTCTTCAAGGATTCTTCAGTAAAGGCAACTATTATGTATAGACCAATGAAAAGCATGTGAACATTTAAAAGTTCTTTGTATAGTTCTTCTAGATGATGGAGAAACTTTTGTGTATGGTTTTCAGTGAACCTAAATAATAGATGGTACTACACAGCTCTAAAAATGGTCATTGTTAGCTTAGACTTTTTGTTTTGAGAACAAAAGTCGTATACAAAAGTTCAAACATCAAATTATATAATCAGAAATGCTTATACAGTTTTTATGGAATTTTATTGCATTGTTTCTATTTATTTGTTTAATATATTGGCAAACAACATAATAAGCAGTATTACAAAACACTGCATAAATACTAGATAAGGCTGCATAAAAGAACATAACAAATTATTAGTGTGAGCTAATGCAAGTAGACATTAGCATTCTCCTCCAAGCATGTTAAAGCTTGTATTAGTAGCAGTTTGATCTGTTTTATGTGAAGTACATTCCAGCTTCCTCTCATCTCTAAATAAAGGAAATCAACAAACTCACATTTGACCAGAGTTTCCTAAACTTTTACATGGAAACATTTTTTTGTGCTGAGAATGTTAATTATGACTCAATGAAGACAGAGCAATATTGTTAAAAAGTGCATATTATAACTTTTCAATGGATTCAGCATTTATATTTGTAGGTAAAAGAAGAGATACATAATGGTTATTGGAATTTCATGAAGATTTCAGAACGTTTACATTTTTGCCATTTTCAAAATCTACAGCCTGTCCTTAAAGGATGTATATCAAATTTACAGTACTGTGCAAAAGTCTTAGGCACTGTTTTGAGGAGTGTTTTTTACACATTGGTGTTACTAAACATACTGCAAATAATATTATATGGTACATTTTGGTTTTATGTTCAGTATATCAGTTCTTTGTGGAAGTCAACTGTTTCTCGTATTTAAGAAACCTGGTCAGTCAGTCCTTAAATTAAATCAGGAGCTGCTGCCGGAATTTCACAAATCCAAACAGCAGCTGGAGGAACTGAGGAAGAATCTGGAACCGAACCTGTGTTCTCCTCACCAGCTCAAAATATATCAACTACTTTTTACAAACAAATATTGATACGTTTTTCTGCTTTCTTGTTTATTTGCATTTATTCTAATGTTAACGTTGCATGCAGAAAAACACCATCACACACTGAGAAAAATGGCTTTCAACAGAGGTATCCAAACTGTAGTGTTTTGCCTAAATAACTAATTACCACATGAAACTACCACCAGTAAGAGATGTCCAGAGGTGAGCTCTTCCTCCTTTGTATGAAGATGTTTGAAGAGTATGACATGAGGAAGCTCTTGAGGAACTACGCTGAGATCTGGGAGAGATCTGGAGGACATAACAGCTTCATCTGTAGATGCTTGTGAATTGTTCGCTATTTAATTTAGTTTGAAGAGTCGTATTTAACGTCATGTGGAGAAGAGAGTGTGGGGGAGAGCAAGGAACAAATGGGGAACAAAAAGAGAAGTCATTGTGCTTTTTTGACATTTTCAAACATGAAACATATTTCTCTGTGTGTGTGTGTGTGTGTGTGTGTGGGTGTGTGTGTGTGTGTGTGTGTGTGTGTGTGTGTGTGTCTGTACGTGTGTGTTTCAGCCTTTTGCACTGCACATGAGATCTCTTCGTTTCAACATTAAAGAGATTTAAACTGTATTTTATTTTTGTTCAAAAAGCCCTAATAAATTAACAACTGTGAACATCTGCTTTGTGGTTTGTCCAAGTTTTGTCCATGCATGCGGTGCCAGAAATCACATAGGTGAGTCTAAGACTGATCCACACATTTCGAGATGAGTACTTGAATGATGTAGGAAACAGTTTGCCGAATAAAAAGTTTGGCTGATGCAAATTGGTGGTCATCTACTTCCATCAATTAGACTTCAGTGTTTAGTGTCAAATTCAATGTGTGTGTGTGTGTGTGAGTGGGGTTTTCAGGGCTCTACGTCTTGTCTGTTGTCCGGGTGTGGGGGCGAGGGTGGTGGTGGTAGGGGGCGCGTGCAGTACTTTAATGGTTCCAGCACGCATGCTAGTGTTAAACTACAGTGCTTTATCTGATGGACTAAATTTGAAGGCAACTATGCCTTTAAAATAAATCTACACGCATAATGTTCAATCATTCTCTTATTATTCAGACCAGAAAATGTTCTCAGCTGATTTTGGTCAGCCTGGAGGAAGTGGTGGGAGTTTATGTGTTGTCCAGTAGGCCTAGTTTCTTGTTAAGGGCTGTGATTTATAACGAGGCCATGTAGTGTTTTTGTCGGCCCCCGGGGGGAGCAAGTTACCACAATACAACACAAAAGGCTGGAGGTTCCTGACTGTTCTCCTCTGTTTCTTCCTCTGAGCCCAGAATTCAGTCTCAACTTTAGACACTTTGCAGCCATGCAATGGTAAGTTTTACTTACTAGAGCACTATCCATAAGTCCATAAGTGAAGAATAAACTCCACACATCTTAACTGGCATAACCCGCAGGTGACAAGGCCTCAGGTCTCTAAAATGACGACTTTACAGGCAAAGCAAAAAATGTACAGGCTCTCCATAGGCTTTCACTTACTCATTTATTTCACAAACTGAGGATTTTTATTCTTGTTAGACATTAGAACATTATTGAGCGAACAACTATGATTAAAAATATGTCAGATTAAATAACTTTCCTTTATAAGATGAAAGAATCTGTAACAGTGCATATCTGAAACCCTATTAACGGGTTGTGTTGTGATGCAGTTAGTCCAGACTGTCCTTTAACTGTAAATAAAATCGTTAACTGTTTCATCCCATTGCCCACCATTTAATATCTCTTTAAAGGTCTCATTACCACAAAAAGTGTGTTTCTAGTAAATATTAAATGAATAACATGCAAATATAGAACATTTTGGACTGGTAATGTATTTCTATTTGCTTATTCATTATGAAATATTCACACAGTGGACAAGATTTCTAGCCAAGTCATGAAAAATAAAAGTGAAAAATTACAAATGGAGAGGTTTAATTCCCATGTTGGAGATAGAATGGAAGTTTAATCCATGGTCATGCCATAGCCATACAAGGCCAGGGGTCCTCTCTCTGGTTGGGAACTGTGGTCCACCCTTTCCCACCGTTACTCAGTGTGATACCAGCCAGCATTGGGATGTATTAGAGCTGGTAGTCATGGTTCTCCTCCAAGCATGTTGAACTGTCCAATACAAATAATAGCAGACTGAGAAACTGCAGTGCGACTCATGTGACTTTTCTTCACCTCACTTTGTTGGTGGCAAGGAGACATTAGAGAATCATGACTGGTCTTGACTAATTTCAAGATATCAGATTCAAGATTCTTTATTTCTCTCTGTAATTATACAAGGACAATATGAGATGAAAGGAGTCAAATTATTTTAATGAAATCAATGTTATCAGATAATTTTAATCAAATTAATGGAGAAATTTGGAAAAGCTAAACAATGGTAATAAGTAAGTAATATCCAGAAAATGTGTGTTCCAGCTAAACAATTTTGACAACCATTACCAACAAAGTGAGCAGAAAAATAAATAAATAAAAAGAGCATAATGTACTAATGACTGTAAACTACTGCTGTGTATTGAGAAGTATAAACACAGCGGAGCGATGCAGCTCAGTGTGAGCAAATATTATCATAATCAATAGTGTGGCAGCTGTCGGAAGTGCAGTTAGATGTGACTGAGGGGGAGAAATTGCTTCTGAAGGGGCTCATTTTGAACTCTTTTTTTCTTGAAGCACTTAATTCCACCAGAGCAAATGCTCAAGTGCAGCCTTCTCAGTTTGGAAGCTGAATAATACATAGTCAGTTCTTCATTTTGCACCAAAAATTGAAATAAGTTGGTTTAAGAAGTAAAGTGATGGCCAAGGAATATCAAACATCTCTTCAATTTTGCTGTTCTATTTTCCCAAAAATATGAGCTTGTGTTCCAAAAATAAATGAATTTTACTCACCCTTTAAAGCCATTACATGGAAAAAACGAAATAACTAGGCAACAGCAAATACCCATCACATATTATTGCTATATTTGGCAAGAGAGTGATTATGACCAGTCATATCCAAGACAAACTGTTGTTCCTTTTTTCTTTATAGTGGTTAATTGTAGATCAAACAGCTTTCTGTAAAAATTGGCATTGTTTTTCGTGGATTGTGGAATCGTGGATTTCTGTTGAACCCAGTAGAGAGCGTTCTGTATATGTTCCTATGTGAGAGACTTGGTGTTCTTGGGTTGCTGTTGTAGTACATTAAACCAGACGCCCAACCTCCTGCTGCTTCTCACGAGGAGTTTTTCTGCACGGGAGCCAGACATGTCAGATGGAGACTGATCCTGAACACCCCATGGAGCACGTCCGTGTGTGGCGGAGCCGGGCCTGTGGCGCTAGCTGTTAGCGGGGCTTTTGGGCAGAAATGAACCATTTTTACGCGGGTTTGCACAAACTTATTTTGAGATTCTGCTGGGAGATGCAGTCATGGAAGGTGAAGGAGGCGCGTGGATGTGCATGTCTCGTTCTGTGGGAAAGGCCTCAGTGCAACCGCTATCACCACCGCAGCAGCCTCAGGAAGTCTCAGGCTGGCCAGTTCTGCCAAGCTGCTCCCTTATAATGGCCAGCTCTGTCATGCCAGCTGCTTTGCTTCTCCCCGGAGCCAGCTAAAGGTCTTCTGGGCAGCTGTGCCAAAGAAAAATGAGAAATCAAAGTGCTTCAAACAGAAATAATCTCTCCACGGACCCACTCTGAAAAGTCCTTCCACTGGCAAAGGGCCTTTTCTCAAGGTGGACCTTACTTGTTTGAAGTCATCCGCCGCTAGTCAAACCCTAAAGAGTTTTCACAGTAAAGCTGGATGAATTAAGCCTAAAATGATGATTGTCACATGAAAAAGTCTCTTACTTTTCATTTGACTCCCTTAAATGTAAATTTTCCTCAGTGCTTCTTGGGAAAAACCTCTTTAACACCGTAGAACCGTCACATCAAGCTTCATGGTTTTCCACACTTACACAACCTAATTTACTGGTTCTTTAAAGGGCTCATACACTACTCCTGTGTGTTTATTTGGTATTATGCACCAAAAATGTGGTTTTATCACCTCTCGCCATCTCTCTTTTCTCTTTATCTGGAGTGTTTTACTAGTGTTTCATAAAGAACGGTACATGGAAATTAGCTCTGTTCTCATTGGCTGCCATGTCTCAGCCAAAAAAACAGTCCAGCATGAGTGTCCCTGGCTTAAGGTTCAGTCCCATGTATAGAAATCACTAAATTCAAAATGGGCTGCATTTACAACCAAACAACTGTGTGCACTTTACAGAGGATCAAATGTTTTTAAACGTTACATATATACTAAACTCTCCTCTCAAGAAAAGCAGGTTTGTTTTTTCCTGGAATGGGCCTTTTGAAGAAATGCTGTTTAGGTGAGCACTAGTGGTTTATTTATGGCATTGGACCACAGTGAAAATATTTAAGAGGTTTATACGTCATCTGGTCAACTAAGCAAGCCTGATTTTATAGAATATTCAAAGTCCTCTTCCAGTCTCCAGACTGGATATACCTGTTGGATGATGCTACTGGCTGGTTTTACAGGATGAGAATGTAAAGAAGATCACAGTTGCCCCAGTCTTTGTATGTATCTCACTATCTCCACATATATTTTTTTGGAGTATCTGAATCTGGAGATACCTGTTGGTTGACGCCACCTGCAGCTGCCCTTAATCCGTGTTTGAATGCCGAAAGTCCATTTCACTTTTCAAGACCTTCAAAGTCCTCTCAAACCTCAAACAGCAGAGCTTTAGCATCACAGCCTTGTTTTAACCCTTACGAGTCCATCACAGGGCAAACATTCAATCAAACACACTCAAACATAGGGGCAATTTAGAATCCACAGTCCCCATGACATGCATGTCAATGGACTGTGGGGCGAAACCCTAATCACACAGAAAGGCACATGCAAAAACAGACCCACAGATGCCTGGCTGAGACTTCTCTGCGGTTCGCAAGTGCTAGCAAGGTCTTTGGGCTTCAATATAGCTGGACAACGTAAACCTAAAATGATCACTTTGGAAAGTCCCATTCTTTTCATTCTACTCCCTTAAAAGTAAAGCTTCCAAAATGTAAAAAAAACCCTCTTAATGGTGTTGAACCTTCCCATTAACCCCCCAACCACTCTCTCACACACACCCTCACCTGAACTGTGAACTGACTCAGCTTGGATTTTTGGATGTGTAAAAAGTGACCCATTGCACTTACTGCCTCTAACTCACTTTAAATATTCTTCTGATTGCCTTGTTGCCATTAACTTCCAATAAGCACATATCGAACAGCTCTAATTCACCATAATTTCCTACCAAACTGCCTTATAATCTAACTCACTGTAAATCCTCTTCTGATTGCCTTGCTGCATCCCCATAACCTGATATTTTACTGCTTGTAACTCCTGATAATTGCATGTTACTGCCTCTGACTCCCAATAACCACATATTATACTGCCTCTAAATCTCAGTAACCACATATTATACTGCCTCTAACTCCCTATAACCACATATTGTACTGCCTCTAACTCCCAATAACCACATATTGTACAGCCTCTAACTCCCAATAACCACATATTGTACTGCCTCTAACTCCCAATAACCACATATTGTACTGCCTCTAACTCCCAATAACCACATATTATCCTGCCTCTAACTCCCAATGACCACATGTTATTGCTTCTCTCTCCTAATAACAAAATACCATACTGCCTCTAATTCCCAATAACCACACATTCTACTGCCTCCAACACTCCACGTCCTCATCTTACTGTCTGCGGCTTCCATTGATTCCCTGTTGTACTGCCTCCTATTCCCTCTAATTTACTGCCTTACTTCATCCAGCATCCAAAATCTCCATATAGTACTGCCTAAACTTCCTATCATACTGCCTATCATACTCTAGTTCTAGTTTATTTCCTTGATGCCTTTAATTCCCCATAAATACATATTCTAATGCCACTAACGCCCATTCTTACAGCCTCCAACTCCTAATAACCTCATATCTTACTGCCTCTAACTCCCAGTAAAGCCCCGTCATACTGTCTCACTGCCTCATATTCCCAGTATCTCCCTAATTTACTCCTTCAGTTTTTTTTTAAATTGTCGCCCCTTATATTCACCAACGGCATGGAAACCACGTGTACGGTTGCAGCCCACACTCCGGACCAGATGGCGCATGCGGCCAATAGCGTGCCAGAGATCTGTTTTCATTAATATCGCCAACCAATCAGGGGGAGCCTGTGGGCGTGGCATCGAGCCTCAAGTTCACTGAGCTCTGAGGCGGCGATGAATTTCTCCAACTTTGGGAAACTTTCAGTCCGACTCGCTTCACTTCTGCCCCGCCACGCTCACAGCCATGACCGGACACCCCGCGCTTCTCCTGCTGCCTCTCCTCCCCCTGCTGCTGCCCGGGCTCCAGGCTCTGTCAGGTAAGGCTGGAGGCTTCTGTCCCCTTCTGCACACAGCCGAACCCCTCGCATGCTGTTTCAATTACAGTAACGACACCGACGTGTTTATTTGAGGAGCTGAATATCCCCCTCCCATCTGGTTTTGGAGTCTGATTGTGGTTTAAACGGTTATGCACAGCTGGAGACGCGCTCCGATCTTTCCTCAGCCTCGACATGCCTTTCTGCTGCCTCTAACCCCCAACGACTCCCTCTCCTATCGGAGTCATGCCTTACTGCATCTCCCTTCCTTGACCCACCTGGACAGTCCTGTCTTACTGCCTCCAACATCCCCTAACTCAAGACCCTACAACCTTACTGCCTTCAACTACCAGCAACTCCTAGACCTTACTTCCTCACTGCCTGCAACATCCTCCAAATTGTATTGCTTTACTGCCTCTAACTACCAGTAACGCCCAGATCTTACTGCCTGCAACATCCCTAACTCCAGATCTTACAGCCTTACTGCCTCCAGCATTCATTCACTCCACGTCTTACTGTCTTTAGCTTCCAGTAACTCCCAAATGTACTGGTTTACTGCCTCCAACTACCAATAACTCACAGATTTAGTGCCTTTCTGCCTACAATAACTCCATGTCTTACTGCCTTTAGCTTCAAGTAACTCCACATCTTACTGGCTGACTGCTTCAAACTACCAGTAACTCCCAAATGTATTGGCTTACTGACTCCAGCTCCCAACAGTTCCCAGATTGCACTGCCTTATTGCCTTTAACTTCCAAAAACTGCCTTGAACTCCCAGTCGTACTGCCTCACATTCACAATAACTACTAAATTTACTTTCTAATAGAATCCAGCATCCAGTCACTCCATATGCTACTGCTGTTAACTTCTAGTAGCTCTCTGTAATATTGCAACTCATTGCAATTTTCAATGTTACTGACTTACTGCCTCTAACTAACCATAACTCCCATCGTACTGCCTCTGATTCCACATTTCTCCTAGAAGACGAAAAAAGTAGTTGAAATCATGATATATTGCCTAATTGGTCGGTACGATATTATATCAATGTAGTTGCACAAAATATATAAATATTTATTATTTAATAGTATTTAGTAGTTGCATTTTATTTTAATACGTACGTGTATTCTTTTAGCATTGCTTCTAAAGTCCACAAGAGGGTGCAAGACTTCAGTCCTCTCTTGTGTCACATTGGAAATTGGAAAGGAATAAAATGGGAAGAAATAAATCACAATTTATCGCAGAATCTAATACTTGCTATTATCTAAAATGTAAGGAATATTATATTGCAGCGCGGATACTGTCTCTGTGGTCTTTCTGCCTATTTTTCTGCCAATTGCATACTTTCCTACTTTCTTACCTTGCTGCCTCTAACTCCAAAGTGCCTTCCTAACTGAGAGTCTGATAACTACCTTACTGACTCTAATTCCCAATAACTCTCTATATTACTGCCGCAAACTCCCAATAACTTGCTTTCTTACTGCCTCTCACTCCCAGTAACTCGCTTTCTTACTGTCTCTTAGTCCTGATAACTCCCTATTTTACTGCCACTAACTCCCAATAAGTCCCTGTCCTGCTGCCTCACTGCCGGTTAATCGCAGTAACCCCCTCTTTTCCTGCATTACTGCCTCCTGTTGATTCCCATTCTTCTTACTCTTCTGCAGCACGTCCTCTATTCTTTCATTAACCTTTACTTTCATCTCATCAAATGAAATAAACAAACCAGAAACCCATGCTAACACAAGAACAATGTTCCTGACACTAGTATTGGTGTTGGAATTTGACCTGAAATGGTGTTGTCCTGTCCTGAGCTTTATGAGTGTTTCTCCCCTCCTCAGCTCCCTCTGTGGTGTTTGAGACAGACGTGGTGGTGCCGGTGGAGCTGCAGTCTGGGCAGGTGCTGCGGGAAGTGTCTGGCTGGAGCACAGGCCGCAGGAGACGTTCGGACGGTCAGCAGGACCACCTGTTTCTGTCTCTGCCCGCTTTCGGCCAAGAGCTTTACTTAGAGCTGCGGAGGGATGAGGCTTTCCTCTCCGAGGGCTTTGTGGTGGAGGAGCGGAACGAAGAAGGGAGCGTCCAGCACGAACCGCACTTTCAAGGACAGCCTTGCTTCTACACCGGAACCGTTCTCAACCACACGGACTCCTTTGCCTCGCTGGACGCTTGTGGTGGTCTGGTGAGTCAGAACTTTTCTGGCTTGAGTTTGGTGGTTGACTGTAACAGGCCAGACTTCTAAGACAAAGTTGAAAAGTGCTTTTGTGGTTAACTGTTTGGACAGTCTTGCAGCGAGTGTATACATCTTTGATCGTGGCTTACATAAATTCAGATCATTTTCATTCCGAAAGGCTTTTGGTCTGTGGTGCATTAATGCTGGTGCTGAATGGATATTCAGCATGTAGGTTCCACATGATTGCATGAATGAAGCTCATGCATGAGATTGCATGGAGAATCTGTGGAAATTAATTCTATGTGGGTTTAAAAGTAGAATCTGCAAGTATGAACGTGGGACTCTCTATAGAGATTTGTGAAATATGGACAATCCGCATGTGTTTTGCATGCAGAATCTGATATGAATGGATGGTCTGCATGGGGCTGAATGCAGGTTCTACATAGAACTGCATAGTGAATTTGCAAGTATGGATGGTTTGCATGGGAATGGATACAGGTTCTGGATTCAGAATCAGCATATGTAGAAATGGTTTGCATGGGAATGAATGGAGGTTCTGGATTCAGAATCAGCATGTAGAGATGGTTTGCATGGAAATGAATGGAGGTTCTGTACGGGACTGTATGGAGGATCAGCAGGTACGGATGCTCTGCATGGGAATGCATAGAAGTTCTGTTTGGATAATTTGCATGGTTAGTCTGTAAACAAACATATGGGGATTCTGCATGAAGAATCTTCATGGATGAAGGGACTGCATGGGACCCGAATGGGTATAAAGATGCTGTACCTCAGTTTTCACATCTGGCGTCGGATTATATGGAGACTTCAAGATTCATTATGCATGGGGAGACTGCATGCCTTGCCTGTTTCGGAGGGTCAGAGGCGCTTCCTTGGCTCAGGTGTGCCTAATGTCCGCCTTTGAACTCTCTGTGAAAAGGCAGAGTGAGCCACAGTCAGTCAGAAAGGCTGAATGGGATGAGTAGCACCATTGTGCTGAGCGCTCAGGCTGCTTTTGGCCAGGTCACTGGGTCAAAGTGACGCCCCCGACCTTCCCCACCACCACTTCAGCTGGGGACAGTACAAACACTCAGACAGTGGAAAGAGAGAACGAGGCAGAATGGTGGTGTTTGTCTGTACATGGGTGTTTGACTGCAGTTTTTGGGGTGAGAGTGCTTAACATTGTTGCACTTAACACTAGTTGAGGGGCACGGGCCTTCCTTCATTCCATCACTGGCACAGTGCATGCTTTGAATTCTACAATGTTTGTGTGCATGTGTGTGTGTATGTGTTTGCATGTGCAACATTTGGCGTGTGCCTGGAGGCAGTCCCTGCTGGATCTCTGACTCCATGCTTTGGCTGCTTCTCCCACTTAGTCTCCTAACCTCTGCTCCACACACCATATTGGGTCATCGCAATCCAGTCACTCTCAGTCATGCAACACTGACTAATTACAAACTGACAGCACCGTTTTCGATATGTTTTCCGCCTGCCAGACGTTTTTTACCACCCCCAGCCCCCAACCCCCCCCCTCCATATAAGCTCCGTTTAGGCCATAACTATGTGGAAAATGAGGTCACCCTTGCCGCGAGTGCTCCAGGCACATGTGGAAGCGGGACTGGGTCAAGCTTTCCTGACACCTCCGGGCAGCATGACAGCTCGCAGAAAGCAGGACGCCTCCCCACATCAGCTGGAGCTCAGCTGGATGTTTTGACTAGCCTCGTCTCGCAATCCTCCAACGGCTCCTGGCCCCTTCCACCGGGCCTGCAGAGGACCGAGCAGGCTGTCTGCAGGCGCACCAAAAATGCGGGTCAATAGGGATGTGACCAGAATCAGTAACCCAACCTGCATTTGTGTTTCGAGACTAATTGAATTCAGTGGTTTCATTCCATAGGTATCTATATGTTGACTTCAGAAGTATTCTTTATGTATTGGTACCTACTGAGCTTGCTTGCCTGATTTAGTGTTATTTTGATTGATTGTGTGTAATATTCATGTAGTTTCATCACATCTAGAAGTTATATAATCCTAGAAATGTTGCTTTGTAACCAAGAAAAAAACATTTAAAAACTGTTTAACATATTTCTTAGTTTGTGTGTTCATTTTCATTGCAGATTTAAAAATGCAGTTTAAGAAATAAAGATGATATTTTTCCCCTTCACCACTGAATAGCTATTTTTTTTTCTTTTCATGCACTATAATATTACATTCAGCAGTTTTATTTTACAGGTAGATGTGTGTGTTGATTTCTAGATTTTCTATCTATATACAGAACTTGAATCTTTTTTGCACTGTTTGTATGTTACGTTATTCTGCACGCCTCGCGATAACTAGTGATAGTTAGGGCAAAACTAAAACAATTTCAGGCCTAATGCATTTTTATGATGAACCAGAGTATTGCCAACTTCTAGTTTGTCAGAACACTCAGCATTCTAAAAGTCCAATATTTAAAACACAGGCTGTGTTTAATGGAGTTCATCTCCAATGCTTTACACACCAAACTACCCCTCTAGCTACACACTAACATCCTTGTCACGATACAGCCATGCAGTTTGAGATGATAAGATATATTGAATCATTGGTCCGGATCTGCAGGCGAGGGAAACGTTGGGATAAGACCAGTATCAGTGATGTGACTCTGCATTTGTGAGTGAGAATGTGAGCCTGGTAGGTAGCACGTATTCCAGTGGCACTTTAAGGACTTTTTTGGGATCACATGCTTTTTCTTGGCTGGGTTTCCAGTTAAACAGTCTTCAGGCTAATGGCTGGATGACAGTCATGCAGTGCTGCTGCTCTCTGGAAGGAGACTAATTGCAGCCCTGTAATTTGACTATGATTTTGAATGGGATTTCACCATATATGGGCTCCTTTCTGACATGAGCTTATAATGATAGGCTTGTGGGTTGGGGGGGGGGGGAAGGGGGGGGGGGGGGGGGGGGGGGGGGGGGGGGGGG
>JBBMFX010000035.1:2490225-2500686 GCA_037832545.1 Rhabdalestes septentrionalis | reverse complement strand
TTTGACATGAGCTTAGAATGAGAGGCTTGTGGTTTAGTCCCCCCCCCCCCCCCTTCTGCACAGTGCAGATATAATGGCCCTTTAGGCGCTTGGTGCTCAGTTCATGCCCTCAAAATACACACTAATATGATCAAACAAACTAATCAGAGAACAGGGGTTTTTCTTTTTTAACACAGACTGGTATAATAAGTTTTATTAGCTGATGTATATTCATGGGACTCTGAATTTGGGCCTGAAGCGAAACAGGCAGCATAGGGATGTGCAGGAGCAGACTCCTGTGGAATTCTGTGTCTTTCTTTCATATGGAAATTCATTCTGTGGGGTGTATTCTCAATAGCGTTTCTTTCATGCCTGGCCCCCTGAAGGACAGCCCCGAAGCTTAGCTCGGGTGCTGATGTGCTTTTCTTGGAGGGAAGTGGGAAGAGGGATGGTGCAGTATGTTGGAGCTCTGCAAGGACCGTATTTTGTCTGAAATGGTTGAGAAAAGGGTGGCTCTTGCTCCATCAGACTTTTAACAAGCAACAACAGACTACATTGCTTGTACCTTGCAATTGGCTCTGTGACCTGTCCGGGGAGTGGTGCCACGATTTGATACAATTTCAATACATTAATAATACAAAGATTTAAAATGTTGAACAGTGGCTTATTATAGGACCACTTTCCTTCAGGTTCAGTAAGAACTGTCAAAACAGTCAAAAACAGTAGCTGTATAAAGACCATCTTCCATGCATGGATAAATACCAACAACTAGAGATTAAGTCTATACCAACTCACCTCGACCTGCTAGTTTGTGTTATGAATCTTATTGCAAAAATGAAGGTGAAAACCTCTAAGAAGTCTGTGGGGTGTTGCAAAATCCTCTATTCCAAATACTTTTTTAGCTGTGAAGTTTTGAAGTGGGCCCCGCTGTGGCACAGTGGGTAGCACTGTTTTCTCACACCTTCAGGGTTGGGTGTTTGAATCCGTGTCCTGGTCTTTTGTGTGTGTGTGAGTGAGCGGAGTTTGCATGCTCTCATTGTGGTGCTGTGGACTGTCTCCAGTTTCTCCCACAGTCCCAGGATAGGGGGTACCAGCAACCCTAGTAAGGATTAAGCAGTTATAGAAAATGAATGCATTTTTTGAAGTTTGGCCCTCAAAACTATAACTGAGGTTAATTTGCAGTTCTTTAAGAGCTTCACCACTTTGAGAGCTTGATTTTCACTGGATTGGGTTAAATGGGTATGAGAGTAACTGTGTTGCAGGATGTTTTATAGTCGATTATTGATTTTGTATGGTATTAATATAGTTCCATCCCATCTAGAAGTTTGTTGTTCCTGTGGTCTGAAAAACTTTAAGCAAAACATTTCCTGTGTTTTCCTTGAAACTTATGAACGTATGAGAAAGTGTTCATTTGTATTGCAAATCAAATTATATAATTGAAAAACATTTTGATGTTGTATTCCTTCTTAAATGTTTGTAACATTTTGAAAATACTTCATTTTGTGTATTTTTACTGACTGATGTAATTATTTCAGTGATTCTGTTTCGTAGTTAGATATTTGTATGTGGCTTTCTGTCTGTTTAGCTATTTAATGTGAATCTAGTTTTATATGTAACATTATTTTGCGCACCTCAACATAACCAATGATAACCAATGGCTTAACTAAAATAATTTCAACCTGAATGAACCATCGTGGTGAATTGGTATATTGCCATATTCTAGTTTATCAGAACACTCAGCATGATAGAAGTAAAAAAGTGTAAAGGGGGCATTTGGCTGCTTCTATTATCCAGTGCAACTTACAGTCATTATTCACAGGGAACAATTCCCCTGGAGACACTGAGGGGTTAAGTGTTTTTCTCAAGGAAACAGTGGTAGAAAGAGTGTGTGTGTGTGTGTGTGGTGTGTGTGTGGGGGTGTTTACTTGTGACTTTGTGGTCATTAGATTCACAGGCATGGGTTTTTTCCCCAAGGCTACTATCATCCTAAAAAAGTCCAAATCTAGCGTGTGCCATACTTGAACCAAACTAACACTCTAGTCTCATCCTAGTCACGATACAATCATACAATTTGAGACAATAAGATAAACTGTTTCGTTCCATAATTATATATACTGTGTTATACCCCTAGTCTTTTATACTGTTGAAAGTGTGTGAACCTGCTATGCTAACTGTTTTGAATCTGCTGCTAAATCCGAATCATTTGACTTGATTCTCTCGAGCTTTTTTGTTAGCCCACCATTAACTTTACATGATGGATTACTCAACCATACCTGTACTGTATGTTATTTTCCAAAATTATGCTGGTATTCCATTAGCAATGTCATTATATTTAATCGTTTTCTGGCTAAATGCTATGGCTAGCTGACTTTTTACTCCAGAAAGTGCAAAAGTCAAGTGTTATAAACACCGCCATTATTATAATGACTGATTTTCATTTGTAATGTGATGTAGTTTCTTCATAAAATTCTGCCTTCAAGCATGCAAAGCAGTTGCCACAGTGATTACAGGCCAAGTTGACACAAGCATTAGCATTAGCCCTTAAGTGATGTTGAGCGCGAGAGAGAGAAAGAGAGAGAGGGAGAGAGAGAAAAAACACTCTTAACTCTGTTAATGTCATTTCAGAGTCTCCTCGGCGCGACCATATGCTCCTTCACCGTCTTTAACCCGTACCTGGTGCGTGTGGGGTTTGCCTGTACGCGTCTGGGATGAAAGCGCATGCTTTACGACCCCGTTCCACCACTCCCTGTCAGCACTCCTGTCTTCTTTTTTTCTTTTTTCTTTCCTTCCCAACCAACTCCCTTCACGCCTGGCCTCAGTGCCCCGTCTTCTCACCCCTTCTCCATCCATCTTCCCGTCCCTCCGCTTTGTTCAGCCAACCGGATCTCGTGCTGAGGCCATCTGACCGAGTGTAGCCGTTCTGACCCCATGCTGACTCAGCGTTTTCCCAAATTGTCCGTCTGCAAGTTTAGTTGCAGATGTGCAGCTTTAGAGCACGAATGATTTTAAGTTTGTACCCACTGCAAGTTAAGTTGGGCCTGCTTGACCTTCCTGAATTTTACAGAATGTAGCCCATTTTAATTTGTACTCTTTGAGATATGTCATAGCTAATAAGCTAAGAAAGGAAAATTCAAGATTGAGCTTCCTGAATGAAAAGATCTCTCCCTTGTCTAGCCTTAACAGAACTGAGCTCATTTGAACATCAGTATGAGATTTTTACCATTTTCTCACACTTAAATTCAGCTCCAGTGAAATGCCTTCCGCTAATCTCAGCCCGATACCTTAAGATCTTTAAAATGATAAAATGCTCTTTTTTCTCTTACTGCTCTGATCTTTATTTGTCTCAGATCATCAGATCTTCATTTAAGCCAGAAGATCCCAAAAACCATGTTTAGATTTTAAATGACCTTGTACAAAATCGAAAATGTCTCCACTACCAAAGTCAGACAGTTTGGAGATCCATAACGTTGTGTAGGAGTTACATTTTGTTCCTTATTGTCCCTAAGGATATTTTTCAGTAATCTCCATATAGGAAGATGATTTATTTATGATTAGACAATGGAAAGACGGTTGTGAATCTCAACATTTTCCTCTGGGGAGCAAGCTACTGTTGTTCACATGACTTGATGTTAAAATACTATCCATAATTCAAAAGAATAAGAGGTTAGAACTGGATCAGTCTAGTGACTGTTGTGTTATGTGTTGTGTTAAGGGTTCAGTGCTAGCGCAATAAGTTAGTGGGTTGGAGACCAAGACCTGAAACCGCAGGTATTTTGGACCAAAGCGGTTCTTGTCTTGGCTGGGCCAGACAAGGCCACCATATGTTGTAGGTTCCTCAGAGGCCCATTGATGGATGGAGCTCAAGACTCTGACACAAAGTCGTACGGGCTCTATCAGTGTAGAGCTCCTGAGTGCAGTTAACATTGGAAACTACTACTGATGTAACGGGATGCTGTGATTAGGGATGGGTATCAGGAACCGGTACTAAATATCTACATACAGGAAACAGTTTAGCTCCTCATTTCTCAAAAGGTTTTTTTCTTTCTGTTAGGGCTACACAATATATTGGTATCATGACTTTGGTCTCTCCAATTCTGATATCATATAAAACTGCAAAATGTAAATTAGCCTCTGACCAATCATGGCTCTATTTGAGCTTTACTGGGTGTTCTGAAGAACCGACAAAAAAATTTAATAATTAAAAAACACTGCTTGATGTGAATGGTCTTATTTCTATTTGGCTGCCCCATATTGCAGCAACATGGGGACTCAGAAATACAGCATGAATGAGTGGGGCTAAACTGCCATAAGCAGAATAAGGAAATATATTTAAATATTGGTTTTGTGCCAACACAAACAACTGTGAAATGTAGATGGACTAAAAAGAAGTTCTAACGTCTAATCATCCAGAGTATCACATTTTTATCTGGTGATGAAGAAATTGAATAGAATGGAGTAGAATCTAAATGGTTCTTTCCAACCACTTAGAAGTGGAAATATAGCTAAGTGACATCTTTTTGAGTGGCTGATACTGCCGAATGTGATTGGCCTGAATGAAATAAGCTGCAATTTTTTAATACAGTTGTTTCTTTCGCATGACTGAAGTGTTGTTCCCAGTGAGGGTCAGAATTAAGTAGTCACACCGTTATAATACTCTTTTAATTGCAATTAACATGCCATCTAACTTGTCAACTGTGAAAAGTAGAATGATACAACAGTGAATAAACTTATATGCACAGACTAAATTGACTTACTCAGTAAACCTGTGATTCAATTTAAATGAATGGGTTTTGCAGTACTGACTTTGACTGGGTCTTTACACAACCGCTCAGGCAGAACATAATTTAGTCACTGTAAGGTAAAATAATGCTTGGAAGTTTCTTAAACTGCTTTCTGTCTTTGTGCCTCTTTCAGACTGGCCTGGTGCAAACCGGAGAAGAGACCCTGTTCATTGAGCCAGTGGGGCAAGTGGTGGATTCCTTTTCTGGTCAGGAGCACAAGGTAGTTCGACAGAAACGCTCCTTGGAGGAAACGTCCCAGTCCACAAACAATGGTCCGAAATACTGCCAAGTCATTCAAGGTGAGAGCCCTAACTGTAGACTTTTTCTTCATTTTTGTTTGTTATTACATATAGATCATTACATCCTCATTAAATGATTGTTAGATGCAAATGTGACATTGCTTTTTACATATAGATAATGTAGAACACACACAAATACACTGATCCACCACTTAGGTACCACTGTCTACATTTACTGCATGTTTTATCGGCTCATCTGAACATGCTGGTGCACTAGTTTACAATTACAGACTGCAGTCCATCTGTTTCTCTGAATCATCATCACTGGTCAGGACACCCCATAGGACAACCTGTTATTATTAGTGTGGTGAATCAGTCCAGCAATGACACTGACATTGTCAGGGAATTGTGTGTGTCTGCACATAGAATAGGTCTATGTAATCGCTCACTGTCCACTCTATTAGAAATGCCTAATATTAGGATGCCTGACCTTTACACCAACAGGGACTTTATTTACATTGCATTCAATACATAGACTTTAATATGGCATTGGACTATAACAGTTTGTAGCTATAACAGCTTCCACTCTACTCAGAAGACTTTCCAAAAGATTTTAGAGTCCATTCATTCTGTAAAGCCTTTATGTGCAGTCTCTGGGGTTGGATAAGAAGCTCACAATCTCCATTCCAGTCCAGTGGTGTTGGATGTGGTCAGGGTTCTGTGGGGGCCATGGAAGTGTCCACACCAAACTCAGTCCAACCATCCAATAAGTGAATATTGGATTTCAGTGTGAATTACATGTTGAAATACTTCCACTGCCCATTCAAGGGAAGGATAAATGAGGGGAAGGCATCTTGCTCAAAGTCCACTTGCAGTTGGGATTTGAACCCCCAACTCTCTGATTGTAGGGCAAACACCCTACCCTCTAGGCACAGTCATGCTGGGATAGAAAAGGTTTTTCCCCTGTATCCACAAATTTTGATGCATGCCGTTGCCCAAGATATCTTGGTATAGGGAAGCATTAAGATTACTCTTCACTGGGAGTAAGGGCCCTCGCCTAAACCTTTAAAAACAGGTGCATCCCAAAACATTTGATATATCTAACCTGTTGATCTGCTTTGGAGATGTAGATTTATGAATTATATTTCATCTGATGCTTCTAGTCCTTCATCAGAAGTCAGTTTCTGGACTTTATTTGGTAGACTGTTCAGTCCAGCAGATTGTTTAAATGTTTAAAAACTCTGTGTAATATCTGGGTATTATGCACACTCAAACATACCACTACCATGTCTGAGCATTAATCAGTTTTGGTCCAGTGCAGGTCCTGATGAGTGATTAAAAAAGTGGCCTCCCATCTGTAGCTGTAAACAGTTTATCAGTGGAGCTGATAAAATGGACAGCAAGTGTAGCGATCCTTCCTAATAAATGTATATAAAACCATTTTTACATATAGACACTTACAGTACTGTGCAGAAATCTGTTTTCTTTACTTTCTGATGAGTGAAAGAATTGGGACACTTTACATTAGTACGTTTTACTGTGTCAGGCTGTAAAGTGTCCAAAAATACAAGGAGCCTAGATAAAGTAGTTCCAACCACTCAGTATTCAGCACCACCAGTATACTGATCACCACCTGATCATCTGGAATGACCTGCACCTGTTTCTTCACTGGTTCAGGACCTCAGTTAGATGTCTTTCAGTAAGTCTAAGGAACTGTTCCGCAAGACTACATTAAAATATGAGAGCGTCTGGCTCTTTGGAGAAAAAATACGAAGAAAAGACTTTTGCAAAGTACAGGATGTATAATTTAATGAGACATAGTATTGCAAAATACATATGTGCACTGTACCCCTATATTACCAGTTATGTAAAGTATATCAAGCTGTAAATTATATATGCTGTATAACAGTGCCAAACAAACCTGCATGTGTTTGGAGTGTTGTGTTGGAATCCCAATGGCCACCTGAAAGACCAACGATCAAGTTATGAGAGCTCTTGCCACCACTAATTCCAGTGAAATACAGTGTCATTGTAAAGCCATTATAGCACCTTGCAGCGTGCCATATTTCATTCGCCTTATTTCAACCAGGGAGTTTTACAGGATCGCTTAGCTGGGGCTCTGTATTTATGATGTATTACGCGCAAGGAATCTGTTATGATAATCGCGACGCTGGGCTTTGCGTCTGTCTCCGCCTTCCCCGTTCCCCTCCAGGACCGCTCGCAGCTCGAAATCTGTCACTTTCATAAATCAGGAGTTTCACGGCAACATTTACAGCCATATCTAATCCTTTTGATGTCTTCATTTTTTTTTGCGGTGTTGAGAGACATGGCGGGGTGTTGGGAGGGGGGGAGCAGCTGTTTTGGTTTTTAATGTGCATTCATTTCTCTGGTCAGTGTCACTGGATTCCTGTTGGAACCTGCTGCTCCTGGGCTTCATAAAAGCTGTCGAGGAAAAAAGGGGGCGAGAGTGGATTGTGCTGATTTCTTAGGTGAAGAACGAACGCCGTGCATATTTTCCAGCCCTATGGCTACTTCTTCTCCTTCCTTGCCAAGATGTCTCTCGCCGAGAGCGATCCGTAGTCCGAAAAGGCGGCTCCCGCGCTCCTCGAAGAGGCCAAGAAGCTCCTGGCTTCTGCCTTCACTCATATTCAGGGACAGGAAGTTTTGTCTGAGCTCGGCGTATTATTGGATTTGTAGTTGACTTTTTTTTGGGATTGGCATGGAAACGGCTGTAATTAGCCAAAAATTCAAGGCAGCATGGAGATGTACACTCTTATCGGCCAATTTAAACAAGGCGGCTGGAATTTCCACTCTCATACCATCGCAGTTTGCGGCCATTCCGAGATGTCCATGAAGTTTTTGAGTCCAACGACGGCTTTCTCCTTTTGTTTCGCCATTGCCGTAGCCTAATTCTTGGTTTGGCCCGACAGCGCCATGAATATTACATAACCCCGGTCTTTCTGGAGGAGGGGGAGAGACCACCAGAACGTTGACAACCTGTGTAAATAAATTCTTTCCATATGTCCATATCTGGGACTTCAAGTAATTGAAACCTGCTTCTAAAAATGAGAGGGGTGGGGGAGCAGAGAAGAAAGAAAGAGGAAAGGAAAGAAGGAACAGAAAGGCAGAAGGGTTGGGGGGTTCTTGAAGACCGCGTTTATGAGAGGGATCTGCGTGCTATAGACGGGTGCTTTTGTTTTCACACAAAAATGTTCTGACGTTGTAGGACAACCAGAGAAAATCAGGGCCAACCTACTGGACACAATGTTCCTGAGTGTGTAAATTGGTTCCGTTTACATTTTTTTTTGTTTGATATGTAGATATGTACTTTTTCAACTATATTACATATATTGGTATCAATAACATAAATATCACAAAACATAATGTTCATTTTTTCTATTCTTTTATTCAAAGGTACATGTGTATGTATTCTAGATGGGACTTTATTAATTCCAGAGGTCGGGACTCGTGCTGACTGATTTGCAACCTGACCCTTATGACTTACAGAACTGAAAGAAAATGAACAAAACTAATTCAATTAGGACTGCCAGTCTTGATGCTCAGGTAGGCCTTACATAATCTGGAACCTAAATACTTGACTTATATTTACACCATTGAGACCTGATACTCGACCTGGACTCTGACATCAGAGACTCAGGTCAGAATTGGACCCTTGATTCTCAAGACTTGACTTAGACTCGGACTCTGACAAGTCTCAAGTCAGACAAAAAATCAGACCCCAGATATTTAAGACTTCATACAGACTTACACCATAGAGGGTCGAGACTTGAGAAGCGACCTGCACTCTGGAATCAGAGACTCAACTCAGACGTGGACTTGGACCCTAAAACTCAACTCAAATAGGGACTCAGACCCTGGATACTCAAAACTTTGCTCTGATTTCCAACACAGAGATTTGAGACTTGAAACTCTGATATCAAAGGCTCAAATCAGACGTGGACTCAGTTCTTAGATACCCAATACCCAATACTTAGCTCCGACTTGCCCCCAGGAGACTTGGGACTCAACCTGGCATCGAGAACTCCAGAACTTCAGACTCAAACCTCTTCGACTTACACTTCTTGAGCCAGCCTTGGGCTTCAGAAAATCAAAACTTTTGAATTGAAGTTAGAACCAGATCCCTGAGCCTCAACTTGTATCCTAGGGGCTTGAAACTCAGACCTCACAGACTCATCCTGACACTGTATAACAATAAGAAATTGTGTGTCTATGTGTCTGTGTGTGTGATTAAACTTCACTGATCTGCAGTTTGGAGCTCCAGGTGCTTTAGCCATCGCGCTCTCCCTGCAGCACCTGGCGTCTGCAGAGCGGGTGAAGCCGAAAGGCAGGAGGTGCCAGATTTTGGGGAGAAATTCTTTCCTCTGCATTCAACGTCTGTCCCAGGCTGTTTCAGGGCTATGCCAGACTCCCCCCTTCTCTCTCTCTCTCTCTCTCTCTCTCTCTCTCTCTTTCTCTCTCCCTTCTGCCTGTGTGTTGAAAGTAGAGAAAGAAAACTGCATCCCTGAACCCACCACCAAACCGCACCGTCCCAGGAGAAAGATACTGACTGAGACAGACTTTATATCCATTAAACTCCATGTCCTCAATACTTTAGAGCACACACACACACAGAGACACTTGCACTCTCAGTCTGGATGTGTAAGGGCAGCTCATGTTACACACAGGACGGAGTAGGAGTGTTAAAAGCAGAAGAAGTGAAGTGAGGAGGTGAATCTGCAGCTCATGCCTGCTCCTCCAACACTCTGTCCCATCTGGGCTGGTGAAATATGCTCATGTCGACGTGCAGATGGCAGCGCATTGTCACATTTTAACAGGGCTGCACAGATTAACCCTTTAATGCTATAGACCTGTCAGCACTCCAGCCCCCCAGTCTCATTACCCCATACTTTACAATGTAGCTTGCATTCAGGCTGAAGTCAAGACCAACTGTGTCAAGTCAGACAACTTCATGAAAACTTCATGACCATGGCCAGTCAAGAATGAGTTTTAAGATCCCTGACCAAGTCATTTCAAGTCCAGATGACATTGGTTTGAGTCCGTTTGAAAGCAAGTGTGATGTGTCTTGCTCTCTGTGAATGCTTTTGCCAACAAAGAACCAATTCTGTCTCCTCAGTAATCCAATTTAACATGACTAATGCTCATCTTGAACCTTGGTTTCATTTAGTAGTACAGTAGGGTGCAAAAGCCTTTATATTTTGCTTTGGATCCACTTGTCGGTGCAAATATACTATTTATCCTTGTCAAATTCCTGTCAAATAGTTGTTTCATAAATGTTTTACTGTTTCAGTTTTATCTGGAATCATCTGCACCGGTTTCTTCACTGGTTCAGGACTAAAGTTAGATGGGCTTTGTTTTGCTTGAATGATACAGTGGGGCAAAAAAGTATTTAGTCAGCCACCAATTGTGCAAGTTCTCCCACTTAAAAAGATGAGAAAGGCCTG
>JBBMFX010000035.1:2454345-2487557 GCA_037832545.1 Rhabdalestes septentrionalis | reverse complement strand
TCTCTGTCTTTCTCTCTCTCTCTCTCTCTCTCTCTCTCTCTGTCTTTCTCTCTCTCTCTCTCTCTGTCTTTCTCTCTCAAATCTCTCTCATCTCATCTCATCTCTCTCTCTCTCTCTCTCTCTCTCTCTGTCTGGATCTCTTCCTCAGCCACCCTGGCCTCTGGTATGTGCCATGGCCAGGTCATGCTCAGGATGGTCAGGTTGAGATAATGACGCGATTCTGTTGACGCCTTGCTCAGTCAAAGGATGGGGTCGTGGGAAACTGCCTTCTGTAGCCTCTGCCATTTCACACCCAATTAGTTCATCTGTTCTAAACGGTTTAACCATTGAAACCCAGAGCGTATTACAAAAATTGGGTTTCAACAAATAAAAATGGTCTGAAACTGCACTCTCTACTTGCTGCTCTTTTGCTTGGCCCCCCAAACTCTTGCCCGCTCTCCAGGCCCCTCCCTCTTTGGGTTTTCCCCACCCTCTTGTTGGCGGAGAATATCCTGAACGTTTTTGTTTTTTACATGCATTTGCATGTGACGCCATTTTTTAAAATCCCAGTCTCTGTTGTTACTATTATTAGATGCTGTTAAATTACAGTAACTGTGGTCCTGGGTGGATTACCTTCCAAATCTCAGCATGATGTCTGACACCTTGAGAATGATCACAAACAGTGGGAACATCCATATAAAGAGTTGTTTTATAATGCGATGACAGTTATCTATTTGTTGTGCTTTAGGCAGAGATCCATGTCCCTCACAAGACGGTCAAAGTAATATTTCAGGGTTTTAAGGTGTCCTCTCAGTCGGTCTCATTCTAACACGGATAGAGTGTAATGGCTATATTTTTAGTTCAGTTCTATCTCGAAGCCATTTTTATTGGTTTCTGAAACTGCCCTATAAGTGCAGTTAACGAGCCCTTTCTGAGTTGAAGTGGGTGTATGAAGGGTAAGGGTACTCCAAGGCCACTCATTTAAGAGATCTAGGTCACTCCATTTTAGTTCCATTTTAGTCTGTAAGTTTGTTTACAGTCGTCCATTTCATATCAAACCTGCTCTTAACTCAATGATGAATTATTTAAATAAAAAATAACTTTGGATTGCCCTTTCCATCTTTTATATATTGAGAGAAATTGACGCTGACGGTATTGGCCTGGACGTCTGTGGACGCTGGTCAGTCAGGTCCCGCAGCTGTCAGAAGAGGCTTGGAAAGTGTGTTTTGGTGGAATGCAGAGTTTTTGTTTTGTGTTTTTCGACTGTCCCATGAATGAAAAAGCTTCAGGGCTTGAGCAGGAAGCGAACGTAACTCAGGCTGGACGTGTGATTAATAGCCCATTTGTCAAATGTCCATTCCCAAGAGTCTGACTGAGGAAGGCTTGGTTAGGAGACAAAACCACACTTTTACCCCATTTATTCCAGTTTTTCTTTTTTTTGGAACTCTGGCAAAAGAAACTACTACAACACTTATGAATCAAGCAGCAAGATTCCCCAATTCATTTTCTCAATGCGATCCAGTCTGCAAAACTCTCATCCATTATGCACCCCCACCCCCAATGCCCCTCAAACACATTCCAGCCTTTCATATGTTTGTTTGAAGGACATAATAACGTTTTCTACCTCTCTCTGCCTTCTCTGATTTCAGGACTGACTTCTGCGTCCACAAGAATGAGCCCTGCGACACAGTCGGTGAGTAATAACAGCGGATTGGCTTCACTGTCTATTTTCTGTCTATTTTTTTAATGCAAAATATTCTGTTTTACAGCTGCAACAGCATGGAGCTCTGCAACATTTCAAACTGTGGCGCTGCTCCTGCCGTCCTAAAAAAGCAGCACAATTATTGAAATTAAGCTGTCAAAAGTCTGCATGCAAAAGGCTTGAAAAAACAAGGGGGTTTGTTTGTGTATAGTCCCGCCGCTCCTTCCAGAGCTTTGTCTTCTTGATTAATTATGGTGCCAGGGTTCCCTGAGTCGAGGGAGACAGATATTAATCAATGCGTTTTTATTATTGGAAAAAGACAGAAGTATGACACAGTGCGCTTACGCATCAGTAAAAGTGAACTATGCTAGGGCCTTTAACCCTAACCTACATCTTTCTTTGCATGTCTGTATGTTTTGCATAATCATATTGGCATTTTGGGGAATAACATCAACTGTTCTGTCCTCTAATAATAACACAGATAAGGCATAAATTCTAAATGTGGAATTTAGTCTGATATGTTTTAGTACACCGGATGTGCATTGAGGGCCCGGGTCTTGTGTAATGGGTGTAACACTAGTTCTAATGATACATCTAATGGTAGGTAACATCTAATGGTAGCTAAAAACTACATTGCTTTAGCTAGTGCACCCATTAGATTACTGATAAAGATTACAAATAGCTAGATCTTCATATTCAAGGGTGCTAATCCTTTCCTGGAGGGTTCATATCCAGCACAGACTGGTCAATTTTCTCCTCAAACACACTCAGATTTGGCTATTATCAGGTGAGAAGAGGTGTGGAATACGTTCTGGACACCAGACAATAGCTGAGCAGCCCATTTGTGATTCTTCTTAATGTAATATTCTGTAATTGTTTAGTGTTGCTGCTGGTCATTATGTTGGCCAATTGTAAATGAAAGCCTAATGGATGACCTATGGTATCTGAAAACTAAAAACTTTTATTTAGTTAATTTTCATGGTTATCTCCTGATTCGTTTATGCTTTGGAAGGAAACACTGGGGTACATTTCTGAACCAAAAAGATTTTTTTCCAGGTGGAAAAAAGTTAAGTGAGATTTTCTGTTGGTTACCTATTGTGTTAGATTCATCACCAAAAAAGTTAGGAAGAGGTGGCATCAAAGTGGGAAACATCCCTCTAGGTCCTCTAGAAGTCCCAAATAAATCATACAGCAATCAGCCTATCAGCCAATTACAGGTAATGATAGCCAATGGGTAGAACCAATTATGTGTGGAAACAGGCCTTCTGGAATGTCACTGATTGAGGAAATGAATGGAAGCCTAGCCAGTGGGCGTCTGTCAGATGGTAAACATCCATAGAGACAAAACAGTGATGAAGATCTGTCGGTGTTTATAAATGAAGTTTTTCCCATCCAAACATTCCACACTGAGCTTGTTTCAGAGCTCAAATGCTCTCACTGCCGAGGTAACCTCAAGGGTACGTCTTCAGTAGTTTTAGTTTGGGAACATAATTGTGCTGTTTTCCCCTGTAGACTCCCTGCAACCCCACTCTAACTCCAGGCTCCTCAATTTATTTTTCCACTTAAGAAAGTACAATTACTCACCTTTGGGAAAGTGGAAGCATACAGAGTCAGAAAAAAGGTATTGGGCAGGCATGTGTTCACCAAGGTACAAGCACTGTACAGATTAGATTAAGCCACATTTCCAAGACTACAATGACATAAACAGCACTAATAGGTTCTTAAGTATCTTGGTCTTGAAATGTCTGGTAAAGTCCTGTCACGCTGTAGTAAGGCCAGAGATTTTTTTCTGATACGACCAAATATCACATCACACAGTGGAGGCACCTAGTATCTCAGCATAGATTTGATACAGGATTGAATCGGATTCCCTACACAATGTCCAATCCAGCATTTTCTACCAAAATCAGACCAAAACTGACTGCAGAAGTGCCATCTTCGACTGAAACCAAGTCTATCTTTATGCCCTGGTATCATTAGACGTTGCTCATACACTTGCCAGAAGAAAGGCCACTTGACCAGGTCAGCAACAGCTGCCTCTTCTTGGGGGGGCATTTGAAAATAGCTTGGCCCTGAGACACCTCATGACCCTGTAGACTCCCAGCTTTGAAAAGTGAGGTGATTTGACCTCCCCCACCAGTTCACCCAGAGTCTGTTAATAGAGCAAACTGCTAATGTGCTGAAACCTGTCTGTCCTTGGAGCTTACTGTAAATGAGCCATCGTGCGTTGCCGCTCTTGTTAACCAAAGCTGTTCCCGGGGGATTAGGAGGCGCGATTAGGAGGTGTGAGTTTTAACACCCTTGCCCTGAAAGCATGCTGCTATAAAAGCTGAAGTATATTTGTTCAGGTTATACCCCTCGTAGAGTGTGTGAATAAGAGAGGGAGCCATCGTGAAACTGAAATGCTTCTACAAGCGGAGGGGCTTAAAGCGAGTGAAGGAGAGCATTGTCAGAGCGAGGGCCGGGGTGGAACATAATTGATATGGCATGATGGAACCGGCTTTGGTCACAGTAGTGCTATTATTCAGACATAAACCACTCCGCTCTTGGAATGGCATGTGTATGTGCGCGAGAGTGTGGACTGCACTCCTTCTGGGTGGCCTGGTCCCCCTTCGGGAGAAGATTGACACGGAGTGCAAGAACATATAGCCTTGCTGCAGTATCAGCAGGCCAAGCCTACCCTGTCAGGACTTGTTTAATGAATCCAGCCATTTCCACTTCTGCCTTCGGATTTCCACCTTTTCCTTACCATGACACACATTCCGCATGATTAGGATAATGCTGCCGGCCAGCCGCTTGACTGTATATGGTCTTTCTCTAATGGAAACGTCTAGAAAGAGCTTAGAATAACAGCTCGGCCCTGGCCTGGTGAGACTCCATCCGAATGACAACGATTGGGATAAAGCGCCGAGTATCCACTAAGGCCCTATCGTGGAACTAGACCAAGGCAATGAGCTCATAGGTATCAATCCCACCTCACTTCGCTGGAAGTGCTCTCTAAGAAAAATCTGCAACTCTCGGCTGAACTATTTCCGGAGCAGGTCGGTTGTAGGAAGCGGCAAGTGTTGTGATACTCGGGTGGGGGGTGGGGGTGGGGGGGGAACACAAGCTGGCATTTTTGAAGGTCACCTGGAGGAACATTAACAACTTCTCTTCTGAAACTTACTGCAGTTGGTCCTCATGGCTGCAGAGATCGGAACCAATCACTGTGTTGTTAGCTCTGGGAACTCCCACTGTCTGTGATTGGTACTAACACTGTGTTGTTTATTCTGAGACTTCTCACTGACTGCCATTGGTGCTAAACAATGGATTGTTTGTTCAGATACCTTCCACTGACAGTAGTTGGTCCAATTGTCACATGGTTGCTTACACTGTGTCATTGGCAGTGCTGAGAGAATTCTTTTTATCTACACTTACGAAAATGTGATTTGTCTTTGTTTACTTCTTTTGTAGTTTTGCACTGTATTTGCATTTGTTTTTATTGTTATATGTATTTACCTTTTTTCATCTCTTTTAATTTGTGCAAATGATTTATATTATTCTAAACGTAGTGGTTTATAAATGAGGTTACCTCCTAAGAATCCTCCCATTCCGATTATGTAATGGTGCTGCAACCATTACAAAATCTGATTCATGACTTTCGAAGCCAAAAATTGGCCTCAGTATTAAAAAGCCATGTCAGGTTGCCTTTTCCGCTTTTGAGGGCCATTAAATTTATAAACTGGTGGAAAACACCAAATCCTTCTCATAGAATTATAGCAGAACAAACATTTGTCAGCAGCATCTGAAGAGCACAAGCCACCCGAAAGGATTATCAGAGTGAGAAACCTCTGTAATGTCATCTACTACAATATTTTAAAGCTTTTAAAAGGGACTTAAAGCGACTCGAAACCACATGAGACAATGTTTGAATCACACTGTAATCTTACAGATCTGGCAGCTGTAATTACTGATGGAGGAATTCCCCTTTTCATATAAGCAGGAAGGTCTCATCTTTTAGATCTCGAGGATCAGAGGCAGGATTTCTTTTCCACCTCAGTTCATTTTCGAGGAACCTTTGGAGATGCGATCTGAATGAAAAGCATTGAGTTCACTGATGGAGATGGTGTGTGCAGGTGTCAGTTGACTTTCCTGGCTGTGATAATACCAGGTCTTGCTGTTTTCCTCGCCTGAGGTGAATCGCTGATGGTGTATCAGATGTGGTGGAATACAGCTGGCCTATTCTGCAGGCTTATCTGTGTTGCCGATGAGAAATTTTTGGTTTGTGATGGCGTACGCTATCATGTTTAGATATTTAGTGAGGTCACACAATGTGCGTCAAATAATTTGGCAGATATACTTTGTCTGGAATTGTTTGTCGAACATTCTTCGAATTGTGTATATTATTATTGTTGTTGCTTTGTGTAATATTATTAAAATCTCTGGGGGAAGATGATAAAGCCCTCTTGGCCGAGTACTTTTAGTTTTCTTGTTCTCTTCTCTAAATACTGCTTAGAACGACTTTAATGAAGACCAGTAATCATAGGGTTATCTGATATCTTCATAAGCCTTTCTCGACAAATGTCAATAAACTATTTAAATCTTTACAAAGGATGTACTCACACTACGCCTGGTTGCCTTGCACAATTTCCAAGCCCCCTCCCCACTAGTTTGTGCTCATACTGTGTTTAACGTCCCAGACCTGAGCGTATTGATGTCAACACATTCTCGCTGCCTTAACCTTTTCGTCAGGTGAGCCTTACTGTACATTCAGATGCTAAACCTGTGGTGTTCCCAGCTCCTTACCACATTGTTGAGTGGTTCTTTTGTCCTTGTGTCTTAGTTGAATAATTTGCCAGTCCTATCATGTTGTTTGTTTTCTCTCATTTCTTTCATTTTCTGGCATTAAGCAGATGCTTTTATCCATTCCCTAATTACAGGGGGCAGTCTCCCTGGAGCAACTTGGCATTAAAGGTCTTGCTCAGGAACCCAGTTTTGGATTGCAGAAGGTAGAATTCAAACCCATAACCTCTTGGGCCAGAGGCAAGTATTCTGTCCACAAGTCCACCAGCACCTGACCTCTCTTCTGCCCAGAATTTCAGAAAACACTTCTTGTCCCTTTGCCTGTTGAATGGGATGGATGCATTCGTTAAAAAACAAACTGGACTTTGTGGATCAAAAATTCTCAGGCATACCCCCAAAAGCTTAGTCTTATGATGCAATATCATCTATCATTTATGTTTACATACAATTCCCACTTTTATGTCCCAATTTTGTATTGTCCACTTACTGTGTTGTCTCAGATTCACATGCCTTTCACACAACTGTTACACTGCTATATTGTCTATTTGATTGTTTCTGTGATTCCTTGCACTATGTTCAGTGCTGCTAACTGGCCCTGTGCAATAATTACACTTATGGTGCCAAGCTCATCCCTCTGGAAGGTTTATGTAGCATCCTTACTACTTGTTTATTTGTTGTTTGTCACTTGTTTACTGTCTCTACTGTAACCTCAGTCTGTTGAATGTTAAATGTATGTTGCTACATGTTGCATCGTGGTCCATGGAGAAAGATTATCTCATCTCATAATGAATGTGTAAACAGCTGCTTTAGAAACCTTGACCCTTGTACCTTATTTCAACTGAGCAAAGCATCTGACATTAGTTGGAATTAGCCTTTGTAAAGGTTAAGTGTTACAAGTCACAAAAAGTACACCTTCAAAAAAAAGTCCAAGACAATAAGTGTGAAATGTCTCAGCCATTAGTTAAAAGTGGCTTAGCTATTTGGTCACAAGAGGAAATATATGTGTTTCGTGGTTTGCCTTATTATTTAAATGGTGTAAGGTATGTTTATGCTAATTTTAGATTTCTATATTGTGCCTGATCACTTTTGAATGATTTACAGGATTTCATCCATATTAACCCACCTTATAAAGTAATTTAGGTCAGTTTTAACTGTCAATTAACAGCAGACCCTCTGATGTAGCTCTGACTGCTTTGTAGCTGTATTGGACCATCGTTAGATTTTTTTTCATCATGTCCTGACACCAGTGAGTGCTGTTTTTGGTTTCAGTCAGCGCCTCCCTGTTTATATCCTATTGATATTTGCTCCACTGAACCGGAGCTGTTCTTAAGCCACACCGTGAACAAGCCTTGCTTCTGTGAAAGCCCTTATGCTCCCATCAGCTACCATAATGGATACATACCATCCCGAGGTCAGAAGGTGCAAGACAAGTCTGAAGAAATGTCTGAGGACAGCTTCCCGGCCCCAGGAGCCTCGACAGCATCTCACGGAATGCTCTTTGATCAGCGCCTTGAAGCGAATCCCATTCACATTTTCATGTCTGGCCGGGAGAAATGACATTTGGGATGAGCTGAACATCCGAAGCTTCATTCACTCTGTTGCCTGTCTTATGTATAGAGGGGAAATGTATGTGGAATATAGCACAGTTCAGTAGATTGTGTAATCTTGACATCTGCCGCTATGAAGTGCCTCCCTAGTTTTATAAGCTCCCCTGCTGTGGAGGTTTACTGTGAAGTTTCCTGTTCCGCGAGGACCGTAGGAAGCTTTCGGAGAAGACTGCGTATGAGCTGACCGCCCCATAAACTTAGCCTAAACATTCTGAGCGAGCTCCCATGTTTGGAGTATCCTGGGATTACTTGGCCTCCTTTTTGGCAAGTATTGTATATTGACTCTAGCTGTATGTAGAAGTGTTATGGCGACCTGTTACATAATAGATGTTTTCTTTAGTCTTTTCGCTCCTTTTCTTTGGTGAGTGACGGCGGATTTGTGCCGCAGTTATGGGCTCGGAGAAGACTCTGCTTGTACGGTCATGGCGGGCGAAGGGAGCTACAGTGTTTGAAGAAAGGAACTAAAGAAAATGGCTCGGTTGAAAATATTTAATTAAATCCCAAACCCCAAGCACCAGACAGTTTTACATCTCAGTCGCTGGCATCCATGTTTTGCTCAGAAAGGCGGCTCTGAGTCCTTCTAAAGTGCCTTCCCCTTCGAAAGTGCCTCTAATTAGAGCAGACAAGCTATCGTAATCAGGTGAAATGTCAGCCACCTGGTCCCATCAGTCATCAGCCCGTAACATTCACAGCCATGCTGTCACGAGCTGCGAATGCCACTGTGATGGAAACTGTAAGTGTGAAAATATGAACAGTAGCTGGTGCTTGATCCTGTGGGATGCAGCTGCAAAAGTTTCAAATGCAGCAGATGTGAATAAAGCAAATGACCCTCCCTGACCTTCATAAAAGACACTTCTTTGCTTGTTTACTGACTTTTTATGTATAAATCATGTTGGTATTCTAATGTAGACCAATTGTGCTATGCTTTTTGTTTTGTCTGTAATTGCAGGCTTATTTATTTTGTTGACGGGGGTGAGGGTACAAGGGAGGGTGATTTTGAAAATGTTGGCCTGCTGGAAGCTTTCCTACTCTTCAAACCAGACTATTTAATCCCTGGAAGAATTAGGACAAATGTAGGGGGCAAGTAGGCATGTGATTTAGCATTTTCATCTTTACTGGAGTGTCGCTTTAAGTTATCATAGCTATCCATGCGTCATTGGTTTAAAAACAAGTCGTGATATAACGGTGTCTAGTAAAGGCAGGTCAGACCCAGTTCTGCTGTCTGACCTGTATTGCTGGTAGTTACAGCAATGTCCAATGCAGCCTTGCTCAATTATTTTAGAAAAGTGGTCTGGACACTAATGTGCCGCTTTGGGCACAGTCTGGGGGTTTATCCACCAGAAGCTCCGCCAGCAGCCTCTCAATCAAAAGACTTTCTGGGCCTTTGTGATGCTCCATTCAAACTGTGACCTAGTTTTGTTTTGTAAAAGCCAGTCAGAGTTCTTCTGTCACTTGTGAGATTTTTTTATGAAAATGAACACCGCTGTGGTTCGAATGATTCCCTCTATACTGTGCAAACTCAGGCAGAACTTTGGGGGGCCATGAGAAAGCAGAAAGTTGCCTCATAATGATTGGCCATGTTTAGATTTATTCATGTTTGTTATCTCTCCTCGTCCTATCAAAGCAGCCTGACCATTTGCTCACTTCTGCCGCGGGTGGTAAGGACTTGGAGAGGAATATCCACATATAGTGTCTCTCTTCTGTTTGGATTACAGACTGTTCAGATGCAGAAGGAGGAGAGAGAGGAGGTTAGGAGCCCCAGCAGATAGCTCTGGATGCGTCTGCTGCAGTACCATCAGGCATTGTCACAAAACATATATCATGATGCTTGAAGACATATGTGTCATATTAGAACAGAGTGAAGGAAGAGATTTTTTGAGAAACTGAAGACCCACTACCAATATTGGTCTCTAATTCTCAGTTGTTGGGGGTTGAATGGTGAATGGGGAAACATTTGTTGCTTACCTGAAAACTCAAATGGATAGATCAATGGAATTATAAAAAGATTGATAATGGTATAGATGGAACAATAGGAAGAACGCTTCACATGGGAAACTCTGGTCTGCAGCTGCCATACATGCATCACAGGGCAGCAGCCAATCGGCATCAAGGAGAAATAAATAACGTACTCGGATTCAAACCTCCCGCCTCTGTGTACAGCTGTATTTCAGCATCCCAAGATGCACTTTCATTGCATTTCTCTTATAAATACCAAACAGCTTTGTAAATATAGAAATATAGCTGAATTTAATATTTATGTAAATCTTAAAATGTAAATTGTATTTGTCTTAATAATTTAGCACTAAAAATTCATGAAAACACATTTTTCCTTTTTTATTTAGATAAAACTAAGGACAAATAGGCTAACCTATATTTGTGTAATAAACTATACAAATTGTTTTCAAAGGTTCAAAAATGTATTTAAAAGCAAAGAAAATGAAAATAAAATAACAAAAACAGCTTAGTTTATGATATAAAAATCATGATGTCATATCGACATTGGAGAGAGATGTTTGACAGAATCAGCTGACTCATCCTCCCCCCAGCATGTGTGGGTATGAGTGTGTGGGTAAGTGTGTGTGTGTGTGTGTGTGTGTTGGGCTGGGGTGAGTGTCAGGTCTGGGGCAGGATGCTCCTTGGTCAGAAACAAAGCCTGTGTTCTAATTCTGCCGAGCTGGCCTGCTGGGTCCGTGCTCTGCTGAGCTGGTACAATCAGCCCGCCTCTGAATGCATTGAGCTCTTGGTGTGCTGACGGCTAATTAACCCCAAATAAATAATTAGAAAAATATCGCTGGTGGCCCGTGGGAGCGCTTGTGTGTGTAGCCATGCGAGGGAGCTTTTGCTGGTCCTTTTCCTCTGCTGTCTGGCTGGACGTCCCGCGCTGAGCCCAGTGGCTGCGTTTGATCCCGCAAGTTTCCAACAAACGCTGAGTCAGATGGAGCCTGCGATAGCACAGGCCAGAGAATTTGTTTCATTGTTCCCTGGCTTTACACTTCAGAAGTGCTGGCCTGCCCAATTTTGCACTCTGCCACAAACAACATTACCTCACAGGCTGTGCTGCGCCAGCGACTGGGGCTTGGTTGTGTGTTTGTATGTGTGTGTGTGTGCATGTGTGTGTGTGTGTGTGTGTGTAAGACTCACAGACTTTCCTTTTCTGTCCACTGAATGATGTAGCCATCCAGAATAATGTGGCATGAGGGAGTGTGTTTCATTTCAAGATAGTTTATCATGATTTGTGTGCTAAAGAACAGAAAAAGTGAAAATGATTTAGATGAATTGGTCATTTATAAGCAAGCAGAAGGAAATTTATGTGTGCGTGTGGCTTAACTAGTTACACCGAGATGGATTGAGACAGATTTATACTGAATTTTGAATGGGTTTATTTTTATACTGATATTGGTACTGGGATACTTGCACTCCTATCCTGGGACCATTTGGTCATGAGGCCAGTGCTCTAATACAAACAAAAATGTTACCATGTGATACCATGTGACGTGAGCCTAGTGTATGTTGCTGTGCTAATGGGCAAACGTCACGAAACATAATAGTTTGACTGGAGGATGAACTGGGAACTTTGGTTCATGATAGTGAAATGTGACTCGGGTGAGATCAAGGGACTTTGGATGATGAAAGTGTAGTTTAACTGGAGCATGAGGTGAAGACATTGGTCCATAGTGGTGGAGTCTGACAGAAGTATGAACCAGAGACATTGGTCCATAATGACAGTTTGACTGGAGCATGAGTTAGAAACTTAGGTCCATGGAATTTGGCTGAGACAGAAACATTATTCCATGAGAGCATAGTTTGAATGGATCCTGAGTTTGGTCTTTGCTCCATGATAGTAGAGTTTGGCTAGGACATGAGATGGTGTCATTGGTTCATGATAAAATCTGACTGGGCAACAACTGGTTGATTTTCTAGCTTTCAGTGAGGGAACTGTGAGTGTGTGTGTATGTGTGTGTGCGAAAGAGGGAGAGTGAGAGAGTTTGAGTGTGTGTGTATCCTGTTGATATGTGGCTGTAAAGCATCCTTGGATTTGTAAAAGGCACTGTATCAAAAAGACTTCATTACACTGTACTAATTGGTATATGTTGAACCTTCATGTTACTGTTTGTGAAAGTTCGGTCACACTGTACATTATTAATAAGGCTTCAGGACACTAACATAAGCCTATTATGACAACTGACATAAATCTACATGAACATTTCTAAAGGCCTGTTCCAACAAGGTATAGATATCTGAATGCTGCTTGATAGAATGAGCCATTCTAAATGTTTTATAGGTTCATATCAGTTATTTTTAATGGCTTATGTATGTATGCACAAACATAAATATGTACATTTTATGTCGTGACTTGGCAAACTAAACTTCCATGGGCTGAGTTGGAGGATATATGTAAATGGATTTTATGACATAATACAATGACATAATACGATGTCTTGATTTTTTTTCTGACATGTGAACTGAGGAGTCTTCCGCAAACTCGTCCCCCCTCATATCGTCCCGTTACTGAGCCTGTCTGCATGAAACCCTTCAGTTCAAAAGGCTGTGTTTAAGATGGAAATTGACACGAGTACAGTGAAAGCTGAGCCTCGGGCTACAAGGTCAACACTGACTCATTTCACACCTGGTTTACACTGTTTCAGCCCTTGCAGAGTACATGCATGTGTGTGTGTATGCATTTCCCCTGTTAAGCCAACCTGTCAATCATCCCTGTTTTACAGTGGGCTCCTCTATGCCTTTCTTGATGTACTTGAATGCACACCATAAACCTACAACACGCCGTAAAAACAACGTCTGCATCAATTCAGCGCAGCAAACCACAGAGTTTACACAGAGATGCATTTTAACATGGACAATGTACACACTGGCCCCAGCTTTTACTGTAAATGCAGGGGAGGATAGATAGGGTAGGTATAATTACTGCTCTCGAATAAGTATGCACGGTTGTAAAAAACAAAACAAAAATGAAATGGAGGGAAAATCCATGTAAGAATTTAGGACAACATCTGTTTTCCAATCAACCTGCTGTTCTTGTAAGCTGTTCAAGTAAGCTTGTTTTTCCACCGCAGCTTTCTGGCAAGTGCTGGGCCAGCCTATATACTTGGAAAGACAGGTTGGGATGTGAACGGCAAAGTGAAGAACTTGTTTTGTCCTGCATTTTACAGCAGAAGCTTCTGAAAGTTAATAGGTGAAGATTCCTAGTTTTTGGTACAGGTCAATGCAACAACTGGTAAATTGTCATTGTACAGCAAAAGTCCTCTTTTGAATGGAAGTTCATTTGGTTTGGGTTGGTGCTCTGGGTGTCAGACGTCATCCTGAGCTATGTTTGGTGTTCCTGTGTCATAGAACCAAAGTTATTGTGATTTATAAACCATGTGGTAAAAATAACCACTACTGGGGATTTTAAAAAGTGAACCATTTTTGTAATTTTAGGTTTTAGAAAAAAAAAAAAAAGTAAGGTCTTTGAACCCAGAAAAACTTGTAGGATAGTCCCCGCCCACAAGAGGGAGGAGCAAGTCCACAAAGGGGAGGGGGTCCAAGGAACAGCCAAATGGTGAAAGTACAGCAAGAGCCTATTGTGTAGGAGAACAAACACCAGTTTTAGACTCTTTTACATGGGTTATGTTTTTTAAATACATTTTTACTCATAAGAGTTAAGTGAAAAGGAACCATTACATCACTTGAATGAATGGATGAATAAAATTCATATTAGATGGAGAGATACTTGGACAACTGACAGATATCATGAATAAATGGATGACAGATGGGAGGAGGGTTAGATATAAAGATAAATGAATAGGTGTAAGGGTTGTTAGATAAAACAATAAATGGGGAGATGGAAGGATGGTTTGATTGATAGACATCTATAAGGAGGGGCAGGTAGAAATGTAATTTGATAGATGCAAGGACAGCTAGATGGACAGACTCCAATAAAAAGCTTTGACATAAAAAAGGTGTCCCAACAAATCAAAATAATTTAAAGCAGTTATTTAAGTACAGTAACAGTGTTTTTCTTTTTTACCAATGACTATCAGCCCTCATTTAAGTTTATTAGAGGGGAGTCTTCAGTCTGGACTGTAGGTGTAAACACTGAAACCCTCAGTTATGGGTTTTAGTAATATAATAAAGCAAATGAAATAAAATAAAATTCAGTGAGTTTCATGTGAATTCCTGCTGCTCATTTCATGTGAACCAAAGTGTTCATCAAAATCCTAGATAGAAAACATCCTAGAGTGTGTTGAGCTTGTTAATCCATACAGGGTCTCTGGCCATGTCATCAGTGTGCCTCTGATTCTGTTAAGTGGAATACAGTTCAGATGGCGGGTTCTCGTTTGAATTTGTTTTATTCTCACTGGGCAAAGTGATAATATATGTGGCACCATTTCTTTCTTATGGAGGTGATAATCGCATCACTTGGGTACTCTTGAGCAAGGTCCTGTCCCTACACACTGCTCCCCAGCAGCCCCCTGCCTCACTTGGTGAATGGGTAAAATGCAGAGAAAGAATTTCACATTGTTCACACTGTGTGCTGTGGTTTGTTCACATGTGACTAGAAGGGTAAATACATTAAACAAATTATGTAATTGCACAGTTAGTAATGCAGTCAATTATTTCTCTCTATTTGTTGAGTCTGAACTTTTGAATGTTTTCTTCTTGCAAAACAAAGCACACTGAAATTCTAATAGAAATAAAATATCTCTTCGGTGTATTCACAAATATTTAACAACAGACAAATATCAAAGATATCCAAAATTGACTCTCAGTGGAATAAGCCTTTGTAGATGTTTGTGCAGGTTTATGTCAGTTGTCATAAGAGGTTTATGAATACAGGCTTTCACTGATGTATTACTCACAAATACAATGGTGGTACAGAGCAAAAGATTAGGATCTCTTTTTACCCATCTTCTCTGCCTGTTTCAATGAGTTGCAAGTCAGATATAATTTATATAAAATGGCACCATGCTTTTGGTTTTGACAACAAAATTGGCCCTTCTTAATGGTTTAAAGAAATAAGGGAGTAATTTATTTACAGGCTAAAGCAAAGGTGGCGGTTATATCTCTTACCACCCAGGTATGAGTCCAAGAACCAAGGATATAGACACTTGTCTCTTAGAAAAAAGGTGGCTTATCAAATTATGACCTTTTGACCTTGGGTTTCTTTACCTGATGGCTAATTTCACACACCATGATGGACTCTTAAGAGTATTTCCTAAGACATGCAAGCTTTTCCTCACAATGGCTGAAAATATCTAAATATGAGGTCATATTTATCATCCATGCACCATTGATTCCAAATTGGCTCATGCCAGTCACAGATGGGGCCTCAAATATGTGGTTATTCATGGTTATACCAAATGAAATCGTCGAAATTGTTGCTTTTTCAACAAAACCATCTGTGTTTGATTTCATTCTCTTGTCACTGATGAAATTTATGGCAGTCTGGGGCCAAGTGAGGCTTTCTGGGTATTGTCCAGTAACAGACACAAACCAGGTGCAGGAGTAGACACGTTGAAAGTCGATATCCAGTGATGCGACAGCCCTTTAAGATGTCATTTCTGTTGGGTGAGTGTGATCGATGGGCTTTTAAAACATGTGACTTTTTTTCATAGGTGCCCTGTTACAACATTGGATAAAACAATCTTTTGCCGAAGGCCTCTTTTGACGTAGGAATGGATTTATCTAGATTTTTGGCTTCGTTAGTATCATCGACAGTCCACAGTCAGCATAATGAGAATGTCTTCAGTATGATTCTGGGTCTGGGTTGCATTCATAGCGTTCATAGCATGCAAACACTCCTGTAAGTGTGGCATAGCTTTGGTTAAATAAAACAAGCCGATTCACGAAGCTATGTTGGACTGTTCTAAACACTGGAAGTGTTGAAAATCAGGAATTTGCCACCATCAAGTTTTTTTGTAATTCCCTTATATATCACTGAGCGTCATACTTGGCACCAGCCACAGCAATACTAGTGGCAAACTGCACTCTTTTTGCACCCCGTACTACCACCTTATCCTCGTCATCTGCCATTGCTTCACATAATATATTGCACATTAAATCATGCCTAGGACAGAGTTGTTAAGGGGTTGTGTGGGTTCATGGTAGGAGATGCAGCAGCATGCCTGTAATTTCCTGCAGTGAATGCTAGCCTCCCTTCTGCATTGCTGTTACCCAGGCTGGTGAATCACGCCAGTATAATTGGCATAGAAATGGGGTCAGTATTACAAACCTCCAAGGTATGAGGAGGCCAAGGAACTGAAAACAACTCCAAAACACCAGGAGTGAGGTTAGCATACCCACACCGAAATGTCCTTGAAACTGGCTCATTTTGTGTAATCAATGCTAACATCATTACTTTCTGGGGACGAAAAACAGGCCCAGTGGAACATCTGGCCTGGAGATGGGAAAACAGCTTTGGCTGGTTTTGATTAATAAACCTGTATAAAGCTTGGGAGTTCTGGTGAGTTGCCCTTCACCATAATGGGATTTGGTTTGTGCACAGGCATCGCCTATCTGGGAGGCACCTGCAGCGCCAAGAGGAAGTGTGTTCTGGCAGAGGACAATGGACTCAACCTGGCCTTCACCATCGCCCACGAGCTTGGACACAAGTGAGTCTTAATTCTGTTAACCTATGATCTAACAGATCTTCTGAGAAGACAGAAACTCTCACCTTCTTCGTTCACTGGCTAGCTAATGAGCTCCACCTACCTTATTGGCACAGTAGTATTTCAAGTGTTTTATCCCTGCTAATTTAAAAATGGTCCACCATCCAAAAATATCTAGCCAAAAGTAGTCCTGTGGACAGAAACTGGACTAATGGATTTCTTTCCTTAACTATGCATCAGCATGGGCTGCAGCCTTTAACTGTACGCTAGCAAAGAGGGAGGTGTTTCTGATAAAGTTTATACACAGTAGCTGTATCTCAGGGTGAGTATTACTTTTTCCTTCCACAAGCGTGCTATCCCATTATCCTCCTTGGCCCGAAGAAAGCTTACTTCCAAAGGCCAGCGTCAGGGAGGCAACATCAAAATCACCTTGAAACATAGCCAAGGCTATATTAGCATTAGCATGGACTTCGTGACCGTGCCAGGTTCGCGTAGAGTTATCACAGTGCGCGCTCAAGTGGCGGCCGGCGGGGTGGCCAGGGCCTAGTGGGAGCTTTAAAGGCTGGCAGCCGTGAGTTGGCCCACGGCGCGTCCGACTGGTGCCGAAACCAAGGGTACACTCATGTAGCTGGTGCCATGGCGCTAACACACACACACACATCTTTCTCATACACACACAGGCCTCCATTGTGCTCACTCTGTAAAACACCTATTAAAGCGAGAATATTAGGGCTTTAAGTGGAGCCGTATTTGCGTAATGTGAAAGCTGTAATCTAGCATGTCATGGGGTTTGTTTTTTAGGGTTTCACCTGGATTAGCGAGCTAAATTTGTCGACATGACATTTACACGCTCGCCTGCATGTTTATGGCCACCGCACTTTGGCGTCTGCCTCAGTCTTTGAGGCATCCGAACCAAAACGCATGAAAAGCCTTTGTTGTTTTTGACCGTTCTTGTGGAGCTGGTCGTCTGATCTCTGCCCGATGATCTGAGTCTGCTTAAGCGAACGCAATAAGTTGTTACTTTAAAAATGCTTGGCCTTTCGTGTCGGCATTGTTGGAGCAATCTGCCTTTATTACTGTCTCTGATTTACATTTCATTACACAGCCATTCGTCTCACATCAGCAAGATTTCTGATACATTAAAGGCTCATTTGTTTTGAAGGCCTGGTGAAAAAGGGTGTAATTATATTTGGACATCATAAAAAAGTCTGTTCACTTAGCATTGCCAGGAAGCCAGAAATTGAATCCAGTCATGCCGAGGATCTGAAAATGTTCTCTAATGCAGCATTCCCCGTTCAGCAGTTTCATTTTCCTTGCCTGGGTGGCTGGGTACATGTTCAAGTGCTTGGTGATTTGTTAGGATTTTTAGGATTTGATCTTTTTGAAGTGGGGCTCAGTGCGAGCAAGGAAAGCACATGGCCTCATAATAGCTGGCTGTTGGTGTGGCAATAATGTTGTTACTGTAATAAGAATTATGTTTACATAATGGAAATGCACTAACAACATTGTTTTAAGAGGCTTTTACATTAGATCCTTTCTGGAAAAGGGGATTGGAGGTTCCTATAGATTCTTGAGAACCAGCGTCACATTGTGTTCACGTTTACATGGTACAAACGTGGGCACACATTCTGAGAGAGCTTAAATGGCTTATTAATGTTTTATTGTGGTTTTTAAGATGGCTGAACCAGATGTGATGGAGTCAGATCTTAAACAACTCCAGAAGGCCCAAAATGAATTGCATATATCCAAACAAATAATTCATTTGCCTACAATGTGGGAGGTGAAATATTATTTGTTAATATTGTGTTGCTTTGCCCATAAGTGCATGGTGATGTCATCAAAGAATCTGATGTTTAAGAGGCGAGGCAGAAGATTTAAATTCCATGAAAACCAGAAAGTATTCTTTTAAATGACATGAATCGTAGTTAATAAATCGTGGTCTATACGTCCATGGGCATGAACTGATGACAGAAAAAAGTCTGTTTTGGTTTGTTGACTAGTCTAAATGCAGACTAACATTACACTGATATTGCAAGTTACTTGAAGCCTCGACACTAAACTCAAACAATCCCCGTTACTCAAACAGTGTGGGGTGTTTTAGCCTGATCTTATGATGTCAGTTCCCACACAACACTTGGGGAAGCAGAAAAACGTGCTGGCTTCAGAGCTTGACCACAGAGTACAATGGGCCAAATTCTGAAGCCGCCAAGCACATTTTTCCCATAGAGACAAACATCTCAGGTCCAGGGCTTGTTTGCATGCGGATGATGGACCACAAAATGAAGACACGTCCCCACAGGACTGCGTAAAGACCAGCTGCTGTCTTCATATGATAAAATGAAAACTGAAAAAATGGACCATATCATCACTGTCAAAGTAAAACCTCATGTCTCAGGAGAAACAAAACATTTTCTGCTTTACATTTTGTCATTTTTTACATTTTCTATTGATCCATTCGTCTTAAAACTTTCACAGAATTTAAAAGGCAACGTGCGTGTTTCAAAGTTAAATATGTAAGAAAATTGGAGACACATTTTATTCCAACAGCTGCAGTTTGGATGTTGATCGATTGGATGTTGAGAGTATTATGTGGAAAGCTAGATATGCTACATCTACAGTAGGCATGTATTGACTTAATGTGGGACTATTAGCTACTGTTTGGTTTAATTTGGTTCATAAATTATTTGTAGCTTGGATACACAGTTCTAGATAACTGCAACAGAACCTTTACACTACTTGTCATTTTTCTGCACACCACCGTTTTTACAATTTAGTCATTTATTTCATAAACTCTCCATTTTTGTTCTTGTTAAACATGGTAACAACTATAAATGAAAATATGCCAAATAATACCTAGAAAGAATCTGCAACAGTGCACGACTGACATCCTTTTAACTGCTTGTGTGTTGATGCAGTGTCACATTTCATACAGTCTTTAAATTTTAAATACAATCAACTGTAACATCCTATTTGCCACAGAAATAGTTGTCTGGTGATCATATTTTAACTATATTAGGTGGATTTTTGCAGGTCAGTAGTGATTCATCAAAATATGACATTTTTGGCTGATAAAGACACAAATGGTGAACATACTGTAAATGTATTAGCAATATAAGTTGAATGCATGTTTAGTAAATATTATGTGAATAACATGCAAATGTGAAAAGTCTTGGTGTGTGAAAAAATTTGATTGGTAGTGTATATAATGTGGAGGATCTTCACACCTCTTGCACAAACATGGTTCTTCCATTGAAAGATTCTTCAGAGAAATTAATAAGGTTCTGCTGCGATATCGTCTCCATTTCGCTCCTTCATCATTAAAGCGCTGAAGCAGATCTCCTTCATGTTCTTGTCTGATGGAGCAGTCAGACTTCTGACCCTGTTCTGCTACTGTGGTCCACATTATTAGATTGGCAGTAAAATGAATGTGTGTTTACAAGCCTCTTCTTTCAAATCCGCTTGGAATCTGTACACTTTGGCTGCCTTGTGCAAAGTCGTCATTTCATCCCAAACCCCAAGTATGGACAGCTGTAAACTAAAGATGAAGGATGAAGATGAGTCAAGATTTGAGAGCCATGTTATCCAACCGTCCAGTTGTTTCTTTGAAGCCAGTAACGGTAAAATCACATTCTTTTCCTCGTAAACGGCCTCGCAGTGTGATTTTTGAAAAAAATTCTCCTGAGCTTGCTGTGAGCTCTCTGTCTTTTATTGCTTTTATTTAAGATGGAGGGAAAAAAAGAGACGCGCCCTGAAAATCCACCCGCCACATTCTTTATTAGTTCCTGCGTTTCGCTGCCGCTAGTTCGTTTTTCGGTTGTTGTTTTTAATTTGCAAATGTAGGTCAGGGCTTGAGAGGAAGAAGGCTGTTTCTGCCTGCTCTGCCTCCAATTCTCTCTCTCTGTTTCTGTACAGCTGAGCCTTGTAGCACCACTTCTGGATTTCTGGGGTTTTGTACAGTACCTGCATCTTAATTTTTTTTTCACAGGGCTCACTAAGGGTGGGTGAATTGGTAAAACCTCAAGTTACTCAACAGCAAGTTCACAAACTGTGATACGTGTTAGAATGCTTTACTTTTATGAATGAGATTAAATAGATAATATGTGCGGGCAGAGGCGAACTGTTTCCGAAAGAAATCAAATATTAACATAAGCTTACATCCTGATGGGTCAGGCACCGGGTTGCTACTTCTTTCCACAGCACATTGTTTCAGTTGTGAATAGCGGAGGCCGCAAACAGCCACTGGTAACCCTACGACATCTTTTAGAACTAGATCAGAATAATCTGGAATAAACATCCCCAGTTATACATCGATACGCTTAACTGGAGTTTTTTAGAGGGCACTTTTAAGGCTTAAGTGATGTGTATTGGCTACATTTGGTCATATAATGAATTCAGGTATCCATAATGTGGGGTGTTCTGGAGTCTGTTCCAACGCTCATAGAACAAAAGACAGAGAAACACCTAAAACAGCACACACACACTCACAGTAATTTATCTTCTCCATTCACTTTATGCTGTGGTAGGAAACCAGAGAACCCGTTAGAAACCCACCAAGATTAACACCAAGATTTTTTTACATTCTTAGAAGGGACATAATGAAGTTCCCAACAGAAATGATGAGATCGTGGCTTGGTGAAGGACTCCATTTGATGAAGAGGAGCTTGGTCATGCTGGGGTTGAGCTTGAGGTGGTGGGTCGCCATCCACGAAGGGATGTCGGCCAGACAGTCTGAGAAGTGGGTTGAGGCCTGGTTGCCACTGGAAGGGAATGAGAGAATAAGCTGTGTATCATCAGCATACAATTGTCAGAAAAAAAAACATGTGAGGCTTTTAAATCCCTGAGAGAATTAGCATACAAAGAAAAGAGAAGTTGTCCTAGGACAGAGCCCTGTGGAACACCACAGGAAGACATTATTATAGAATGAATAATGAAGTGCTGGATTCACACTGTGTGTGTGGTCTTCTCTTTTACAGCATGGGAATGAGCCACGATGATGACCATGCCACCTGCACTGGCCACTCCCACATTATGTCTGGAGAGTGGGTCAAAGGCCGTAACCCCAGCGACCTCTCCTGGTCCACATGTAGCCGTGATGACCTTGAAAATTTCCTCAGGTGAGAAAACATCACAACATGAAACTAAAACAAACCTGTATCAGAAACACTGTTAAAATTATTAATGCATTAATTAAATCCTGCTACATAATGAAATAGACTACGTTTAATTGGATGTCATAAACTATAATAAGGTGCGACCATTTGTCATATCTGAACACACCACAGCACATTTCTTCCCTGCAATTAACCCATTCACCAAGTGAATCATCAAGTGAAGTAAAGATCTGCATAATCTGACATGATAACCTGACATCTGCTGTGACTGTGTTTATGTCATGTTTGTGTTGTTATGTTGCCGTAAAGTGTTGCTAGTGTCATTCCCTACCCTAAAATCTATTGCCACTGCTAAACATAAACACACACTCTAGAACAGAAGTGTGAGCCAAAGACCAGATGATCAGAAATGTTGCATCTGGTTTAAACAAAAACATTTGTCCAGATATTTCCATTACGGTTTCATTGAGCTTCTAATTCTTTCCACATACTTGAGCTGATGATGCCTTCAGGAGCATCTGAATGGGGAAATCAGGTGGATCTGATTACAGCGGCAATAAAACTCTGCAGGAGACTCAGCAGGAGCTGAACACATTAACAATAACTGCACATCCATCCATCCATTCATCCATCCTACGAACTGTTTGCTAAAGTAAAATGAAACAAACTTATATCTTACTCTGCTATATCTTACTCCTCTTCAGACAAATATTGTAGCTAAACAGTCTCGTTGTTGATTTAGGATTTTTTAAAAAGATCTTCTGTCACAGATCGATCTGCGCGAGAAAGGGAAGGGGAGGACGCACACAGTACTATTTACAGGTTTTAATGGGAAACTTAAAACATAGAACGTATAGAATGAAACAAAGAAACACAAGCCCCGGCTCAAACCAAAAACACAGAACAAGAATGAAACAAAAAGGGCAATAGCGGATGAACGACCAAGACCTGTGCTCCTCAAACGAACAAAATAACAAAACCAGAATCTCTGGCTTGAGTTTTCCCAAAACTGAACACGGCCGGGAAAACATGGACACGTGCAGAGGGTGCAGGAGTGTGCACCACCTCAGGGCAGAACAGGAGGAACACGTGCCTGAAAGACAAGATAGACAATCATTAATAAAGGAGAACCAAGAAACATAACCATTCAGACAGAGGAAGACAAATACAGACTCAAAAAACATGGGATCGCCTGGGGCTTCAAATAAGGGAACAAACAAGGAACAGGTGAACTAAGGGGAAAAACAGAACAGGTGAAACTGATATACGAGACGCGATACAAACGGAGCACACACACTAGGTAGGGGACAAGGGAACCACAAGTATGGGGACGGAGATAAAACAAAGGGAGACAGGGAGTACAGAAAGGAAAACTAATACTCAGGAGACGGGGAACGGGATTTACGTGATGAGGACGAGGTGGCCGTCACATCGCCATGCATCCACAGCATGTTTAAGAACCACACTTAAAAAAGTACTAATTTTACTTTTTCGTTCATAGAGTTGATTTTGATTTTTATCTTGTTTTAACTCTCTTCTCCAGTTTCTTCACTGACTGACACATTTGCTTCTAAGAGTTTGTTCATATTTAGATGAATTCTTCTTTTTTTCCACTGAACCTATTGAATTCTTAAAACATGTTCTCGATGCCAAGGATGGGGTGCCCCTGTGTGCCTCATTGGAATGAGATGGCTTAAAGAATATTATTTTTATGCCCATTTATCTGCTGGGTCATTCATTTTGCCATTTTCCAGAAGCTGTTATTCAGATCCAGAAGCTGTTATTCAGAGTGATTTGCTAAAGCATACAAACAGTAGAAGAGGATCATAAAAAGGACACAAAGGGCCAGATTTGAACAGAAATGCTAAGCACAGTGTTAAATCTGTTTGAAATCTGTTTAAAATCTATTAGCCCTGTGATTATAAATGTATTCATATATACAGCCTGCTGGATACATGCATGTATGGTGCCCAGAAGACAATCATTAACCTGATTAGAAAACAAGCATGAATTAAGATTCTCCAGGGCTTTATTTGTATGATATTTCTGGCCAGCTCAGGTTAGAAATCAGTGCTGGTTTGTTGGGAAAACATATACAATCTGGTTGTTTCTCACACAGTCTGGGCCCTATGACGCATCTATAAGAAACCCCCCTGCATTTCTAGAGTAAACCAGAAGTGCACACACACACACACACACAAACACACACACATACACATCCACAGCCACCACACGTACTCTGCATGAGAGAGCTTTGCTCAAGTGGCTGCTTTATATGTAACACAGCATTATAATTGTGGAAAATCAGCCTCAGCCCTCATTGTGTGTGTATGTGTGTGTGAGAGAGAGATAAAGGCCTCTGACTGGCCTGTTTTGCTGGTTTCTAAGGCCCATTTCTGCATCTCTGAATCACATTATGTGTCTGAGGGCTGGAAGTACATCAGTGACAAGAAGCTGACTCAAACACAACTTAATACTAAATGCTCTTCGCCCAAATTTTAATACAGAAAACAGCATGCAAAAAATAGAGAGTAGTTCACGTTCGCTGCTGCTCGGGTCTCTTTATTATATGAATCTGTTGTAGATCTTAAACAGAAATATAGAGCATTCATTTGTTTATCCGTCCATTCTTATCCTAACTAGGGTTGCATGGTGTTACAGTGTAGAGCAGCACAAATCAGGCAAAAGGCAGAGAAACAACCTGCACAGTTGAGTGTTGCAGGAGATAAGAACATCACATAAAAATATGTGAAAAGACTGAATAGTTATTTCATTATCATTGTCTAATATTCAGCCGCTTTTCTTCTCCAGTTTCTTCACTGACCGGGTCGCTTCTAGGATTTCCAGAATTGAAATCAGAAAGCTTTATGCTGACTAAGAGATTTTTGTTCATATTAAGAAGAATCCTTTCTTCTCTCTGTCCCATCAATTTTTCCAAATTTAGTGTGAATACTGTTTTCTTATTGATATTTCCACTCTGACAAGTTAACAATTTAGCTCTGGTTCTTGATACCCATCCCTTGGGAGGTCGCCAGTCCATCTCAGAGCACACAATCAAAGAGAGTCTCACCAAGAGGTAGTTTAGGATCTTCAATTCACCTGATGCTCATTATTAAATTTAATTAATTAATTCATTCATTCATTCATTCATTCATTCATTCATTCATTTTCTGTAGCTGCTTAATTCTCACTAGCATCGCAGCCATCTCAGGATCTACAGGCACCAGGCAGGGACTCACCCTGAACGGGGCGCTAGCCCCCAGCAGCTATTTTTCATATTATGTTGAAAATTTTAAAACAACATGGGGCTTATTTTGAACAGCAACAAAGCTTTTAATTCCTATTACTTGAAAACTGTGCTTCATAACACTTATAAACGAACATGTTTGTAACCTGTTATACAGTATTGTTTACTTCATGAAGCATAAGCTGTTCATAAGTACAAAATATTGCTTTTAAAATACTTTATGTAATGTTTATGCATGTTGGGTATTTTCTATGTCTCTCTTTCATACTCATGCAGCTACTGTTTATTTGGTCTTATTAACATATCTAGTAATGTGGGTTTAAAAATGTTAGATGTATGTGCAAAAAAATGAGCAGAAAAATGTCATATTTAAAAATGCACTTACTTTGCATATTGCACAGTCAGCAGAGCATGTCATTTTCTATACGACCATAGATAGCCTTCGAAGAAAGTGTTACCAAAAATCCAATTAAAACAGTATGTAGTTCGCAGGATGTAGTTCAGTGGCTTTCTACTGCCAAGACAAATCCCATGTAAGTTTAAATTTACTTGACCTGTAGAACCATTCAGATCTGGATTCAGGAGAGTCAAGTGGTTCATGCCGCAGCTCAGTTGAACTATAACTTCATTCATAAATTGCCGCATTAGGCTGGGCATCAATGGCTTGTTTATCATCAGTTGATATCCCTCTTGATTAAGGCCCTTCTCCTCCCCATCCTCCCTCCGCTCAGTATTGATTTTCGTTCTCCACCAGAAACATGCAACATTGCTTTTTGATCCAGGCGCTCTCTCTGCTGAACTACGGCTTCCTCACTTTTTCGGGAACAACTTTATTTCTTTAATCACAAATGCAAACACAGAACAGCTGGCACAGCCGCTCCTCACCCAGCCAGTTGCCCTGACGTTATCTTGACAGACAGACAAGCGGATAAACTGACAAACCGAATCACATTATGGTACATGACAAGACAAGATTGAGAAGATAAACTGACAGACGTATTGATATTTCTAATGCTGTGGCACTAAAACAGCAGCAGTCTGAATTTAACAGTGCCTCATGGTGGCAGAAACCATGTAAACAAATCTATTACAGATTATTTAAAAGAGAACTGATTTCTTTCATGATTAATGAAAGGTTTAGGATAAAGATATTTAGGTTTTGACTGAAAAGCTCAGTTCAAGAGAAAAGTCAGGTTCCATTCATCACCACTGTAAACAACTCAGCTCATACCTGCAGTTCTGTAGTTTTAGCTTATTTGTTAAAGTCACTTCATAGCAAAGAGGTACCTGCTTGGCTTTATGAGGCAAAAGCAGATTCAACTCAGATTTACCATCATTGTAAATCCATATAAAATCTCACAAAAGGAGCTGAAGGAGCTTAACTTGGGGTTAAGAGTAAATAGAATAAAATCCATATTTGTATTGAGGCATCTGGTTCCATTCACCACCACTGGAAAGCAGTCTGAGTCAGCAAGTTTCTCTACAATGAATCGTTTAACACCAAACCCCCTCTGAATGCCTTCACAGCTTTAGTGCAAAAGTAAAGAAACCTCAAACATAAACATGTTTTGGCTGATGGGCTTAATTTGGGACCGGGGGACACGGAGTCTGAGAGAAGTGTGTGATGATTAAGGCAGTTATTGGTGGTGGATGAGCTTGCAGCCTTTTTACTACATGTGGGATGAGGGGAAAAATGTGTAAATTAGATGTTTCACCAAACGGTCCCATTAAACGCAAAATCAGCGCGGTGTGAAATTGTCTGTAGCGGTTAGCCGTGCCGCTGGATGCCGTTGTTAGCGCACGGTGGATGCCAGGCATTCTCTGGAATCCTCGGTGCTGTTCGCGAGCGCCGGATTTGCACAGATATGTGTCAGGTGCTTATCAAAACATCTCCACTTGGCTGTGCTTGAAAGCCCCTGAGAGCGTGGAAATGCAGGAGAAATCTCTGACACACACCACACTCTGCTCGGCCTAGTTTTCAGCCAGGCCCAGGAAGAGGGGGGGTCACCGGGGTGCATTTTTTTCCTTCAGGGAAATAAATATTTTGTGAGAATTTGCTGGGGAGAGGTGCTTAGGTGCTGAAAAAAAACTGATAAATAAAAAGAGCTGTGTGTGAGACAGTGTGTATTTGTGTGCTTGTTCCTCTATTCCTAGTTGCTTGAATAGAGACGTAACTTTATATTTCTAGAAGTTGTACATCTAGAAATGTCTCATCACACTAAACACCTGCTCACAGCTACTGATGACAATAAAGTCTCGAACCTTGAACCTCCAGGTCGAAAGCCAGCGCTTGCCTGCTGCACACGGACCCTCGGAGTCGCTACCTGGTGCGTTTGCCCGCCAAGCTGCCTGGCATGCACTACAGCGCTGACGAGCAGTGTCAGATTCTCTTTGGCACCAACGCCACCTTCTGCACCAACATGGAGGTGGGTGACAACCGAAAGCAGGGCCTCATTCATGCTTTGTATACTTGAAGTCTAGTGTCATATATCATCTCAGGTAGTAATGACTCTCTGTTACATAAATCTGACTTAAAAATTCATTAAAGGGTTAAAGTACTAATATTAAGCAGTAAAGGTTTGTTCCGCCCAAAATTTTTCACCCAAAATTTCTCCAGGACCACCATATCTAAATGCATGCAATTGCTGGTATCTGTGTCTATAAAACGCAACTAAATAAAGAATTGCCTGTTGAACATCATTGGTTTAACTGACAATTCTTTATTTAGTTGCGTTTTACACTTTATAGTCTGTATAACTGCATTAGCTCGCGTTAGCATTAGGGTTGGGGTTATGCTAGCAGACAATAATAATGACGCTATTAAAATGAATTCTAATATTTCTTTATTCAGCATTCTGCAATGTAATAAATGCAGTTATTCTGAAATTAACTGCAATTATACTGCAGTATTCTTAAGTATAATGCAGTTTCTGTGAAGTTTGTTGTAGAGAAATGCAGTAATAATGCCATTTCAGTTGTGCAGTTTCTAAAACATTACATTTCAATGCATTTAAAGCATGGGTTTTACCTTTAAGAAAACTGTGGCATTTGCATGGAAACTTCAGTACTAAAAGAGTGGCGTACACAGTGGTCTTTATGAATAAACAGTACTGTGCAGAAGTCTTAAAACATTTCTTGATAATTTGCTTTGAATCACCTTGTTGGTACAAAAACACTTCAATACTTCAAACTGTTTCATCTTTGGAATATTGAGTATATTAATGAACTGCCTAAAGATACAAGGAGACTAGAGAAAGGAGTTCCAACCACTCAGCATTCAGCACCACCAGTATACTGATCACCGCCTTGTCATCTGGAATCACCTGCACCTGTTTCTTCACTGGTTAATGAGTTGGAAATGCTTTGTCGTGCTTGAATGTTTCATGCATAGGTCACTGAACCAGCAAGTAACATTCCTCTGAAACTGCACTCTTGAAGCTTGGAAAATCTGGATCAAAATATGCACAGCACAGGGCCCTGCCGAAATAAACTCTTGCATCTTCCACGGCAGGAGAATTAAGGGAGATCATGATTGCCCTTTTCAACATTTTTCCAGGGTTGAAGACAGCACTTGTTTTGTAATTTATGAATGGTGAATTAATATTCATGAAACTATGCTGTACATAAACCACACCACCCATGTCCAGTGATGTCCTCATTCAAGTATTCATCAATGGAGTAACATTGGCTGGTCAATTTGTTTTTATTTGACTCGTTTTTATCACACTTGGAAAGTACAATTCAAGGACATAACTGTGGGAAAAATCGATGCATTGTGGTGGTGCTAATTGCTCCGAAAGCAGTACACTGGAGGCTTTCCGCCAATTATCGCTCTATGGCCAATTTCACATTTGTAAGCAAATGCTTCTCCCTGCCCAATTGCATCACTTCTCTGCCAACTTTAGTGCAGCGCCTCAGTCAGTTATCCGTCAGAGGGACAGAACTTGTGGGGATCTGGATAGCTTATTTAACAGCATGACCCAGAGTAGTGTGACCGTCCAGCTCCGCTTGTCCCTCTCACGGCCTCTCCAGGGGCCATATCGTGAACTGCCCACTGAGCAAAGGCATATCAAAACTGTCTGCAAGCTTTTCTTCTGTTTTACACGAGCCATTTGAGGTCGTTGCATGGATTTAAATTGCCTCAAATAGTTGTTTGCACTCCCAGACAGATTTGAGTTTCGAGGAAGCTGTCACTAACTGCTCACAGTTCTTTACTGCTTTTGCTAACGTATAATCACATCATTCTTCAACCCGGCTTACGTTCCTGTTCCCACCTCCTTCACATGTAACTTCATCCTTAATGATGTCCCACGTGCATTTTGGGTCGCCATGGTGACAGGTCAATACATTAGCGCTGCATGGCAGGTGCTGACAAGCCTGCTTTGGTTGCTGCAGAATGAGGTTAGAAAACATCTTGCCCAAAGCTATAAGCTCTAGATCCCAATTTGATGAGACGTTTTGAGGGCTTCACTAACATACTTCATTTTTTCAAATCCCCGTTGCTGTTAACCCTTTGATACCAGAGTAAAAACTTCAACTTTTAATTGGCTTATCTCCATTTTAAGTCCAATTCTACCCACATTTCAAACTTTCTGCACAATATAAATGGGAAAGATGTAAACAAAGTTGTTTAAAGTTAGAATGGTTCACAGTGGTGGAACCTGTAAAAGATTCCTCCATGAAAATTGTCCCATGAAATGGTGGTGAATACTTTTGACTTGTTTTGCAATAAGGTGCATAAAGGTCATTTTTAAATATATGAATATTGCTGGGAGTCTCTTTTCTACACCTATAGTGCACACAGAGAGCTCCAATTCCACTCACTGATCCTTTTTACTATGGCCAGCATGGACACACACTGAAAACTCTTGGAGTAGATTTTAACCAGTTAAAAGGGTCAAAGACATACACACATTTACTGGTGATGAGACCTAAAGAAATGTCTCAGGATGGCACACTCAAGGTTAAACCTGCTCCCAGGTTAGCTGGGCTCCTGCCTGGAGCCGTTGGGTGCATATTGCCTTTAGTCTGATTTCCACTCTTACTTCTTTCCATCTTTCTTCTCTTGTCTGTCTGGAGGAAGAAGGGATGTAAATCACTCGTTCAGGCCCTGCTGACAGGTTTATAGGGCCGGAGGAGTGCAAAGTCATAGAAAGGCACTCTCTCCTCTCATGTCAGGGTTAGCATATCTTAGCCTCCTCTTCCTCTGGGCAATGTAGGCACCGTGGCTCCTGGTAGAGACCGTAAAACAGGCCTTATCTACATTTACGCTCCTCTTTTGCCCTCAGGGGATGTCCGCTAATCTCCTCAGAGCTGCCACTGGGGGCTCGATCGCTTAGCTTACAGTAGGGGTGGAGTAATCTGCACCATGTGCACAGTGTTTGCTAGCAGAGGAAATGAAAGGCCTCGGATAGGGCTCAGGAGATGCCTCAGGGGAGGAAAACCTTCAGAACATTAACTTTTTTCTCTCTTACAGGCTGTTAAAATGCCACGCATTCCACTGACAAGAATTTGCTAACGTTTCTGTATCGATCCCTCCGTCTCTTAACTAAGTCATGCTAGTTTAACCAAAGGTATCATGTTGTTTCAGCACCTGATGTGTGCAGGCCTGTGGTGTCTGGTGGAAGGGGATGCTTCCTGCAAGACTAAACTGGACCCACCCCTGGATGGCACGGAATGTGGTGCCGACAAGGTAACCAGCTTTGCCACAGGCCAATGTTTGTTTAGCTCTGTGGGTTTTATTGACCTATCCACACAGTCCGGCATGAAACATGTAGTCATTTACTGAGAGGAGACTGTCCTACTGGCCTTTATCCATTATTAGACAATTATTAGACATGTACATTGTTCATTTCCCAAATACACTGCTGTTCGGAATGATCTGTGATGTTAATCTAATATTTGAAAAAAGATCAATGGAGACATTTCACTAATTGACTAATGACATACAGACTCTGCTGGCCTTTATTCACGATTAGCCCCCTATTAGCCACATTCATCATCCATTTTCCCAGATCAATTTCTGTTTGGAATGACTTGTGATACTGATCTTAATATTTTTGTATATATTTTTTCTAGATTTGTTTTATTCAAATATATTATGTTTGAAAAAGGTCTCTTGCTTCACATATGAAGAGTTACTTTTTCTATTATATATTTTGGTTATATATTTAACAAATTAGATTGTAAACAGTGCAGAGTTGAATACCCTAAACTATCATTTTGTTAATGTAATACTGCAAGAGATCATAATTAACCTGAATTTACAGCATAGTTTTGTAATATTTCTTTTTTATTATGTTCTTACTTTCAGTACTGTGAGCTAATGAGCGAGTTCCTGTTTGTGTGTGTGTGTGGTGTGTGTCTGTGTGTGTGTGTTAGTGGTGCAGGGCTGGTGACTGTGTCAGTAAGACACCGATTCCTCAACATGTGGATGGAGACTGGAGTCTGTGGAGCCAGTGGAGCATGTGCAGCCGAACCTGCGGCACCGGCGCGCGCTTTAGACAGAGGAAATGTGATAACCCTCCGTAAGCAACATACCCACACACACACACACACATACACACTTAATGCAGGGGGTAGTAAATGAGTCAAATCACTCTAAGAGTGGAGCTCCAGCAGCTTTAGTTGAAGTAAAGAGAAAGCAGAGCTCAGGAAATGTAAAGACAGTCTTCACTTTGATTTCATAAACCAAACATCATAGTATCGCCGACCATAGATGGCTTGGAGTCACGATAGTTTGAAGGTATAATACAGTGTAAATTATTGAGACACCCCTCATTTCTTTTCATTGAATCACCTTGGTGGTGCAACAGCTGAATTTTATGCCTATCTATTAAGAATATTGAGTAGATTAAATGAAAGAAATGGGAACGAATGTTTTACTGCAACAGGTGCTTGGACATACATAGTGCCTAGATGAAGGTATTCCAAGCACTCAGCATTCAGTGACACCAGTATACTGATCACCACCTGATCATCTGGAATCATCTGGAATCACCTGTTTGTTCAATGGTTCAAGCCTTAAGTTAGATTTAGCAGTAAGATAACTCTAGCCTATATGAAAAAGTAGTAGAAAATTTGAGTCCTTTGAAGCAAAATATGAAGAAATTAGAGGTGGCTTAATACTTTTTCACAGTCCTGTACACAATAATACTCATAAAAAAACCCATAAATAGATACGCCCGCCCCCCTCGACTCACAATTATGTTGCACAAACAAAGACTCCTGACTTGATTTTCAACTTTCCCTCAATGACTTGCCTTGGACTTGGGTGTTGTGACTCATAAGTCATAACTTGTAAACAATGTTCATTTCATGGAATTATTTATTTATGTCTCAAACTCTTTCCGATGACCCCTCGTTTGACATAATCCAGAGTTATTAGCCAAAAACTCTTCACCTCTCCCTGGTATTATGTTCACTGCGGGATCGATGGAAAGATCTCACCGAGCCCTATCTAACTGTGAAGTTTCACATTCAGAGTGCAAGATATATATATTTGTAAGCAGAGAAAATGAACACGGTGGAACCTGGCTGGCCCTAATAACTGTAGATGAATATACCCAGAAATTGAGTTGCTAATGGTTTCCATGATGTTGACATTCATAAACAAAATAACACCAGATCTCCTAAATCTAAATGACTACTATGACTGCATCTGGGTTCACAGTTACTTTCAGAGGTGCTCATTTGAATGTTAGATCCTGCTGCTGTGACTAAATGCAGGATTACACATATCGCACCCTAAAAACCATATAAACAAAGCATTTCACAGGACTGAAGGATTACGGCTTCTTTGGGAACCCACCCTCCATATCCGCACTGTAGCTCACATTTCAGGTCCCTGGATATGCCGAGACTGTTTGTGTGTGTGTTTGTGTGGGTGAGGACTGCTGAACTGACCCAATCAACTCTAAACCTGAGCAACATCATGCTTTTATTTGGGTTTCTGGCACAAATAAATTTTTCTTGTAGCAGCAGTGATGGTGCTGAGGCTCTGAGAGCCTGTTCAGCTGGAGTGTATGTGAGGACTAGTACGCCTGTTTATACACACAAGTGTGTGTATGTGTGTGTGTGTGTGTGTGTTTGGCATGGAAGCTCAGGGCGTAATCTTTTGTTGGATGTACAGAAAATCTGCTCGTTTCTCTTTGCCAGGACAGGACGGGGGTTTGAGGA
>JBBMFX010000035.1:2402506-2417265 GCA_037832545.1 Rhabdalestes septentrionalis | reverse complement strand
TTGTGTGTGTGTTTTTCTGTCTGTTTGTTTGTGTGTGTGTGTCTGTGTCTGTGTGTGTGTGTGTGTCTGTGTGTGTGTGTGTGTCTGTGTGTGTGTGTGTGTACGAAGTGTAGCAAAGCTGTATTTAATATCTATGTGCATGATAAAATAATGTCAGTGGACAACTGCTGTATTTCACAGCATTTTATTAACACCCTCACATGTCAGATTTATTTGCAGCATTGCTCTGGTTGGGGTTATTCTTCTTTTCTTGAAAAATGTGCTGAACTTGTACTGACTCTGAGCTTGTGTTTCCACTGAGCACAATCTACAGAAAATACTGCCAGACCTTTTATTCCCAACAAACGGAACTCGCTGAGAGCGAATGTTTTTACTGAGAGAATTTAAGAGACAGATAATTACCAAAAATATGCAACAGCTAAAGGAGGAGATATTCACATCTTTTCTTGCTTCTTTCACCCCTAAAATGTACTGTTTTCTAATTAACATCTGTGCTCCTTCTCAGTACATGCTCTGCTAATAAAATGTAATTAGCCCATCTTCACAAGCAAAAAGCTTTTCTTCTGGTTGAAAGATCCCTAAGAAATCCATGTGCTTGTGGACTCTGTAACGTGATTCTATTCATGCTGTTGAAAGTAAACCCTCAAACCAACCCACTCGGTCACCTTAGCAATCCCACGGGTGGCCAATTTCCTGTTGAATGAAATTGTGGCAGCTTTTTTCAAAGAAGGAAATCAAATTAATCCTTCTTGCACACTTGCACTATTGATGCGAGATTACTCTGGGCTTAGTACAGAGAGATGGCTGATACCTGCTGAGCCCCTGATGGCTACTTGCTAAGCCTGGCAGAGAAAGGTTAGTGGTCCATGTATCAACACACAGAAATCAGCCATGAACTATTCTTTAATACAGCAATTGTTCTATATAAAATCATTATACCTTAACCTTAAAACTTAGGGTATAGGAGTATAATGTGATAAATGTGATAACAGGGTAACAGTTCTAAAATGGTCTGAAACCAATCTTTGCTTTCCCTCAGTGTGCCCACCCCCCCACACCCCTCTGTGGGATTTTCCCCATCCACTTGTAGGCAGAGCCTGTCCTGAATGTTCTTCCAGTTCTGGTGTTACTTCCGTTTGTTCATAAGACCTAAAATAAAAGCAATCTGGGCATATTTGTTCTTTTTGGCCATTTCTGTGTGCCACCATTTTTAAAACCCTAGTAGATTTTTTAAAATTACAATTACTTTGGTTCTATGTATATTAGGAAGACCAACGTATAAGCAGTTGTTGTGCTCTATGACGACAATTTACCATTTGTTGCACTTCTGTGTTTCGCCCAGATTCTAAGGATAAGAGAACTATCTGGATACTTGAATTGTGTGCTTTTGACTAAGATACAGTATTACAATGGAATGTCCTCACAAAAATAGTTATGCCAACATATGTGTTTGCGTTACCTTTGACAACATGCAGCATAACCTTTAAGTTGCTGCAGCTTAAAAATGGGGATAAACCCGGTGATGTATAGCAATATTAGACATTTTTCATCAAATATCCAGCACAAGAGCCAGTTTTACCCAACAGGGCTGCATTTCTTAGACTGTAACTTATCTGGATACTTGAATTGTGTGGTTTTCTATGCTACACCATGCCTTACAACTTAAATGTTTCTGCAAAAGCACTTTTCCATCAGTATACAGGAAACACTAGTGCATGGTTCTTCATGGAGTCCAACACTTTTAAATGTATTTTTAATACACTTTTAAGGACTGTAGTAAAGCAGCAGTTCTTAGGCCTGACCTCAGGAACACCCAGATGGTTCAGACTTTTGTTTCAACGTCAGGAAAGAGTAAAAGTCTTCACAGAATGGTTCATGAACTACATCTGTAAGGGACTCTTACTGCTCTGACTGTATCCAAGGTTATTCTAAGATGAACAGCAGAATCCGGATCGTGTCTTGTAAGTAGAGAGCACTTATTTATACGAATGGCCGTGTGCAGTAGTTTCTGTGTTTGGAGTAAAACCAGCTAATTTCTCCGCTGCTGAGTATAATTGGCAATTAATGGCTGTCCTGTTTCCCTGAGATGTGCTGAGAGAAGCTTGAAATGAGTTTGTTACACGATGAGAAATGTGAAAACTTGCTCAGTGTCTTTTTGAGATGTGTTGTTATTAGCACACATTGTTGCATCATTGCACAGATACTCACAAGAAAATCTTGATTTCCTGTTATCCTGGAAAAAAGCAACTTCCTATGTGTTAACAAAAGGAGGTTCCTAAGCTTACATGTACAGTTCTAAGAAAAGATTTGAATAAATTGCACCTTCATATAATGTAGAGAATCTTCAATATTATTCTTAAGGTTTTATCTTATTTACAAATATGGTTAAATTTTGAGGAATTATAGGACATTTCAAGAGGCTCATTTTCATCATCACTCTACAGAAGGATCTCTGGTACCATTAGCTTTATGTCTGTGTATTTTTACCAAATGTTCTCAAATTGATAGGAATTCGCTAGTGAGTGTTGAAATGCCAAGCAGTACTTTAACCCTCCTATTGCATACATTTTGGCTCAACACTCTTTGTGTTCCCATCCCTTTTGACCAGAAACAGGTTAGTTGATTATAAAACCATGATAATATAAATATTACTAACTAACGTTGGGTTGGAACATTCTACTAACTCAAATGTACATGAACATTTCAAGTTTTGAACCTCCATTTGCAAGGTCTGGCCTGTAGGCCTCATTCACATAAGGTCAAAATACTATAGAGATTCTTTTGACTGTAACACATACTAAGACGAACCATCACATAGAACCTCATTTCAATGTTTTTAAACCAATAAAATTTTCTTTTAAAAGTAGCACAAACATAACATCTGTCATGTTCCTAGTCAAATGTGACGGCTATGTTATATTTAGTTTTTAAAAAAAGACAATGGGTTTGGTGGTTGCTATGGTTTAAATGTTTTTGCTAGTGTGCCAGAGCTATGGTGCTATGCTGTCATTTTTGGGTGGTTGCTATGGTTTAGGAGGTGGTTGCTAAGTAGTTTCTAGGCAGTTGCTATGGTGGATGAGGCGGTTGCTAGGGAGTTTCTATGTGGTTGCAAAGGTATGCAAAATGGTTGCTCATGAGAAGGAAGCGGTTGCTATGTTGCTTGTGTGTGTGTGTGTGTGTGTGTGTGTGTGTGTGTGTGTGTGTGTGTGTGTGTGTGTGTGAGTGAGTGTGTTTAATACACTAATACTAGTCTTACAAATGTATTTCTAATGACCGGTTGCCTAACATTTTGTCGGCATTTTCAGATTTATTCACTCTGGGATCCGTTTTCAAATCTTGCCATTTACAGATGCATTTTCACCCGCTCTGTGTGGACGAGAGGTGTTTTAGAACAAATATTTGTGCGGATAAGCCCATTTATGGCTTCGTGTGGATGGGGCATAAGATACAATATTACAATTAAATGCCCTCACATAGATATTAATACCAACATGTGTGTATGTGTTACCTTGGACAACATGCAACACAATCTTCAAGTTGCTGCAGCTTAAAAATGGGGATAAAATTGAACCCAGTGATGTATAGCAATATTAGAAATGACAGTTTTTCATCAAATATCCAGCACAACAGCCAGGTTCACCCAACAGGGCTGCATTTCCTAGAGTGTAGCTTATCCACTGAAGCAGTGTTTGCCAGTCCAGCCTCGGGCCAAAGCATTTCCTTTGTTTCATTCCAAATCCTGCCCCGTTTGAGGCAGGTAATCACAGCAGGTAGATGGAGTTGTGTTGGAAGAAGGAAACTAATTGCTTGTGTTCCTTGAGGACTAGATTAGGAACCTTTGGGTATACATAATGCATTTAATGGCTGAGAAAAATTCTGCAGTATTGCTGAGCAGCCACCAGGCATTTCTTTAGGAGGGATTTCACTTCCGTCACAAATTTTTGTTTTGCAAGAAACCTCTGACTGATTTCTGCTGACCACCATGCTAAACAAGTCCCTATATGGAAGCTTCTTCAGTTTGTGTTGTGTGTCATGCTGTGCTGTGGTGATCCATGACCTGTCACATTACAAAGTTATCACAGACAAATGCTCATATACAAAAAGATTTCTTTTATTTTAGGTCTTAGTAACAAAAATCTTTTTTTTTAGGGGGGGGGTCATCTATAGAGAAGTGGCTGAGCCGAGTTGCTCTCAGCTTAAAAACAACCAACAGCCAGCATTTAGGCAAAAAAAAACCCAGGTTTAAGACTGTTTTACACTGTTTGTTGAAATCACACCCAGAGTTCTAAGGGTTAAGTCTGCAAAGCATTGATCTGCCAATTCACAATTCTCCAAAGGAGATGTTTTGAACCTTCTAATAAACTCCACCATCCTGCTGTCAGCTCATTAGAATGCCTTTAGATTGTCTGAAGTAACGCAAATATATTTAAAAGTAGCAGTCCTCTGTGCCTTAATCCAAGGACACAAAATGCAAACGTTTCTGTTCAAAGGCCTCCGACACTCTCGATCAATGCACCGACCCCAGGAGTGTATAGATTTTCCGATAAAGCACGGAATTCCAGAGAAGGCGATGGATTAGCTTGAGCTCAGTGGCAGCAGTGGGAAACAAGCATTCCCAAAGATGAGGCTCATAGCCAGTCGATCAATGAGGAGGCAGAGGCCGTGTTTTATTACAGCTTTGCTGTGTAAAACAGCAGCTAGAGTGGAAGAGTGGAGGAGGAGTGCCAGTTTTAGACTGTTAGCATTCTCCATATGGTAGCTACTAAATATGGCCCAGTGTCTCCAATGCACTCAGATGTGTTACAGAAAGTGTGCTTGGCTTGTAAATGGTCAGAATCGGACTCAGAAAACTTTGTTGAACCTGGAGGAAACTGCTTATGGTACTGCACAGTCTTACGGAGACACAAAGACAAGAACAATCTAAAATATAAGGGCTAAATAAATCTAATAAAAATCTGTAGAAAATACTCAGTATGAAATAACTTATGCTATATACACAAATGCTGGGGTAATGCTAGATAATTAACTGAAATTTAAGTGAATTACTTGTCACACAAATGTTGTAATATTGACATTTAGTAAGATTTCACAGGGTAAAATTATTGCACATAATAAGATATTGCGCACAATGAAATTTTTTAATAACAACAATAATGATAATACATTTTATTAAAAACCCAAGGTCACCTTAGAGACAGAAAAAAAAAATACAGACAATAAAAACAATAAATTACAAAAGTCAAAACAGTGACGCTATAAACAAGATTGACAGCAGGTAAAATCTGTATTTAAAGTGAGTAGACCATTTTGAACAGATGTGTTTTGAGCTGTGACTAGTGGGTGCAGGCTTGTATTCCTCATGTCCACAATTACCGAACTGTATATGCACAATTAAAAAAAGGTCCAAAAAGAGTTCTAAGGAGCATCATCATAGAAGAATCGCTTTGGTTCCATGAACAGTTCATTAAGGAAACGGAGAAGGAGATGTGTGCATAAAATTCTTAAAGCTTCAAGTTCAATAATTTTTCAAAAACTGTTCTGTTCAGGGTTCCTATCACCGTTAGGGAAGCTCACTGATCACAGGTTCAGAATTTGAGATTCAAACTCTTCTTCTGATATTCAAAATATTGTTAAATATTTTAACAATAATTTAACTACTTTTTCACAAATGTATTTTGGGCTAGAACAGGATGTGTCATACATACTATAACAAAAGGTAAAATTATATACTATAAATAATATTATAAGAACATTTAATAGTGTACTGTATATAGTTGAATACATAGTGGTTTAAACATTACACGTGTACATTACTCATTATATTATATACATGTGTAATATTTTAGCTACAAAATAGTGCTGATTTCATGTTTTTGTGTGTGCAAGGCTGTGTAAGTTACCTATGGAAATATACAGTGGCAATAAATGTGGCGATCACAGGTAACAGCACATGTACCGCACATCTCAGCCACTCAGGCTGTGCTGTTGGAATCAGCTGATGTATAATGCTGTATGAACTGTTTTCCATTAGAACTGAAAACAAAAATTGTATGAAAAGTGCTCATTTGAAAGTCCAGGTGGCAGAAATATGGAAGCCTATGGCTACCAGTGACCCCAGTTGCCCCCCCATACCCCCCAACATTTGTTCCAGGACCTTTATACAAATGCTAAAACAACTATACACCCAGACCTCAAAGAAAGATCTCATATCTTGAGAGCACACCAGTTAGTTTCTATCAGCACTGCACACATCTCCCGGTTCATCTCTCTTTTATTTATAGTGCATCGCCATGGTAACAAATGGAGCCTTCACAATCAGCCACATGATCTATTACCTATTTAAAACAAAATTCTTAAGTAAGTCGTTAGAGATAACAGATTTAAAATAGATGCTAATGGGGTGGAATTTCATGCTGTGAGAGCATCAAGCTCTGAGAAACATAATAAACCAGCAAGTTATCACTAAAACTCATAAGCCACAACATTAAAACCACTGTGAGGTGACATGGATGACACTGATTATCTTGTTGCAGTGTCTCCTGTGGAGGTGTGAGGTATATTAGGAAGCAAGTGAATGTTCAGAGATCTTGTGGATAGTCAGCTGTTTTGGTGGCACGAGGGCAACCAACAACATTAGGCAGGTGGTTTTAATGAGGTGGCTGACTGGTGTGTTTTTTCATTGAAAGCAATTTTGTGCCCTTGATTGTTTCATTCCTGGAGGCCAACAATATCCCAGTTACATTTGTGTTCAAGAAAGAGGAGAAATGTAATTATGATGTGAATAAGAAACATTTTTGTCTTATTTTCAGGGAAATAAACAGATCCTTTGTGACTGTTTCCTGCTGCAGACTCCAACCTGTTGATACAAAAAGGAAATGTAATTTAAATGTTTGTTCTTCCTGTACCATTCGTTCCTCTCCGCCTCTCTTTTGCCTGTGATTATGTCTGAACCTGCTGTCACTCTTACCTCTATAGAAGTTATTTCACTCCTGTACCTTTCGCTCCTTGTGCACTGCATCTCTTTTCCACTTTATTTCCTGGCCTATGCTCTATCGCTAATTCAATTAAAGTGGCCGAGGAATTCCATCAGAGCCGGACGGGCTGCTCCAGTGATCTCTGGCTTTGACGAACGGACAAGAGAGCCATTCATCTTCCCTGGCCTTCATTTCACACCAGAGGCCTCAATCACATTAACTCCGTCTCATCTGACGCGATGCATCCAGAGTGTTCCTCACTTCCCCCGTTAAGTGTCCTGGATTGCACGCTGTTGGTCTTAGTAAAATGGGTCAGTATGTGGAACCAGGAATATAAACACTATTTTTTATTCACACTTTTGTTCAAGTGAAAAAAAAGGTTAGGAAGTTTTCTAACCCTGATAGGAGATGCTCCATCCCTGCTTGTTTACTCTATTCAAGCATGTTTATTCCGTTTAGAAAGTTCTACCCTCTCTTTCTATTTTCTTCTTTTTGTCTCTTTTCTCCCTTGCTGACTTTTTCCCGTCTCTCTCCTCTTTTCTTTCTCTTCTATTCTCTCTTACCATGTCTCTCTATCTCTGCAAACTCTCTCTCTCTCTGCCTTTCTCTTTTTATCTCTCTCCTCTCATTTTCTGCAATTCTCTTTTTCTCCCTTTTTATCTCTCTCCCTCTCTTCTCTGTTTGTCTGTCTGTCTGTCTCTCACTCTCTCTCTTTTTCTCTCTCCCTCTCTCTCTCCACAGACCCAGGAGTCTCTCAACCCCAACAATCTGGAGTACTGGATGGAGGACATCTACACCCCGGGCTACGATTCGCTGCTCAAACGCAAGGAAGCGGAGTTTCGAAGAGCCAAAGTGTGTAAGATTGGGGCCCTGATTGCTGCGGCGGCCTGCACTGTGATCCTGGTCATCGTCGTGCCCATTTGCACCATGAAGTCCTGAGGTCTTTTTCTGCGAGGCCTGTGAGACACGGGTGCCCTGTTTCGCTTATGTAGGGATGATGTTTTTTTATGTGCCTAGATTAAGCCGTATTCTGGATTTAATGAAGCTTTCTGTACAAGAGGACCTTTTTAGCCCCATAATAATCCAGGAGAAAAGAACTGGCCATAGCGTCTATTGGGAGTGTCAAACACACACAAACAAACAAACCACAAGTAGAATCTGCTACTGATGATAACTCTTTTTTGTCTTTTTTAATTTCTGGTAGTTGATATTTGCCTTGAAAAAGGATTTGTTAACATAGACGAGCACTTTTATGGGACCTAGATAACTTACTCTTGTTTTATAGCTCGTATTTAATGTACCGAGTTCCTCCGTTGAAATCCGGAAACTTTTATGTTTGTTGCAATAGACACTATGAGGAAGGAAGCATATATTTTTTATTTTACTACGATTCTATGAGAGTTATTTTTCAATGAATTCACTGGAAGAATGTGACAAGGGATGGGGTTGGGGGGGGTGGTTGAGGTTTATCATTTTGGACAATTCAAGAAAGTTTTATTGGGTTTGTGCAATGTTTTCTTGTTCTGGGTGTGAAAAACCTGAGATTAGAAGAAGTACTAGGTATACCAAGGACATCACACCAGAGGAGCTGAATGTATGAAGGGTTTTTGTGTATTATAAGGTTGAAGGTTAAAAAAAAAAGAATCTTATGGGGATGTTTACTCATGTTATTACTTATTGCTGAGCTATGTGTGACTCCGTTTAATTGCCGATGTATTTATTTAGTTCAGAAGGCATTTGGACCGGCACGATAGGCCTCCTGCTTCTTATGTGATCATTCTTTGCCTTGTTCTTTCAGAACTAACCTTTACTCACTTGAAGCTCCTCGTTCTTTTCCAGTAGCTCAGTGTTTGGGGAGTGGGGTTGAGTTTTATAATGGTATATAGACGTATGGCCATTTTATTTGTTGTATCTACGTCTGTCTTTACAGACATATGGGGGGCTTTTCTGTATGACCACCAATTACTGGTTAGCAGTTAGCATTCTCTGAAAAAATGCTAAATCGAATATGCCTGATTCAGATATGTGCATCATTTCCCCACAAATAAAATATCATCAGCAGGAGTTAACAAAGACAAAACTGTGATTGTTCAGATACTACATTTTATTGTACTGTGAGTTATTTTCCAAAGATCTGGAGCTGTGATGGAGTGAATGTTGCCTTAAATTTCCTAATAATTACATATCCCAGCTCTGCCCACAATCTTTCAGATTCAGAAAGTAAAGGAACACGTTCATAGTTATTCAGCAGTTTACAAAATTTCTAGGAGGAAAGATCTTCAGATCTGTTGCTTTAGTCCATTTCCCAGTCTTGGATTCCTGGATTCTTTGGCTTGTAACAATAACAGAACCCTTGCTACCTATTGTGTAATGAACCATTAATGCCAGGTCTTCCAGTGTAAAGAAGAATTATAGCTCCCACCAAAATGAAGAGACATAACTTGAACCGAGTCCAGTGTAGCAAATGAAAAGTTTACCCAAACCTGTTTGAATCATAATAATTTGTAACAGGACCCCTCAGCCTTGGATCAGGTAACAGAAACCTTTATTTATTCAAATGTTTCTTTAAGTTTGCCAGGTCCCATTTAGAACCACACCTTTACAAAAGAACCTCTGAAGAACCTTGCCAGCCATGGTAAATTAACTGAAGACTTTCTGCTCAGCCTGAAACAGTCAGTTGCACAACACACACAGTCATGCAATCCTAACTAAGTGTTCTTCCACATATACTCAAGATAAATATCATTTGAAATGAATAATACACTCTAAATGAGGGTATTTGACCAATGCACTAGAGTTCAAAGGTTCTGTACAAAAGAGTGAAAAAAGTGAAAAGGGTTCATTATCGTTACAAGCAGTGATTCAGCATTTCTCCAAATGATTTTAGTCTAAGGTCCATTTTGTGGATATTTAGAGCCCCTACTCCCACCTCTTATTTAACACACTTATCCCCCACATTCACCACCAAAGCACTAACTTAAGAATGTATTTATTTATTTACTCATTTGTTCTTTCTGCGGCAATGTTCGATGTTGATGGAGGAAAAAGAGAGATACATATGCAAATATACAGACTAATATATATATATATATATATATATACTAATAAACTAACAAAACATGCAAAAACAAAACCATACAGGGGTATAAATACATAATGGTAAACCAGGGACAGCTGTGATAGGTGGTTGCAAACCGAGCAGCAAGGTAGGGAAAGGAAAAATTGTGATATAAAACAGTATTACATACAAACGATGTTTGGGAAGAGCAGGAATGAGAACAGGTGTGGACAGACAGTTGTGGTCAGATTATGTTTACTGAGAGTGTACAGCTTCTCATTAGGTTGAATGGGTTTTGCCGACTTTTCTCAAAAGCTTGTCCAAACACAACAAACCACAACACCAAGGATCACGTCATGATGTACATATTTGAATCAGGTAAACTCAGTATATTACCTTTTTTCAATGTAGAGTCCAGAGCATTTGGAGGGTTTGTCCACTTCTGACTGAAATAATCTATGGGGAGTTTCATTCCAAAATGCTATTAGGAAAAATTTGGGGTGATATTAGTTATGACATTGATTTTTCTTGTATGTACAAAGCCTATCCCAATAATGAAAAGAAATATTCTATTTAGTATTTAATGGGGTTTTGGAATGAAACCCTCCATTTACACACTTTTTTTCCCCATCACATGTCTCGCTGACATAGCGGACCAATCACTTGTCTTTTATTGCTGAATACTCACCAGTGGCACATTTCTGAAAAGCTCCACTCGCTCATATCTGTTTTTTAGAGCATCTGCTCGTCCGCTTTGCTCTGTAGCAAATCTCTGTAGGGTCGACTCTGAGCTAGAGGGAGATTGCCAACTAGGAGTGGGCTTTATGTAGAGTAGGTTTCTCTCAGTAATGTAATTGCATTCGTAGGGGCTTTCCCTAGCATCTACTGTCTCGTGAAATCAACAGCACTTTGGCGGCGGCCTCCAGTTTCTTTACTTCGATTGTAGAAAAGCGTCATCTGGCCTTCTGACCAACAACAGGCTGTTCTGAATGTGACTTTTGTTTGATTGCGTTCCAGGTCTGTCGGGTGACTCTGCCTTTACCACAGGAACTGTGAGCTCTTGTATACTGTAAGATCCTGTACATACAACTGCAGGTTCAAAGTGCATCATGTAAAAGAGGTGTAACTGGAATACTATTCTAATAAAACTCTTACTGTTCTGACTGTTAAAGGACTGGGGTGCTATTTCCTTCCAAATATGTCAGGGGATGATTATATTAATGGACATGTAACCTTCATTTTTCTTGCAAGCACCACTTGCTCCAAAAACAGCCATGTGTCATTTCAACACGACCACTTCCAACCTCTCTTCAACCCTCTGACTGTTTTCTTACCTCTAGATGTATGTAAATGTTCTGAATACCTGATCTGTGTAATTGAAAAGCAGGCCAAGTTCAAACATACTGTGTTTGAATTTGGCCTGCTTTGGGTAGATATCATTAAAACAGTCAATGAACAGACATAGAATGCATAAATGATGTATTCGATGAGTGTTAATATGTCTTATGTACAGTTTTATGCATTATATTTATATATACAAATATTGAGTAATCAGCAGCACACCTGATTTAATCTAATCATGTTGTCAGATTGATGGAACTGGGTATTTGGGACTATAGGAACTAGAAGGTAACCTGGGCTTCCATGTGTAGAGGTCTAAAAATTGTAAAGCGAACACACTGACATACATAAGGTAAATATTTACTGTGCTAAACCTATTTGAAAATTTTACTGCTCAGTTTTCAAAGTGGGGCAGCAGGGTTGGCACAGGCTGGGGAACAAGGGGGGTGGTGTGTTCAGAACTGGCATCAACAAGTCCCTGCAGATGCTGTAAGATCAAGATCCAAGATCTAATCCAGGACTTCCAGACTTTTCAAACACTTAAGCCGAGCTGATTAGGGCACATACTCCGAAACTGGGCTTCTTGAAGGGGACATGATGGAGCTATAGGGTTCTGGTTGTAACCATTAATTTCGTATAATATTCCATTTGAATCTAAAATTGAATGATTCTGTAATTACTATACATTTTTGTGGAGCATATGTAAAGTTAATGGATAAATTCTACAGTCCTTAGAGTGAGAAATGAATGTATAAACCTATATATAGATCTATAAGGTTTAAGGGGTTTCATCTGTACACATGAATGCAAATTAGTTTTAATCATAAAATGCACATCAAGTCCCATACTGAAAATCAAAGTAGAAGAAGGTCAGGCAAAAACTTCCTGCTGCTGAGCTAAAACTCAGCAGGAGAAGCTCCCTGAGCATGAAGAAAAAAACACTGAGAAGAACCAAGACCCAAAGGAGAATCTCCCTGAGAGCATGAAGACGAAACACTGAGAGAAATCAAGATTCAAAAGGAGAAGCTCCCTAAGAGCATGAGGAAGAAAAACACAGAGGAACCAATAGTCAAAAAGAGAAATGTCCTAAGGGCATGAAGAAGAAACTCTAAAATGGACCAAAACTAAGAAGAAGAACTACTGAGAGGATCCAAGACTGAAAAGGGGAGCTCATCAACCTGTGAGCCACATCATGCCATGGAGATTTTTTTTTTCAATCTGAATAAGGAAAGCTATGTTCGTTCAAACAATGGAAGCTGTCAGATGAGCATCCACAAGTGAAGAATCCAGCAGCTTTTTGGGAGGCTTCTTGACTTGTAGTGAACCACTCATTCAGGAGACATGGATGTTTCAACTAGTAGTGGGAGGTATCATGACTAGAGTATTAAAGTCACTCCTTTATATTATAACTTGCAATAAACCTGATCAAATAATTTATTCATAGTTCATTGGTTGATTCTCCATGGAGCATCTTAAGGATTCTGTTCCTGAAGTTCAAATTTCAAAGAGTGACTTTACTGTCATCAGCAGCTGTGAACATGTACATAGTGTGATGAGACATTTCTCCACCGAACATGGTGCAACAGATTGCAACTCTGTGTTATTCAGCATTACAACAATGTAGCAGTAATATAATGTAACAGTACAATGTGAATGGGATACAAACATTCCAGAGTGACAATTATTGCATCATTATTATGATTATTGCACAAGAAGCAGCATTGAACACGTAGTGTAAATTATAAGCTTATCGAATCAAATAATATGTGCCTGCTCCTGCTGTGGCAGTAAACGGAAGGTAAAGTGCAGGTGCTATTGAAAGCCCAGAGTGTACAATAAGAGGTAAACAAAGTATAATGTGAGGTAATGCAGTACTTCCATACAGTTATGGAGGTTTCGGGAAACAAGATATTTAACACTGGAATGAAGATTCTCCAGATTTTGTAGAACTTGTTGGACATTCTTGTTTGAAAGTAGGCTGGAATTATGGATGACATTGTGTCATGTAAAAGCATCTACCCATTCTTCCTCAAGAAAAGAAGGAAAAGAAAAATACACTTGAGCTACAACATCCATCAGATAGGGTGCAATGTTTTTCAAAAGAAACAGAGCCCCTGACAAGAAGTGCTAAGTTAATCAGAGCAGACTTTCTGGGGTGTTAGTGAAGCACAGTGTCAAAAACAGCAGCTGTGGAGCAGGAAGGCAAGCCAGACACCAGTCTGGAGCTCTGCGTTCTGAACTACTGCACTGTTTGACTTTATGAACGCTGCAGCTATTTTTCCACAATTCACATAATACGTCGAGAACAGTGAGAATTGTTTCAATTAAGAAAAATTCATGAAAAAAAGCTATAAATATACATACATCGTTTTTTCATAATTAAAACACAGTTCCTGAGGAAGTACATATTATAAATCTGTAAATATATGGCTTTTTCTTGGCAGTTTATCATTTTTATTTTGGTTTATTCAACAATAATCTCCACACACAGGTTAAACTCAGTCCACCACGGCACATCATTTCCCTGAAATGTGGACTCGGCTAAGCGTTTGACCTTATATTACAGAGGTCCAGGCTATATCGCTTCACTTTTGCATTAACCATATTGACTCATTCGCCTGCAGCCCCTATAGAGCGTATCTCTCTCCCTCCATGCCGCAGTGTGTAAATTCCTTTCAGTGGCCGACAGCTTTATTACATGCTGAAGCGCTGACTGCTTCACAGTCCTCTGCTTTAGTTAGTGGCCTGGTGCACATGGAGCATGATGTATCTGTTTAAAGTGTGAGTGCGCGTATGATAGAAAGTCTGATAGAAAGGTGTCAGAACACACAGCTGCAGACCAGCCAGAGTGCCCAGCCTAACTGAACACCAAAAACACCTGCAATGGAAAGTATCAGACCAGTGCGGTGAATGTGACCTGGTTTTTACATCATGTGGACAGACATATGTGTGTGGGGGGGGGGGAGGTGGGGTCAGAGATGAACCAGGATGCACCAAGGGAAGGCAATGCACTGGAGGCCGTGAGTAGCTCAGGGCAACACTCTGCTGGGAAATGAGTCCTGCATAAATGTGGAGATTACTTTGACACCTAAACACTACAGACCCTACATGGAGACGCTGTTCACTAATCACAGTTTCCTCTTTAAGAAGGATGATGCCCCCCCACACTGCAAATACTGTTTGGGAACGGTTTGAAAAACATCATGCTCAAAAACGAGTCCATGGAAGTCAAGCCTCACAGCTAACAGAATACAATAGACCTGCTACTAATGTCCTGGTGCAAACAATACAGTACTTTCAGAAGTCTTGTGATTGGTGTGTGTGTGTGTGTGTGTGTGTGTGTGTGTGTGTGTGTGTGTGTGTGTGTGTGTGTGTGTGTGTGTGTG
>JBBMFX010000035.1:2387065-2402406 GCA_037832545.1 Rhabdalestes septentrionalis | reverse complement strand
ATATACATGTCCCATCAATCTCCTCTTTTACACTTACATACAGCCTAGAAAGAAACTCTTTGAAAGGTTTCCATAACTGACTTTGCTGATGAATCCTTAGTCACTGATAGCAGCCTTGCTTTTCCATCTGTCAGATCTGCCGAAGGCCCTGCACCATGTTCTTGTAGGTCAGTGCGGCCCCCTCTGCTGTTCTGGACAAGTCCCCATGCTGATGCTGTTGTTGCTGCTGCATTGATCCGCTGACAGATTGTTGTGCCACACCTCTCTATTCACATCCTCTCTTCCATGGGCTGGTGTGGGCCCGTATCTTACGGAGAAGAGGCCCAGCCATGCATTAAATAGAGAGGGCGCAACAGCTGCTGACAATGGCAGAAAGAGGCAAACACAGCACAGAAAATTGTGTTTTTCGGTCACAAGCTGTAAAGCTACTGCTTTAGATACCATATTTGCCACATGGCAGACGGGGAGTTGCTGGTTTGTGTGTGTGGGTTTTGCATGTGTGTGTATGTGTGTATGTGTACATGATATCAGCAGCAGGTGAAGGTCTCAGTAGGCTCATGTGTGAGGAAAATATTTACATTATTGCTTTTCTACATTTTTTCTATTTTGCTTTCACCATAAATGCTTATGTGTCTCCCCAGGCCGGCAGCACGTCAGTTATCCTGAGTCAAACCGAGTCAAATTGAACGACCGTTTAAATATTTAAGGCTTTTTTTACTCGCTCTCTTCAGATCGTGCAGATAAACGACTGCAGCTATTAATCCCACAGCCCCATTTATTAAAGAGGAGCAATGTTCCCTAAGAGGATATGCATTAATCAGACAGCTGACTTCCTAAGTCACTCTGAGATTTCAGGATGGGTGACTCTCTGTGAAGGTGCACTGGAATTCGTGACTGATCTTACATGATGTGCATTGATGTAGATGTGCTGAATTTTTCTCGATGTGATGACACCCTCTAAGTGTTTCCTTGATGGAATGACTTCCTAAACCCTCAAGTTGCCAACATAACAGCAGTGCTTCTCTCCTGTCAGGCTTTAAAGTTGAAACTATTCAGTATAACACTCACTGTACGCTCTGTTGCACTGTATCTAACCTGTAGTCTTGCTTTAATGTGTATATCGGGAATGTGATACTGTTTTACTGTCTACATCAACAGCAACTTGCACACAATATTTATTTAATCAAACTTTGTATCAACAGGGTTTCAAAATTGAATAATAAATATGTAAACCATGCATCAGAGTGAACCACTGACGCAGGATGTGCTGTGTAAACAATACTGAGAACAGAATACATATATTATGTATTTTACATGTATTAAATGACCAATGAAAATATTATGTGCTATTAAAATTTTACTGCCAGATGAGGACATATCTAGGGAGTATGTATATATACCCTATAGTGTGCTTCTTTTCATTCTATCACTGCTAACCATGCTCAGACTGTTAAGCCAAAACTGTCCCGTCTGCCTCTTCTTCTGTTTTTGTTTGGATGCTTCTGATTTGATTTTATTGCAGCTGTAATTGCTAAAATCTGGATCATTTTAGAGCGAGACTTGAAGAGCCCCTCAGCTCTAACAGGCGATCGAGGAGCCCTGATTCAGACGTCACCCGGAAGCCATGCATTCATTTAGAAGGAAATTATAGTTTATTTGCAGCTGTGCTCCCTATCAGTCTCAGTGTCCAACCAGATTAAAGGAGCTGTTTACCCCACAGAATCTGTCTACCTGGCAGAGGCAGGGGGGCTGAGATGTCCTCACGCTGGAGAGTATGTGTGCCCTTAGGATTAATATGTGCTTTAGGTGCTGTTTCATGGATTTTTGCTGGATTTCTTCACAACCATTTGCAAAGAACCAAAGTCAGCAAAGCACAGAAGATTATGTGCAAATGTGCCTTTGTTCTCACAATAAATCAAGAAACAACATTTTTCAAAGCACAACGGTTAGTTCTGATCTCTAATGGGCCATGCAAAGAGCAAACAACTCTAGCTTCGTTCAAACTCCTCCCACAAGTCTTGGCTCATGCTTCATTAAGAGCGTTCGATGAATAATGCATTCAGCGCTACTATTAAATAGCCATTTAGCCTTAATCGCCTCGCAATCAATCTTGGACTTAGCGTTAGCAGTTTGGATCGGTCGTTCCGGGGCAGGGCGGCCGTCCAGAGGCGCTGGCTGCGAGGTCCATGCCCATGCCATGCCAAATGGCCACTGGCAAGAAGGCATATGGGACAAGAAACAGATGGAAGGTCCAGGCCCAACAACGAGTGATGTCATTTAGAAAAACACATAGAGCACTATAATGACAATGAGTATGTAACATATGATGGTGTCATGTGACAGCCAGAGCTTCAGTGGGCAAAAATGCATTTGGATGAAAGATGGTGAGGATTTTATGATCAGTAGAGGTGAACCCTTAGAACTTAAACTGATGTTCTCTTATTTGCTAATTGTTTGATGCTATTTAGCTCCATTGGTTGCCGCTCTGCCGCTCTCTGTCCTCCCGCTATTGGAGGAGACAATCCTGAAAATTCTCCCAGGTTCAAAGATCTTGTGTTTGTTGCTAATACCAAAAGTGAAATAAATTTAGGCATTTTTGTTCTTTATGGGCATTTATGACACCAGCAGCAGTTATTATTATTATCACAGGGTTTCTAAATGGCAATAACATTGGTTCTGTGTGAACCCCAAACAAAGTCATGGTACTGGTCATACAACACTGGTACAATTACATGAGTAACAGCAGTGGGGCTGGATTTTTTTTACACATTATCTATGTCACTGCCAGGGTTAAGCATGATCAACCATTCAATAACATCCTGCCAAGACCGACTCTTTGGCCAAAAACTGACTGTAGATGAAGGGCTAAGATAAAAAGTCAGATTTTCTGTTCTGTTTGAACAACGTAAGTCTTTTACCAATCAGATTCACGCAACATTTGTAAGCTATTTCAAATCACATTCCTGGAATCCAGTTTGATCACGTAATTTGTAGGCAGCCCTGTTGACCAAGAGACAAGAAAGTTGGATCTGAGCATTAACATGCTACAGCTTAATAAAGCTCCTCAGAAGAAAGGGTCTTTTTTAAATTAGATCTCTTCTCTGTAAAGCCTATTTCTCCTAGACATAACTGAGTTAGGTTTAACCTCAGTATGAGATTTTCTCCATTATTCTCACACTTCTTCAGTACAGCTCCTGCAACAGAACCATCCTCTAATCTCAGTCCGACCCCAAATTAAGATCTTAAAATGATCTTTTCTCTCACTGCTCAAATTTTTTATTTTTTACTATTAGAAAAAATATAAACGAACCTGTTTAACATCTTAAATTTGTCCAAGTCTCAACAACCAAAGTCAAAGTTTTTTTCTTTTGTCTGTTATTTATTTTAAAACAGGACTAGGAGAAACAAGTTCTACTTCAGTAATCTATTGCAAAAGTGACAACTGTGTATCCAAACTATGTGTCCTTCATATTTAGTCACAGGTTACTTAAATTGTGATTTGAAAATCAGATTTTAAGAAACAAATCTGACTTGCTCTGCATTATTACAAAGTCCAGACTATACACTGGCAAGGTAAGGGTTTCCTAAAAAATGCATGCAGAGTAGGTAGAGCAGGTTCAGGGTGGGTTAATGGTGCTGTTTTATATATTCTCAGTGTCTGCCTGAGTGAAAGATGTGTAAACAACATCAACTCTGAGTCAGTCTCAACATATTCCCAGTGCAACACAACTTGTGCCTGAGGTCATTTCAGAGTACAGACTCACTTTCTTGGGAGTTTGGACCACGCAAGTTTGTCTCAAGAATCCAGAATTCCGAGGACAGGAGGATGCAGTTGCTCAGTCTGTATTTGGAACAGCACAGTTCAGCTAAAGAATCCCAACCAAACTTTGGGCACATTGGCGCCTGTTACAGTAAAACATTTGTTTTCATTTCTTTCACAGGTGCATATAGTAGCCTCAACTTTTTTCACAGTACTGTATACATACATAAGGGGTGTGCAAAGCGGCCACTTATTGTATCTGTACTTCTATTTGTTAAAAGGGAAAATATTCCCATTCATATTTGTATTTGTATTCGAGTAAAATTCATAATGCAGCGCGCAAACTCCATCCGCCGCACCACGAATATACTCCTGAACTTGAGTGTGTGACGTCGGTTGGGGGTGGAAGCGGAGTATCCCAAACACCAGCTGTATTCGGATTCGGCTCCGCCCCTAACATACATACACACACACACACACACACACACACACACACACACATATTTAATGTACATGCATTCTGATAAACTTGTCTTTCCGAGGCAATCCAAGTCCCCTGATTTGTCCTTGATAAAATCCATGAATCAAGTACAGTTCCAGGTCTTTCATCTGTACTTGTCTAGTTGTGCCCGATGATGTTCGTGAGAACATGAGAACAGAGAAGAACACAGACTGATAAGTGCCCTGAGACTCTTATGCTCCTTTTGTGAATTCTTTTGCCTCAATTTACGACTGGTATCGACTCACACTCATGAATCAGCAGTTCCTGAACTGCTCCCTGTAGGCTGATCCACTCATAACCAGCACCTTCCTCAGCGCCTTCGGGGCTCCGCATGGAAGCGCGCTGAAGTGACGGTCACCATGGCAATAGACAAAGACCCCTCGATTAGCTAGTTTTATTGATTACCCCTTTTTGCATCTGTGACAAGTGAATGGCTCTCTCAAGTACAATAGAGCAGCGCGTCTTTAACCAGCAGGAGAGGTCAATCAGAGCGAAAAATCAACTGAAGAGACTTAGGACTCAACTTTTCGTCCAGGCATCTGGCTGCAGAGGAGAAAAAAACTGGTGCAGTGATATTCTTGTCATGTAAATTTTTCCATCTATTTTTTTCACCATTTAAAAGCATCAGGAAATCTTTACAATGTATAAACATTGACAAATGGACGACCAGATACGATCCAAAATTACTTGGAGTCAAATGCCATTACATTACTGCAATATAATATTTCAAACATTTTTCCATCTATTATATAGGCTTGGTTACATTAACATCTTGCCAGCAGAATTTAGTGAGATAAATTAAATTAATTCAGATGGGATTCGCCCTGGTGATTAGTTTTACATCCCAGACTGACAGAAAGAATTTATTGTGCAAATGAACGTTCAACAGAAATGTTCAAATAATAAAAAATTGCTACTCATTGGTCAGACACTAAGGGGGTGCTAGTGAGAAAGACAAAATGAATTGGTTCCTTTGGAGCTTCTGTTGAATACAATGTTATTTATTATATATTTTTATATTTTAACCAGTCTAAAATAGAAAAGGAAAAAATATTGCTTAGTTTAAAGCTGGACAACCCAAGGGCCAGAGTTATTTACCAATGAGATATGAGGGATTGCAAAATGCTGTGCTTCACTGAGACATAGCTGACCCCCACCATGCCGGACCATGCTGTAACACTGTCAGACTCATTCTTGGAGTTCCACACAGATAGGTCAAGCAAAACCAAAGGTGGAGAAGTGTGTCTTATGGTCAACAGAAAGTGGTGCGATGCCAGGAGTGTTTCTACTCTTTCCAGCGTCTGCTCGCCTCATTTGGAATACCTGAGTATCAAGTGTTGCCCCTTCTACCTGCCCCGCAAGTTGTGGTGATGATCTCTGTCATCACCACATTGGTCTACATCCCATCCCACGAGGATATAGTTATGGCTTTGTCTGAACTACACGATCTGCTGAGTGTGGTAAAAAAAAAAAAAGATTCTGGCACAAACCTCATTGTAGTAGAAGATTTTAATAAAGCAACGCCAGACAAGATATGTCAAACATTTACCAACACATTACGTGTCCGACCAGTGAAGCTAGAAATTTAGACCATCGTTAAACACTATATAACAGGGCTACAAAGCTGTTTCACAGCTAGCTTTTGGAAAATCCAACCACAGGGCCATTTTCCTTATTCCTCAGTATAAACAAAACTATGTAGGAAGGAGGTAGTCACAAGAGAGGTGCAATGTTGGTCTGCCCAATCAGAAGCTACAAGCAACATCAACGAGGTTTACGGATGCAGCAGTTAGCTTCGTTAGCATGTTAGTGGGGGAGATCATCCCTAGAGTGAGAGTCAAGACATCCCCTAACTAGAAATCATGGGTGGACAGATCAATCCATGCTGCAGTGAACGCCAGGACCACCACTTTCAACACATGTCTCACCACCAGTGATATGAGTACCTACAAAGCAGCATCATACGGCATCTGGCAAGTTGTGAAGGATGCCAAACATCGGTACCGGAAGTGTCTAGAGTGTCACGTCCACCAGGGTGACACCCGGAGCATGTGGCATGAACTGCGCACCAACAAAGCCAAGGGGACAACAAAGACAAGGGCACTGAAATGATCAAAGCTGCATTTGCCAGTGAGCTGAATGCCCATTTCGAGGTTAGCCAGGAGGCTAGTTCTAACTACAGCCTGACAACAGAGGACGGTTACATCGTCTCGGAGCACAACGTCTAAGCAGCGCTGAGGAGAGTGAACACCAGGAAAGCAGCGGGTCCATACGGCATCACCAACCATCTGCTGCATTGCTGTGCTGACCAGCTAGCAGGTGTGTTCACTTCCATTTTCAATGAGTCCCTGGCAAAGTGTCTGGTGCTCACGTGCTTCAATAGAACCCCCATTGACCCTGTGACCAAGAACAACATGCCCTCATGCCTGAGTGACTAACAACCGTTGGCATACCACTTTCAGTCACATGAACAAGAAACAGGCTAACTATTTGAAATTGCTTTGTGTAGACTACAGATCAGTGTTTAACACATTAGAGCCAGGGAGACTGTTCACAAAGCTGAGGGATCTAGGACTCAGCTGTGTGTGTACATGGGTGCTGGACTTCTGCACTGGCAGATCTCAGGTGGTGAGGGTAGTTGTGTCTCTGACAGCATCACCACCAATACTGGAGCACGCAGTACTCTCGCCACTGCTGTACTCCATCTACACTTCTGACTGTGGGCCACTCATGGTTCCAACACCATTGTGGAGTTTGCTGATGACACAGTGGTTTTGGGCCTCATCTCCAAAAGTGATGAGATGGCCTAAATGGACGAGGGGAAGAACCCGGCATCGTGGTGTCAGGACAACCACCAGCTGAACTTCTGCAAGTCCAAGGAGCTGGTGGTGGACTTCAGAAAGAGAATGCCCCCATTCCCTTCATAGCAGTACCATAAAGTACTGTAACAGGACCTCATATCCACATTCATTTCCATATTTATGAACATTCACTGTCATATTTCATATCTAATATCATATCTAATTTAGTATTACCTTACATTACACTTATTACTCTGGTCACTCTGTTAAATTACTCTGTTTACATCACTCTGCTTGCATTGCTCTGTTTTACATTGCTGTGCTAATATGGCACAATGCACTTTACCATTCCATTTGCAAATTGGGCACTCAAACATTATTAGCTTACATATTTTATCTCTAACTTGTGATGATCCTTGTTTTTCTTTTAGATTTGTGTTTTAGATAATTTCAGCTTTGTGTTAAAAATGTAAAATTGTACATTTATACTTACATCTACTTGTACATTATTTACTTGTACTTATTTCTTTATTTTATTTGGGTTTCAGAACATTCTAGGATACATTTTACTGAATATTGTTCTTGTATAACTATGCCTGTGACTTATATATGCAAATAAAGAATCTTGAATCTTGAATTTCATGTCTGTTCACTGAGGACTAATGGTGTAATGGTATAATGAATATAATGTGAAGTGAAAACATGCAAAAGGACAGACTGCCCTGTCCCTGCCAAACATGATGTTATTGTCTTTGGCTTGAAAGTAAGTAGCTTTAATTTTTTTTTTATTAAACCCATTTGTGAGCTGATGACCCATGCTACATTTTATTCTTTTTTCTTCTTTTTAAAAATACCCAGAGAAAGATTTTGCTGCTCACAACAGTCTTTTCTTTGCTGTACCAGAAATACATCATCTTCTTCTTTGGAGATTATTGCCTGGCTGTTTTCTCCGAAACACTCCCTCAAGGAGAAATAAAAAAAATGTAACTGACTTAAATTTGATCACTAAGTTGCACAGGCTTGTTCACAAGGCAACCAGGTTTTCTTTTTAATCTTAAGGTTTATTTCAAGATGTGTATATATGTGTTTATGTAAATGCATATGTCTACATATACGCATTGGTAGGTATGTGTATATGGATGTACATATTCACATGCATATACTTGTATGCATATATGCATAAACATACTATATACAAATATACTTCTTATTTCTAATATAAGTCTGTATACAATACAGTATACAATACATGTATCTAATATAAGTCTGTATACAAAACAACTACATGCCATACAGTCAGCCTGAAGGTGGTATTAGGTGTTAGACCTGTTTTTACTTACATGGTCTTACTCCTTTATAGTATGAGAGAATTAGCTTCCTAAATTGTGGGTTAGCTCCCTAAACCTACATCCCATTGTCCCCAATCAACTTACATTTTTTGCTATTATTTGGTCTGTGGCATCATGCTTTTGAATATATAGTTATCTAATATAATTGTTTTATTTGGTGTTTCTGTAGGTGAGGTAGCAAGCTTGCTAACTGTGTCAAATTGGAGGATTTTGTGTCACCAAAATTCCAATCCATTGCAGTGGGCTGGCGTCTCGTGCCCATAGATAAGTTCTGGGTATCGTGACCCTAGTAAGGATTAAACCGTTACAGAAGATAAATGAAGGAATGAATATTCCAATACAGTATTAAGTCACAAAGCAATGCAAGCTACAAATTTCTAGTGCTACCATGGAATAAAGTTGCAAAGTTGGCGATGTGGTTTTATTACAACAGCCAGGAAATGAGAAATGTTGTGCAGATTAAATATGTGGTGGCTAAAAATATTCCTATTTTCTGCATCAATAAAATATAGGAAACAATGCCATATGATGAAACATGGTTTATTTTTAAATCCTATTTAATTTTTTTAGACTGTGGCGTAGGCTAGCCCCCCACTCCCCTTTAAACTCCACAGGGGCTTGTGCTCTCCTCATAAATATGACACCGATTTTGGAAGGCCCCCTGTGGAGCCTGGGGCTTCATAGCAGATACTGGGCTGAAATTTTTTGACAAGGGTAAAGAAAGCTCAGAACAAGCCTTTGAAACTTGTGCTTGGTTGCCTTTAAGGGAGGTAAAAATCTGACTGCATCAAAGCTCCTGTGCAGTTTTAGCAGTGAGAAACTGACTTCACAACGTCAAGCAAATCCACGGAGCACGGTGATGAAAAAAATGCCCCAAAATGCCTCAACTCTGTGTGACATGATTGCAAAAAGACTCTTTGCCATCACTTTTTTTCAAGCGTTTGTAGTTCTTTTCTTGTGTCCCACTTTTCCTTTGGAAAATTAGTTATTATACCAAACCAAACTCATTTTGTGATATACAGGTAATTCTATAACCTTTAGAACGCAAGCAGGAAGGATCTGAGCATACAGTAAGACAAAACAACTCTTTGTAAGGAAGTTCATCTGGTTTGTATTGATGCTTGAGGTGTCAGGCATCATACAGAACTTTGTTTGTTGTTTCTGTGTTTCTGTGTCACATAGAACCAAAGTAATTTTAACATAAAAAACATATTAATGATGGCTACTGGGGTTTAAAAAATGGCATCACATGCAAATGCCCATAAAGAACGAAAATACTCACATTTCTTGTATTTTAGGTCTGTGTAGGAGAGCTATCACTAGTTTTAGGCTGTTACACAACTTTTATTTGTTGACATCAGAATTTATAATTTGCTCTGACTTCTTTGGGATAAGGAACCAACATAGAAACCACCAGTATTCAATTAAAAACAGCTCACTTTTCTTGTGACAAAATATAAAAAGTGTTTTCCAAAATCACTCAAGCAACTAAACATTCATTCAACATTTCAGGAGATCATGATTACAATCTACAATCTACAACAATCTCTGGCCAGGATCTAACAAGCATACATGGCCTCAAATCTCTCTGGATGGGTATGAAGTCCCTCATCACAACGGGTGGGGATCTGATATGACAGTCATTTGATGTTCTCCTCCAAGTTGAGTCCAATGCTGTTGTGTTAGAAGACATGCCAGTATTCGTCCTCCAAGCTTGGTAAAGTCCAATTTTGCACAGACGTGACCTCACCGACACAAACATGTAAACCACAGACAACCACATACTTATTTGAATTTTACAAGAGGTTTGAAAGATGCTGTATTATCCAGCATTGACCAGAGAAGGATGGGTTCCCATATTGAATCTTGGCTCCTGAGGTTTCTGCCTCCAGCTTTAGGGAGTTTTGTCTTTGCCTCTCTGCTCACTATGGGGAGTTTGCTATCAGATACCATGAAGCCACTTTGCGACAACTGCAGTTGTGAAGAAGGCCTATCTAAATAACTTTGATTTGACTGGACTAGACTTGTCAAATCCTTTGGCTTACAACAGGCTTGCTGTCCACTGGACTGTGTTTACAAGTGTACTTTGAGCTCTGTCTTCACAAGCCCTGGATTGGCTTTGAAATTTCACACTAAGTTTGTTCCTTCCTTAATTAGTCAATGTTCCCATCCAAATATAGCCCAAAACATCTCATGTATGTCCCAAGATGTTATGATTAACAACTTCCCCATTTATCAACTCGCTGTACCACATAAACATGCAAATATATATTCAATTACTTTTGTGTCGCTTTGTGTGCAATTACAAATGCAATCACTGCGGTGCTGAGGAACCGATGCGAAGTACAGATGTGACAAGAAAAAGTCTGAATGATGTTCTTCACCTCATTCGATCTCTGATATTCTCTGCACGTAGGTAGGCAGATTAATTCAATATGAAGCTAGCGGGTGATAATGACGTACAGGCAGCTGTGATAATATAGTTAGACTGCAGAAGCTCATTAAACCTAGCCTGTCTGCCTGGGAGAAAAAAAGAAATAAATAAAACAGAGAAGGTGGGAAAACAGGCTAAAATGAACAGTGAGGGGGAAAGACTCATACTACTTGTCCTCCCTCTCCTGTGTCTGATGCATTGAATCAGCCTCAATTAGCTAATAAAGCCATGACTGCCCACAAAGCCGTCAGCTGGTCCAGTGACAGTATGGGACATTTTAATCAAATTCACATTCTGGCCGAGACAACCGTATGCTGCTATGCTAATCAGGTGGCAGGAGTTTTGAGAAAAACCATAAGATTTTTTTTTTTTTTAATGGTTGTCTAAATGATCAAATTCAAATCTCAGCCAAATTCAGACAGTTTTGAGATCCACTAGGTTGTTAAAGAGAAGAAAACTGAAGCTGATAAAAGCAGCAAAAATCTTCTGTCTTGATTTTTTTTTACTTTTTCTCCTAATTTCTTCTAAAGTTTTGAATAAACAAGTCAGATTTCATTAATCTCCAAATAAGACGATTTGTTTCAGATGAGACACAGAAAAGACTGTTGTGAGCAGCAAAATCTTCCTCTGTAGCTGAATTATGAGCACTGTTGTATATTACACAAGAACAATTTAATTATTTTTAATGATTATTATGCATTATTATGCAATTATGTTGCATTCCATTTACTTTGAAAGTGGAATTGTTGCACGTGGAAAAGTCAGATTTTAGCCAAGTTAGCCACTGTTAGCAATGGTAATCGATAATGCATTATGCTGCCCTTTGCACACTAAATCCACAGTAACACATCTACAGCCAGACAGCACTGTGTGGGTGACACTAATTTAATGAGATACTAATAGGACACAAGTGTTAATAAACAGTTTTTACTGCAGTATTCGCTACTGTTGGTGCAGAGGGGAGCCATCTTGGAATTGAGGGGTTCCTCCAGGCAAAAATCCTACTTCAGGGGTGACTCCCAAGTTCAGATGGAAAGATCCATTAGTAAGGGTAGCCACTGTAAGTCATTGTTAGCAATATTAGTTCATACCAACACATTTTGTGCATGCAAAACACAGCAGCAACATGTCCTCAGAGAAGCTGGGCAGCACTGTTTAATTAGATACTAATACCACAAGTGTACCATCAACAGTACTGTCTCTACGGGTTCCTCACCCACTTGTAAGTGGAAACTATACTGAAAGTGCTCTTGGGTTCCAAGATCATTTGGTTCTAATAATAAAATAAAAGAAATGCAGGCTTTTTCGTTCTTTATGGGCATTTGTATGAGATGACATTTTTAAATCCCCGTAACAATTATTCTTATTACGTTATTTTTATTAAAATAACTTTGGTTCTAAATGACATAGGAACACCAAAGCAAGCATGAAGTCTGACACCTTAAGCAAAGTTCTGTATGAACTTCCATGTCAGGAGTTCTTTTGCCATATGACAACAATTCACCATTTGTTGCACATCATGGATCTGTGCAGATTTTGTTAATGATGTTGTTGCTGGTGCACTGAATAAACTTCTGTTGTCTAATAAAACCACAACTACTCACAGTGTATTTTAAATCCATATCTTATATTTGAAATCCATATTCCGGTCAAAATATTAACTTGTCTCTATGCTAATCAGTAACCACAGCAGTCTTGACTTTAAGTTAAGCAGGGCCCCGTCTGGGACAGCTGGCTCCATAGGACTCTCATCTCTCTCTGGTGTTATTTGTATGACCCACTACCAGCAGGCCAGAGTAGAAGTTGCTAGGCCTGATTGAATATTTTATGAAATGGAAGTCAGACGACCCAGGGTGCCGGTTCAGATGCAGCTGTGCTAGCTTACTAATGGATCTTGGCATGCCTAGTTTGATCATTTCAAATGACAACAATTAATTCAAGGGCTACATTCAGAAAAAAGACCCATCAGAAAGGTATGCTGGGGAAACCTTGGTCCTCCACAAGGAATGTTTTCCCGTATCAATAACAGGCACTGACTAATTAGCATAGCATTCCAGATCAAAAAGCAAAAAGATCTCCTGAATTATTCAGCACTGTGGCCTAGATAGACGTTTCATCTCCCTCCCAGAGGGTCTGAGAAATATTTCAGTAAAATGTGTACATCTGATGTCCTAATAAAATTGTGGACTGTACACACTGTACTGCTCGATCGCTGATTAAAACAGTGGAGCTGGAGTGAAGCCTGGAGAAGGGCTGGTAATAGAATAAGAAATGTCTTAAGAACATTTGAAGGTCCATCTTCTCAACCACTGCTCTTTCTTGTATGGAGGGTGGACCACTTCCAGCCTACCTGTGACACTGCCAGAAGGAAGTACCTGCATATATGCAATATATGCATATATGCTTTTGTACATGCAAATGATTTTCTAGATGTTTACTGAGTCTGAGATGTCTCCAAAGCTAAGCTGGAGTCTAACCTATATGTCCTCTGCAGTTGCACTTAAGATTTATTACATGACTGATGGCTAGAATATTGTGAAATTAAGCGAATATTAAAACAAACATCCATGTTTATATGAAAAGACCTAAAAATGGTATTTTTCACTTTTCACATTAGATGTCATGTACAGATTTTCCAATGCTCCCAAACTTAAAAAAGGTTTCCATATAATCTTCCCTAAAGATCTTTTAAAGGACTCTTCCATTTTTTGTTAATGGGATTTGTGAGTGAGAAGAGCCTGACATTTTTAAACTTTTTTTAGCTATTAAGAATTTCAAAAACCAATTACATCTCTTTCTACATAGACTCTACATCTTCCCCTGTGACACAGTGTTCCCAATGTTGTACCAACATTCAAATGTCATCAGCAAAAAATGTTTTTGGTTGAGTGTGTAGCCACTGATACATGGCATCTTTCAACCCATCATCATCACATGGAAATCTTATTCCCCTTATAGCTTCCAAAAAGGTGAAAATCACAGCTAAACTGTCTAAATGCCCAATAAATACCCTTACAGTCTTCACAGTTTCCAGCCACAATTGGGGGAAATATTTGAATGTCCCTAGTATAATGGTGGGCAACTGATCTGGCCCATGGGAGTTTCATCATCTTGAATACTCTGGTTCTCCTGTTTAACTGTATATCCATGCCAAGAACCACTGAGGAAACTTACAGTGTATGAACATATTGGATCTGACAGTGTTCATGCAATGGGCCACACTCTTTCTCTCTCTCTCTGTCTCGATAAATGTGATGGAGAAGACAGCAGGGGTTTGGCTAAACAGTATTCCTGAGAAGAGATTACAGTCCATCTCTGCTCTCTCCGCAGCCCAGGAGTGCTGAATGACCAAGCTGCTTTCTGTCTGACTGCCCCAAAGAACTAAAATCAGACGTCCTCTCAGTGGCAGACCTCTGAGATGCATCATAATTGTGCTGGGACCCTGAGCTGCTGTCTCTATAAGCAGAGATTTGGGTTCTTTTGCTAGGACATGGACCTAGAAACAGTAGGCAGTGCTGTTTGTGGGAAAAGTTTCCAGTAAAAATAAGACTATGAGAACTAAAGGAACTATATGCAAGTAGAGAACGGGAAATGGATTGTCATGTTCAGGTTTTCAATTTAAGATGTGCAAATTAAAACGTTTTACATCATAAAACAGAAGTATGAATAATATATCACTATATCACCTGTGCTTCAGGGGGAAAGGATTGAGGTCTGAAGGGGACACATCCCCCCACCCCCCATCTGCGCCCATGTTGTCTATACAATAAATGGCCTTATGAATGCATTTGTGACTTTTGGTGAAAAGCAATAATATTTTTCCATCTCACCTAACACCCCCTCCCACACCATAAACACTCAGCTTGTTTTGAGACCATATTTCACTCAAAATACGTTGTGGGACGGGAGAAGAATGGTCTCTCAATCATTCTGGCTTTAAGAAGACTTCTCTCTCTGATCCTTCCTTACATTCCCATATCTTTCCCAGTGTCAGTCCTTTTATACTCTCTGTCCATCACTTGCCATTTTCACTTTGACCTTCTCCTTCCTTTTGTATCCATTCTATTCCTCTGTCCCTCACACACACCCTCCTGCCCACACACACACACACACACACACAAACTCACACACTGTCATAACCTGACACAGCTTGACACCTTTAATACTGCTCCTGACACTGTGATGGCTGATGCCAATTCTGATGCTGCTACAGAGAGCTCAGTAGAGGCTGTAGCTGCTCTGGTTCCTTCTTCACGGTCCAGTGCTGAGCACTGCAGGAGCTGCAGGAGTATGAAATGAGACACCGAGACGAACTTCAGGATAGGGTCGCTGGTTCAGCGCGGTTAAATTGCCTTAAGTGAATGAGTGAGAGGAAATTCATATCATTGAAATATACATGCTTTCTGTAGCATTGTAAAACACACATACACACACACACACACACACACACACACACACACACACACACACACACACACACACACACACAAACACA
>JBBMFX010000035.1:2370435-2382372 GCA_037832545.1 Rhabdalestes septentrionalis | reverse complement strand
ATTATACACAGCACGCCACTGACAATGCGCCGGGTATTTAAAGGGAGTGAGAGTGTGAACTCTGATTGGTTTATTGCGTGCTACGCCCAAGACACACCTATGACTAATTTACTCATTTAGGACAACCCATTTGAACTTTGCGCCAGGCGCAAAGTTACTTTTATCTGCTGCGATTATGGCGCTTCGTGCTGGCCCCTCCCCTAAAGACAACTGCGCTTCTGACTTCAGACAATGCGCGACTGACCGTGAAAATCAGGCCCCTTATGTTATAGTCTTATCGTTATATCGTTATAGTTGCAATCATATCAACTGAATTATGCAGAGATTTTGAAAAATGTCAAATTACAATTTTAGCAGACTTGAATACTGCCTGTGTCTATTTGACAGTGTGTCTAACACTGTGTGTGTGTGTGTGTGTGTGTGTGCGTGTGTTTATTGACTGGCTGAGATTGTTATGAACTTGACAGTGCCGGGCTGTTTTGGATCCCTGCTTCCAACTCTGTGTGTGTGTGTGTGTGTGTGTGTGTGTGTGTGTGTGTGAAAAAGCTGTGTCATTAGCTTGATTCCTCTGACTCAACTCGAAACTCACCTGTTGTGGTCGAATGGCTCATGATGATCCTGCAATCCACCGCTTTGTTACACACACATTAGGTGTTGCTGCACTGTGCCACATTTAACTGACAGATACACAAACAACACACACCGCCTGCTCTACTTCCCTTGTCATACACCGTTTAGTCCTTCTGCCCCGAGGCTTATCTCATATTCAACTTTCCCTAAAGATTATTAAAAGGGCCTTAAAAGGACAGATCACAAGGCTCCTCCTCTCTACAGCCAGCTTCAGAGATCAGATAAAAGGAGTTCCTTCATAGTTCTGTGCATACTGTGCTTTTCCACTGACACACGGAACAGAGACACACCACAATTCCATGTTTTTCCAAAACAAACCTAGCAACCCACACCTGAGCCGTACCTGCGCTGCTTGACGGCAGAGATAAAAGTGGTCTGCAGCAAAGACCCCAATAACATAGGGAGAGAATTACGTGTCAGAAACGCCTGGCTGAGCTACACTGGAAAATTAAATTGTGCTGCAACTGCCCAGCTGCAGGACAGTAGACCTATGGAAAGAAACCCCGAACAGAGAGTGAACCCAGTAAAGATTTATCTTAGCTTAGCTTCCAGCCCACCTTCAGCATCAAGTCAAGTCAAGAAGTCAAGTAGATGTTTATTGTCATTTCGACCATATACACACAGCACACGGTGAAAAGAAAGAACGTGCCTCCAGGACCATGGTGCAACACACCGACCGGTGTGAACAGCTACTACTACTGATATAAAACCAATGTGGACCCCCACACCCACCCTCCAGGTTGAGAACCATTTGTTTTGAACCATTTGAGGAATCATTTACACTCGTGGATTTGGCAGTTTACAGTTGAACCAGATTACAGGTTTAGTGTTTGGAGCATTGTTCAAGGACTCTTATGTCTTGTATAGCTTACAATGCTCATCTGGACAGACATGAGGACAACCATGAGAATTTTGGGCGCTAAGGAATCTATGCTTTTATGCAATATCTATACAATTCTGCTTTGTTTGACAGTGGACAAAGTGAAAAAGGTGTTTTTTAAATTCAGGTTAACTTTCAGTCTAATGAGGACAAGAGACAAGCTTGGAGACAACTTTGGGGTTTACAGCTAGTGGAGAACAGATTCCAGAGTCAACCACAACTTCAATGGACATATCAGATATCTTGCTCCAGGATGTGAACTGGGCATTTATGCAGGAAAGTAATGAAAACCTTACTGTTTCACTCATTACTACAATTTTAGGAATATGTGTACATAATGTACATAGATATGCCTTCATTGTACCAATATTTGTATCAGTAAACATATTCACATTCCTGTACAAAACAACAGTCAACATCTCATCTTATTCTTTAATATTTTCAGTACTATGTGCTGCAAGTTGGTAGGGGGTCCAGATGGTGCTGACCTTTAAGTAGTGAAGGGATTCTACAAAATAGAGTCTCCCTCTCTCCCTCTGTCTCTCATTCTCTCTCTATCTCTCTCTCTCATTCAGTGTGTTATTGATGTTGCCAGCGCAGGTGGAGCTCACAGTGGATCTGACCTTAAACTCACATGAAGGAGAGATCAAGAGAGAGAGAGAGAGAGTGAGAGTGTGTGTTTGTGTGTGTGGAGTTTGGGCCCGCCCTCAGATTATAAAAAATTAACAAATAATCTGTATGTTGCCCTTTCAAAATGTTAAAACAAGAAAACATTACAAATACTTTACAAATAGATGTAACTGACTGGTTTTCAATATTTTATAGTCTATAGTGACATTATTTTGCCACAAAGCCAAAATCTATTGGTTCTGAAGAGACATGTCAGGTCTTTAATGCTCTGACATTCACTTTATGTTCATGTGATAATAAAAAGGATAATGCTCATGTGATAATAAAAAGGATAATGCTCATGTGATAATAAAAAGGATCACTCAGTACTTTTACATCACACAATTCCTTCTGGTTTATGTATCACTGGACAACATTTTACTCTTCAACTGGATAAGGATCCCAAGCATTCTTCGTATAGTGTGGAAATTACATCTAGTCCAAATAAAATGTTTAAAGACTGATTTCAGGGCCTCTCAAGTTTCTCGATATTTCGCCATTGAGCTGCAGGGATGAGCTGGACTTACAAGTTCCAGGAAATGTGACAGAACTGTTTTCTGCTTGAAAAGGTGCTGGGAGATATTTCCAAAATTGCAGGAAAATATTGCTGGAATCTGTGCAGCTGTGGTACAGCCAAGGTGAGGGTGTTTATTTTGATTAACTTGAATGAAACCATGCCTGGTGCAAAGGTGTTAAACTGATCACAGCTCCACAAAGACTAGCATTTTCTCTGAATACGGCTCATGAATGTTTTGCCAGTTTGCGGCATTAATTCAGTTTAGTTTGTTGTGTTTAATGAGAAGGAAACCCATGTCTGCACTACTGTAAATCCAGGTTCAGATTTACCAGTCATCATGGATCATGATGTGATGTCCATTAGTATGATACTCATTACAGTCAGCTATGAAAGAAAAATAAAAAGGCCTCCAAGTGTAAAAGCAAGATATACTCATTGCACAGTTGAGGCCAGTTTTGAATAATTTAAAACACAAAAAATGCAAATAACTTGGCAAGATGAAATCTGTTGGGGCACATTATGAAAAAAGGTCTTGCTAACTCCCACCCACTAGCCCCATTAGCATTTTTGGGTAAAACAATACTTTATTGCTTGCAGTGGAAACCAAGAGGCCTTTAACGCTGGTTAGGTATTAAAAATAGCACAATAACTCCGATTTTCACATTAAATTAGAGCCGTAGGGCCAAATGCATTTCTGCCTGGCTTGTTTACAGTTATTGACTGAAAACCTCCAGCTGCCATGCACATAATGCTCCTTTTGTGCACTGGAGAACACACTGGGGAGCATGCAATATTAAAGCCATCCGGGTTTGTGTGTACTCCGAAACTCTGCTAATCAATTCTATCTCCCCGATGACGGTGGTATAAAAGAAATCCATAGTAATACACAGCTCTGCCCAACTGAGTAAAACTGCTGATGTGAGCCCAAGTTCTACTGTAAATGTCAGCAAATTAAGAAGTATTGATTTGTATTATTTCAATGGAGTGAGGATGTGAAGAAAAAGGAGCTGTTTAGTATTCCTTTCCAAATTACAAGATGGGGGCTTTTCAACTTAGCATTAGCATTATTTAAGATGTAAATTATTCACTTAATTTAAGATGAGAACGTCATCTATGGTCTTGAACTAACCCTCATTTCTTTCTATTTTATTATGTTTTAATCACCTTGTTGGTACAAAATTACTTTTATGCCAGCTCAGCTCCTTATATTTGGCATCCTGAGTAGATTCAATTAAAGAAATGGGAACAAGTGTTTTTCTGCAACAGGCTCCAAACTGGAGGATACATGGTGTCTAGATAAAGGAGCTCCAACCACTCAGCATTCAGCCCCACTAGTATACTGATCACCGCATGATCATCTGGAATCAACTGCTTAAATTAGTGCATTTTTCTGTATTAATAATTTATACGTAGGTCACGGTGTGGATTAACACACAAAAAAACTTTTTTTGCAACTGGTCAGGTTCAGGGACTGGACTGAAAAATCTGCCTAAATCTGGTTCTCTCAGCCTTGTCCATCCATTTTTCTCTTACTGCAATACCCAGCATGCACTGCATGAAAACATTATACAACATTTGGGAACTGTCCCATGCAGATAATCATATTCACTGATGTAAAGTGTTATCAATACCAAAGTTTCCTAGCAATGAAAATACTTTTTTTGCAAAATTCCCCCAAAAGCCTACCCGAGAGTTCTTGTAGTTCCTCAAAAGCTCCTCCCACCTTAAACATACATAATTAGAAGGATTTATTTCTTCTTTAAATCAGAAAATCTATCCAGTACCACTTTAAAAAAGTTCCGGTGCTTACAAAAATAAGCATATTTACAACAAATTCAAATCTTTCATTTTGGTCGGATGACCCCTTTAAAATCATTTCTTGTTGACCTTAACTTATAAGGAACATGGTTGTTGGAAAATGTCCACTGAAGCTGTTAATAATTCATCAGTTGTGCATGCCTTTGAATAGCATTTCTTTGTAATAAGCAACTAAAACTTTTCAAAGCTGCTCATTATATTACATATACATTTATATAGAAAATCCATTATAAAGCATAAATAAGCATATATTGCCTCTTTCAGTGCTTTGTAATGAATATTTTAGTGGAAAATAGCTCTTTGCTTTTATAAAACATCCAGCACAGAACTTTGCTTGACAAACAATTCTATTAAAAACTGGAGTGAATTATTTAGTGATATTGAACTGAATTATTGCAGCTCTGTGGTGTGTGTTGGCAGTTCCCTTCTTTGACAGGTCTTTCTTCATCCTTTTGCAAAAGAAAGTGTGTCCATTCGTGTGAATGGCCATTGGTGGTATTTAGTACTGGCTGGGAATATTGCATTCTGGGAAGAAAAAAAAATCCACATCTGCATATGTTCTCAGACATGATTTCCAAATGTAATTTATAGTCCAAACAAACTATAGCTAAGTGAACAGTCAGCAGCCCTGCCAAGAAAATGACGGGTACCGTTTAAACAAATTGAGGAGGTGGGGGAGAACCTGAGGCCCTCTTAAACTGATTAATCGTTCCTCTGAGGAGGAAATACACTCATTGATAGGAAAGCAGCAAGCAAAAATTAACCATCTATATGTGGGTCTTGAATGTGGGGCTAATAGCGCCAACCGCTAAATACTTTCACTTAAAGAAGTCATGATACATCAGTGGGGTTGAGGCCTCCAGTCTAAATGTACTTTCAGAAAGGACTGCAGGAACTGATCCCAGTGAAGGCTTTCTTTGCTCTTTTCTTGGTTGCTTCAGAAAAATAAAATGTTTGGAAGTTACTGAATTCAGTTTTACCTTTTTTAAAACCTTATTGATCTCAAAACTGTCCAACTTGGTTCACTAAGAACATTTTCAGATGTTGTAAGGGCTCAAACTGGATCTTATGGTTTATCTCAAGATCAGAGCAGAGAAAGAAAAGAAAGAGTATGTAAGATCTTAAATTGGGATTGGGCTGAGATTAGAGGAAGGCTCTTTCTTAGTAGCTGCGTAGCTGAATTTAAGAAGTGTGTAAGAAATCTCACATTGGTATTAAACTGACCTCAGTTATAGTAGAAACAAAGACGATGCATAATTATATTACTAGAACCCTGTCCCAGACCATGCACTTCACTCTGGAGCCATCACAAATGGGACTTTGAGGGATTTATCAGCTGGTTTGATGCCCCCGCCTGCAATCATACAGCTTATTAGCCATATTAGCATGCTGGTTTTTAGTTGAGTTTTTAATTTCAGATTGACATTGGTGCTTTTTTCGAGTGTTTATTGAGTGAATGAAAAACTGGCTTCTCTGGTTAACTCTGGGGGTGAATTCTCAGTGGAGTGCTGGGGTTTGCATGCGCTACGCCTGGCGAAGCCTTGATTAGCTCAGACAGCGGGTTTAGCCTTAAATGGGCAAAGCCCTGCTGCTCACGCGCATATCAAGAAGCCAGATGCTTTAATTAGTCTTGTGCTTATACATCCACCACAGCTCTGAATTAGTGCAATATGTCAAAGCCCCCCCTTCTCTCTGTTTGCTTCTCAGCCCTTTGGCGGTAGGGGTAGACATATTTGCACCTATGTAAAGAATATCAAGGGGCTACAGCCAGAGAGAAGGAACTCTTTGAAGCCGCATGCAATTAGCTCCATCGACAATATGATCTGAATGAAGAAAGTGGAAAAATGGAGAAACAGAATGATACTGTTTTACAGAAGCTTCTGTCACTCCAAAAGCCAAAACTGTTTGTTTTACAATAATATTTTGGCAAAACACTAAGGTACATTATGCCCTTACCTTAAAATAAACGCTACAAGGCTAATATACAGTACTGTGCAAGAGTCTTGAGCTCCCACTCTCATTTTAATGTATTGCATTCCAAATATCCAGACTTTCTCATATTCTTAATGTGATCTCGAGGAGCAGTTCTCCAGGCTTCCTGAAGGATTTCAAATACTCTCATTTTCAGTTCAGTTCCTGAACCTGACCAGTTTCAGAGGAATGTTTGTTCGTTTGTTAAGACAAACAGTGACCTACATATGAATCATTCTAGCATTACAAATTACTTAATGCCTGAACCAGTGAAGAAACGGAAGCAAGTGATTCCAGTTGATGAGGTGTTGATCGGTATACTGGTGGTGCTGAATGCTGAGTGGTTTGAACTCTTTATCAGAGCTCCTTGTAACAAGGACAACTCCCAACTTATGATGTATCTTGAAGGTTAGAGTTAGAGTTAGAGTTTTAGTTAATGCAGTATCACTAATGCAAGTTTATGCCCATATTATCACTGTCATGCAGTTAACAAAACTTTGAAGCTCAATTAAGAATGAAAAACAAACAAAAAGACTCGTAAATTAATCATTGTCTTTATTATGCATAAGGACACAAAGGCGAAATGTAGCACTTTGCAATCAGACAAGACGTTTTTTGTTTGATCTGTAGCTTCGCTCTCAATTCTGCGCTACCACGCTTTCGTAAAAACTGGAGAGAGAAAAAAAACAGAAGCGATTCAAGACTATCTTTGTGAATTCAGCTGAGGCACTTGATAACATGCAGTTAGGATTATGATTCTCTGCAGGTACATACGCAAACCGGCACATGGCTCAAGGACAACAGAGGAACGGGGAAGTGGCTGATTGTTCGAGCTGATGAAAAAAAAAAGATTGTTTAAAGGGACAGTTCAGCAGAAATTATTATTTAATTAATTTATAAATCAATCAAAAAATAAGAAGACACATTTACACAGATTCCATCTTTAAAATGTAACCACTCAGCCGAGACATACTTGGTGTCTGAAGTTTGATTCTTTAGTTTTGCCCTGGAGTTACAAGGCTAAAGTAGCTAACCCGTAACAAAAGCTTAAAGTAAAGCCGCCCCTATGTTGGTGTTGGTTGTAATGCAGTGTTACAACTTAGCCTTCCCAAACAAAATGAAACATACATTTCTACTATAATATAGGTAGCATATGAAGCTCTTTTCAAACGGCTAATTATGCAACATCACTGCAAAGCTCAACACACTTAAAGGAGAATACTCATCGTTAAATTGATTGAAACAGGAACAGACATCCACTCTGGCTAGCATTGTGCTGAAGGTCAAAGTGTCAGAGCCCAGATGTAAGTTTCTTGCAAAAAATGCTTGTGAATGCTTTTAACATTATTTATTAAGGTCCAATTTTTATAGATCATTTTGTTAAATAGTATCAGAAACCACACAAGCATGCCTATTTCAGACAATACCACATGGTTGAGGTGTGTGAAGGGTTGCAGTTAGCACCCTGCTAATTTGTAGAATATAAACTTCCATTAGCTGCATTAGCCTGATGGACCTACAGCCAAACAACCACATTTCAGACACCAGACTGATTTACTGCATTTGAGATAAGGTTGGAAGTCTGCTAAACATGTTTTTCAATTATTCTTTTTAGACGAAAGGGAGGGAAAATTTCACTGAAGCTCAACTAAGAGTCCTGGTCTGGAGCCTTAAGGTCGTGCTAAGACCCAGTCACTATGTATCCTGAATTATGTTCATTCTAACAGCTACTGTTGTCTCTTTCTTGTAAACAGGCATTAATTATCAGTATTTCTACACTGATTTCCTCTGATGAGGCTGCCTTTGTCAGCATGCCTCTGATCCCGGCTGCGCTACAGCGCACAGCACGCTCAGTGTTTGCGCAGTCCATCCATCATGATTATTAGAAAAATGTACAAAAGCAAAAGGTGCCCTCAAAAGATAAATGAAAAATCACACAGGCGTGCTGTGGCTCTCACTCGTCCTCATTGCACTTGGTGCTGTTTAAGTGTGCGGGAAGTGAATCGTGGGCTCAGATAGTTGGACAGCTCAGGCCTGTTTGTGTGGGCTGTGTGGTATTGGATTGTTCTGGCTGGCCTGGACCTAAGCTCAGCTGGACATGGACCCAGTCTGGAGGCTGGAGGCAGTTTCATAGTTGTGAGAGTCCCGTGTTGGTGTGCTTTCAGTGGATGTTCCTTGACCCCTCTTCCTGGAGACGATGCATCTAGAGGACGGACAGAGGGAGTGAGCAAAAGAGCTGACTGGTCCTTGTCAGTTTGGGGTGATTTTTATATATACGGTGGCAGAATGGGTGCAGCATTGGTGGTCCATCTAAAGTTCAGGTGCACTGTGGATGCAGTAGCTGTAGCTGTTTCCATGCTGTTTTATGCTGACTGAAGCATTTCTTGGTTTCTTTTAGTGAAGACACAAAAGTTTCAAATGATGTCAAGGTATCTGCAGACATTTGACAGGCGGGGCATGTGTGTTTATCCCTTAGGGTAACATTATTTATAATGAATTCTTTATGTTTTGAATCGATTTATCAGACTTTCTAGTGACTATGCATAAGTGGAAAGTATAAGAAATAGCTTGAATGCTTTTTAAACTATTTAGTAAGATTCGAAATATGTGAGGTAATGCCCCACTTTTTATATCAGAGTGTAATACGGAATTAGAAATCCTTTATCCTAACGTTCCACATGATTTGAGGGGAAATTTGACAGGCATGAAATGTGTGTTCAACCCCAAGGGCTACAAAAGTCCAAGAGTAACAGGATATGTGTGTGTGTGTGTGTGTATGTGTTTATAGACCTGAATCTGCTAGTCGTCCAAGTGTTGCTCCTCCCAGGTGGACGTAGGGATGGCACTGTAGGGGTCCATGATAACTTTGGCACAGCGGATGATCATGGCCACCAGCAGGAGGCAGAGGAATGCGATGCATGCCAGGGTCAGACCCTGGTCCACGTCCACGAAGGCTGGGTCCGGCGTAGTCTCCTCCATCGCTTTGCTCTGTCCGCATCGACCCGGAACGCTGCTACCATCCTGATCGCTTATCTGCGAGTGAGAGACAGAGAGAGAAAGTGAGAGAGAGAGAGGAGTGTATCTTATAACTCTCTCCTGTCCTGTCTGCAAATTATCAACACTGACACCAGACATGTTATCAAAAGCAAGTCTTTTATCAGTTTACTTTCCCAGGGCCATTATTGTCAGGAGCGCTCAATATTGCCACAAGTTTGTATTTATGGGTCTGTTTGTTCAAAGTCATGTGCAGGTCAGATCACTCTCACTGTCCTGGCTCAGCATCAGCTTACATTCTAACAAAGCACTCAATGCAATAAGGGATACAATCTCCCATAACATTTTAATTCATAGCAGGGTTGTGAGGGTTCCAGTTCCTTCCACAATTTCACGTTCAGTTCCCACTAGCCACCCATTAGCTAGGACTCCCTCAGTTACACAATACAACCAATGCTCGGTTGGTGAAAGTGAGCAGGTGCCTCTAAGGAGGGGTCAAGTTGTCCACTACATCTTTTCAACTCAATATAACTGTACAACTTGGCATACGTGGAGGATAAAACTAACCAACTCTGTTAGAACACTAACTAACAGCTGCTGTCAAGACAATCTTGACCATGAGCATCACGTCATGGTTTGCGGACTGCTCTGTCAAAGGCTGCAAGGAATATCTGCTCATGATCTATTTATTCTTGACTGTAAACATTAAAATACCTTTTAGCGCATCGTTTATAAACATTGTATTTACACTGTTTTCATTTTTGTCAAATTTTTGCATTGTTCTTCTCTTTATTTTATTATCTGTTTTATTTCGATTTTCTTATCTCAGGAGTGACTCAGGGCTGCATTTCACTGCATGGTGTACATGTATAACTTTGCAAATTGTCACTGTCGTGCCAAAACCTCATATGTCCAAAATGGCTTTTTTTCAGAAAACTCAAACTATTTGTATTATAAATAATTGAATACTGTGTCATCAAATTGGGTATAACTATTTTCAGTGCTTTTCATTGGTTAATAATTTCTCATTTTACAGACATGCGTTGAGACAGACCAATAATATGGATTTGTGAAAAAATAACAAAAACCAAGTTGAAGTTACAAGGTTTCCGCCAGACAGCGACAATATGACAATTATACATTCGTTTTAAATCTTGTTACATCAGCTAATAGATGCCCGGGCTTACACTATGTTGAGTGTTGGAGGTAAAGTTTTTGTTCTGTTTATTGGTTCAAGTCTGATGTGCAGGATTCTTGTAAAATTGTAAGCTCATATGCTTTAAAAAATAATGAGTAAAATCGAATATATGTGAGACCTCCTATTTTTATAGAAACATGTGCCTGAAACCACATAAGCAAGTTTATTTAATATTACTGAACAACTCTACATAGCATATTTACACACTTGGCCTCAGGTGTAGTGGTTATCAATTGTCATAAATATTCAGGACTGGCTACAGCTTCCACGGTTTTAAGGCAGATGACTAAACAAGACATGTTTGGTGCCTGAAGTTTGCTTCTTGGGTCTCTACAGTCTTGCAGTCCAGATGTTATAGCTGTGTAAAACACATTTGTCTTCTAAAACTAATGAAAATTCTGAGCTCATAAAATGAGCTGCTCTTTATAAATGTAAATTAATGATTTTGTCAATATCTCTCTCATGCATACGCAGAGATGTAATCACTGGTTGTGAACTAGAAAACATGAGGTGGGTGATGTTCTAAAGGCCTTTATGTTGACAAACAGTGAGAAAATTTTCTACTGAAAATCTTCTAATGAACGATGTTCTGGAGAAAGCCCAACCTGAGATTAACCACAGAATAACAGCGTGACCTCAAACTGTCAAGACCTTTGTCCACAGAGCTTCAGATTCAAGGCTAAAAACACGTTACAGTCTCCACTTATGGGAAGGAAAACAACAAATTGACAAGCACCAGCATTCTTTAACAAAACCTAACAAGTAAGAGCCTTCTCTGAATATTCAATGACCTTCTGCTTGACATTCAGCTTGGCGTACCTCACAGGCACCTCAATCATAAAACTTGAAAAGGAATTAAATCTCATGACCAGCATTGCAACTGCCTGAAAAGGACTGATTACAGGATGTTTAGGAAGCACTTATTACAGTCAAACAGACAAGTTAAGGAAGAAAATGGATAAGTGGTAAAACCTGTTATGTGCAAAAAAATTTGGACTAGTTAAATATACATTCCCAAATGCTTAATAATATCTGCCATCTATAATATGTATATTTAACTAGTTTTTGCACATAACAGGTTTTACCACTTATTCATTTTCTTCCTTAACTAAAGAGTTTATCATTAAAAATATGTCAAAACAAGTTTCCTTTATAAGAGAAATATTTTTGCTGGTTCATCTCCATGGACGTGATGGACGTCAACCAGCCGTCATCTTTGGGAAGAGAACTGCATGTCAGAAACACTGTTATTGGGCTTAG
>JBBMFX010000035.1:2337195-2365748 GCA_037832545.1 Rhabdalestes septentrionalis | reverse complement strand
GGATTGAAATCAAGTGGTTCAATTTCTCACTGTTTATTCTGCAGAAAGATTTCCAACTATGTTGCAGAAGGTCCATTAAGTTTGCGGCACTTACAGGTTGCTTTGCTTCCACTCTTCTGTCCAGTTCATCCAAAAGCAGCTAGATAGGATTTAAGTCTTGAGACTTCTGGCTGCTCCATGTTCAATATCGTGCTGTTGGATAAACCCAACCAACTAGGCACATACCAGAGGTACTGCATGGAGCTACAGAATTATTTCCCACTTTAGGGTAACCAACATGTCACCGATAAGATACCTTTATGCATCTTGGAGCTAAATGTAATTGCTGCACATTGAAGTTGTCTTGCCTGATTGGCAGCCAGTTCATTATGAGAACACAAACATTTGTTCCCATTTTTTAATTTAATGTGAATGTACCTTTACGTTTTGATACCATTTTGGAGACAGAAGAGTTGCTTTTTTTTAATTCATAACAGTATTAATTAGTAGTCTTTGTGGAGAACTCAAATATCAAACATGCTTAGAATGCTAAGCCTAAGTATTTATTTGCCTTAATAATTATACACCGTCTATTATCTGGACCACTTGGTATTTCTTCCTCTTCCATCAGCAGTGTGTAACGGACTATTTCAAGAACTGACTTTTTTGTTCAAACGCACCCACAGGCCGTGCATGCAGTGTTATTCAGATCTCTGATGCAGTCATTTCCCTCCCTTTACTCTCCTCTATCTCTTGGAAGTCTTGAACCATCAAGCAGGCTGGAAAGTGTGCCCTAAATTTGGAGCAGAAATATCAGCACTTTCAGAGATCTGTCTGCTCAGAGAGAAACCGAGGTGTAAATTGGGCTGGTTGATGAAATTGCGTGTGTGCGCGTGCGCGTGTGTGCGTGTTCATACATATTTTGAGTGCATGCTTGTTTTGAGTGCAAGGAGAGTGTAGAGCAGCTGTTTAGCTATTTCAGGTCATCGTCACATTGAGAACAATCCTTGTGGAGGTTCGTACACATGCTGTCTGTGTCTGGATGTCACAAGTGCGCCATTAACATGTGGATTTGGCTCACAAGATTGTATACACACACACACACACACACACGAGTGCGCACACACACAACATTTCAATGCGATGGTGGCATGTCTGGGTTGGATTTTAGGGCTTAACATTGACCTGCTTCTCTGATACTGATACCTCATGCTCACAGTCATGGTCTTGTTGTGAAGACCGTGCACAAAAAAAGCCACCCCACAGGCCGTTGTACTTTGACTGAGTTGCAGGACTCTGAGCTCGCATGAGTGAGAGGGGCTCTGAGCAGACCGGCCCAGTTAAGGCCACACCAGATTAGAGCTGGGATCACTTACTAATTTATCGCTCCAGTTCCTCAGTTTTTGTGTGTTTTGTTTTTTGGGTTGTTTTTTTTTTTTACCCTCCTGTAAAGCTCTGAGTCAGTGCTCAAAGGTTTTAATGGAATGAAAAGTCCAAATTTAGTCACACACCCCCACCCCAGTTTATCAGTATCTGGCCTGTCAAGAAAATGTCAGTCTTCGCAATACTGATATCACAAAAGTTTTCAGTATGTAAACAAGTATCTAAAAAGTCAGTGTTGTTTCTGACAGAGTAACCAGTTGCAGCTCCATCTGAGAAATTGGATGTTCTGGTGAATCCAGGTCTTCATGCCATCCAACAAAACTTTTTAACCATTAAATGTTTTGGTGAATTGGTGTATGAAGGGACGGGGCTTTAATGTTGGAGCCATGATAAGGAGATATATTTAAATCTGTCGGTTTTGTAACATCACAAAAAATGTATTGTTGTACAGGCTGTTTTTCTAACTTATTTTCTATATATGCACTGTATGGAGGGAGTAAAAAAAAAACATTTGAAACAATCTTTACAAACTTTTAGTTCCAGCTACAGGGCTCGAAATTAACTTTTTTACTTGGTAGCACCGGTGCTCCCAACATCAAAAAGTTAGGAGCACCAACAAAAATTTAGGAGCACCCACTAAAAATGTATGAGCATCACAACTACAAATTGTATATTAAAAGATTTCTTTAATCTGAAAATGACACCAATCAACACTAACAATAACCAGCTACAACAAATCACTGAAGCTTTAAATATCCTGTGGCCAGGATTTGAAATTCGGTGTAGGCGAGCTATTCTTTGGCGATAGTGTATGCGGTGTTAAATTTTACTTTCAGTTCTGCCAACTGCGCGGGACAGCTGGCAGTATCCGGACTATTAAAAGCCTTAACGATCGAACCTGATAATACTGAACTGTTTGCCACACACCTGTCCCTGCATTTCTTGTGTTTGGCATTCTCACCGTGTTTGACCGCGTAGATTCAGTGGCGAATGCTGTGTTACCTGCAAACTCCGTCCAACAGGTTTTACAGTGAACGCAGTGCATAGAGACATTTTCATAGCGGAGCCACTCGAGATCTTTCAACCGTTCTCTCCGAAAATAGTACGTCGCCTTTTCGGCTGGTGAATCAACATTCACCACATGATCAGGATCACCATCACCAGCGGCGTTATTGTTTTAGGTACTTTGCAAAAGAAATCTGTCAGTGTTCTTTTCATTTTCCCGCTTCTTCACATTTCACATTTACTTTTCCCGGCTGTAGTTAGCGCCGTCACCTGACTGAGTGATTGACAGCAATTATTAACCAATCTGAAATCTCAATGGCAGAACGATCACCATATCAGCATTCAGCACACAGAACACACATTTACAGTTAACATGTTTAAAGAAATTAACAGGTCGCAAGACAAGAATTACATGCCCTCACACCAATGCCCCCAAATATATTTTGAGGTCGCATAGATAACATTTCGGGAGCCCTGTGGTTTCTTTAGAGATACAATCGTGATAAAAAGCAGCACTGATATTTTGCCATATTGAGCAGCTCCATTGCTTTTTTAAAAATTGTGATTCCAGCATCACTGAAGTCTCCCATCCAGGTGCGATATGGGTATTTTGCTTTACTTCCAACATCAGATATTTCACATACACCAGTGTACAAACATTTCAGATATGGATTTATTAACGTGGAGTAACATAACGGAGATATATTTTATTTCCGCATAGCTGCAAATGGAGTAAAATGAATAAAGTGCTGATATGTTAGTCCAAGAACCCGGCGTTGCCTTCTAGAGTAAACAAGGTGTCGTGAGCTGACATTTTAATGTATTAGTCTAATCTAAACACTACAAATCTGCAGTTCTAATGCTTGTCAGTGGGGCTTTTGGACGGACTGTTCTTTTTACAGAGCTAGTTAGTGCTCCTCATCCGCCTCTGCTCTTCTGTACCTCTGAGTTTCCATCAGTCTTTATTTTGTCTGGTTTCTGCTCCTACCCTGGCAACAATCTTACCATGTGAGCGACTCCAAACAACTATGTGTTACTAGTGAATCACTTAGCTGTAAGTTATATATCTATAGTATTTATACCAAAGCATTTGTGTATATACCATTGTGTATTTTGTACAGTGTTTCTGCAGTTTTTATTTGATTTTTAATGTACAATTTATATATATAAACCATAAAAGTTTTTTTTCATCATATTTATTGTCTTTGTATTTCTGTCAGTGCAGTCAGAACAGAAGTAGTTTCCACCAGGATCAGAAAAGTTTTCTGATTCTACAATGCAAATCTAAACACCTGCAACCACAGGTCACCAGTGCCGGTTGTCCAGATTCCAAGCCTTCAGCTTCACTTTTGTTACTGAACAGTGGTTTCATTTAGAGGAGCCTGTACTTTAGCTTTGCTTATTTATATAATTAAGCCTTTCCAGCATAGCGTTACGGTAACTCTTCATGAATGAGATCACTTCGCTGTCCAGTTTAATGACCACCCTCCTGGTGCTGCTTTCGCCTGCTCTGAGGGGCTGAACGCTCTCAGCTGTGGTTTTCTCCCTCTCCTCTCAAACTCCTTTCAGCCGCGAACTCATGAACGATTTTGTCCTGCTCTTTGTGACGAGACCAACTTCCCGACGGTGGTAAAAATAGCTGGCCTTTCTAGGGCGCTGGACGTGGACCTTGGCTAAGTGCTTTCATTACACTGCCATTCTTATTCGATTTCCTGAACACTCAGTAGACTTTAGAGCCCGAAGTGATTACACTGCAAAGCTGATCTTGAACACGTTATATCTCCATCTATATTGAATATAGGAATCAGAAGTATGGGCTTTAGAACCTAAAGCAAGGTTCAGACTTTAATTGACAAAATGCGCTGTAAGAAATAATTACAGTGAACGGTGACAAGACATCACTCGAAATTAGTTTAGCTCTTTCTCTACAGATTCTGACCATTAGCAGCCTTAAAAAAGACATTCCTGTCTTTTTGCAGAGTCTAAATCGGCATTAATTTACATTTACATTTTCTACAAAGTCTTCAGGGTCTCCCTGAAGCAACTTGGGGTTAAGTGTCTGCTTAGGAACCCATTGGTGGTGTATTGAAGGATTCAAACCCATGACCTCTTGGTCCAGAGGCAAATATCCTACCCACTAGGCCACTAGGTGTGATCCAACATGCCTAAAAACTGATGGGTATTGGTTTTTGAACACATGCTTAGTGATGGGTATCATAAGGACTATACCGAGACTGGTATTGATGCTGCTTAGTGCTGCTTATCGATACTTTTTGTCAGATCCTGTCCTGACCATTTGAAAACACAGCTGTGTTAAAATGTATTAACACTGCAGAAACACCAGCAGCATGATTTATCCAGGAGATTCACCAGCTTTCAGCACTGACCAATCAGAACTGGTCAAATTTAGTCCCAGTTCCAAATGTATTCCCAGTTTCATCCCTAGTGCTTCATTCTGTGTGGTTTTGAGAAGTCAGTCACCCTTGGGATATTTGGAATTATATTAATGCCTAAACTAAGTGGTACATACAAATGTGTCTCATTCTTTTACCAGCACAATGTCACCAATAAAATTAAAATGTCCTATTTTTATTATTCAACCAACTGTTTGGACACAAAAAAAAGTTTTTTTTTGTGTGTGTGTGTGTATGTGTGCTTTTTGTCAAAACGTTTTTAGCTCTCACACACATTAGTGTTGTAATAAGAGATATATTATAAGCTGTAAAAAATAAATAAATAAATAAATAAATAAAAAATCACTGTTCCAGGAATTGATCTATATACAGTTTCTCTCTGTCTGTGCTGCCTCACACACACCTCTTTCCCCCACCCCCACACTTGCACACATGATGTTGGGCTTCTGGTTTTTTCCACTTGTGTTTTCCATTCAAGTATTTTGTGGCTCATTTTGAGTTGTTTCAGTTCCAAACAGCAGAAAAAAAAATCTTTTTTTATATAGTTTGATTTTGTATTCTAAAATGTATTCAAGTTTACATTTAAGTCCGAGATCACTGATTCTACACAATAGACGATCACAAATCAGAGATTCCTGTGTGGCCTAAATATCCCCAGAGACAAACAAGCTCTAAATAAGGACTTTTTGTTTAAGACCATGTTATAGCAGCATTCACTTCGCAGCACCTCATTCAGGTGCTGAGGTTAATCAAGTCATCACTTAAAGTGATCATACTTTGATTTTTAGCATTGGATTTCAAGAAGTCTGTTCTAAACCAGGGTTTGTGCTTTGTAATTGTGTTCTTCAGTGCCTGTGCACCCTCACTCTTGATTTCTTTCTGTGCAGAACCAGTACCAGATAAGGACAAATCAGCAAATAAAAGCTCACAGATTGTTTTGTGGCTTTAAAAGCCAAATAATCTCCCAAATAATGTGACCAGTGACTCTGTTTTAATGAGAAAAGTGGCGCACGAAGTTTGCAGTTGTCGTCACATGCGATGAGTTGCTAAGCGACGGTAAATTTAGAAAGAATTGTGCATTTAAAAGGAGGTCTGGTTGCCGAGGGACTTGAATTTATCACGCGACCGAATTGCTTGCAAACGTGTGAATCAGATAAAAGCTGTGAAAAGTCAGATATATGGGAATAGTCTGTTCATTATTTGCATGTAATCACTCACTATTCAAGTTGTAATTATGTTTAAAGGTGTTTTGCAATGACTTTAATTAACAATTAAATATTTATTGACTTTTTACAGCTGTTTGAACTACTATTTATACTAAAGATGTTTATTGGTGGTCCTCTGTACTCGCACATCTTACTCATAGGTTTATAAGGCATACAAAATTTTTTTGTGCATTATGTCACCAATTCTTAAGCGTTAAAACTGACTGCTATAAAGTTGGTGATAATTTGTCACTCGCCCCTGATCCCCTCCCGTTTTTTTCTCCAAACACTCATTAGCGCTTCCCAAGAATCACCACCATGATGTTGTGTACCATCTGCCCGGTAACTCTCCCAACCAGAAACACACACTCAGCAGCCACTAACCAGGTCCAGAATTGAAAAACTTCTTGAAATCTGGCTCGAAGGGTTTTGAACACACTCACTTATCACTGCCAGTTATTTACAGCAGCCAACCACTTGTTAGCTTGTTCACAGTCTATCAACTGTGTGTGAGAGAAAGTCTGTTATTCTTGCACATTCTTCAGCACAAGTCAGCATATTGACTTTTTATTAATTTCACAGAATTCATGGCTCTTTAGCAAATGTAGCGATTTTTAAACCACTCAGACTATGTGTTAAATATTTTGTTGTCAGAATGTGCAGAATGAGCTAATGTTGACCCTACAAATAACACTAAAGCTTGCCATGTCACGTTATTAACACTAATCACTGTAATATTCTATGCTGTATCCGTTTTGTTGACTAGAAGTCTTTAGCAGTTCTGTGGTGGCTTACTCTGTCAGTGTTAAATATGTCAGCTAGATTTGCAAAACTGTTAATTATCTCACAATACAACTCCTCCTGTAAATGAGGTTTCCTGAGCGGGTTTCGCCGCTCAGCCCATAAATAACACTGATACATTTCTTTTATAAATGGTTTTAATGTAATGTAGACCAATGACTGGCCAAAAGCATTTTCTCCACCTGGTTACAAAGCTATCATAACCCTAAAGGAGTATCTAGTACCAAGATTTAATAAGAGTTCCATCAAGATGGAGAAACCAAAAATTAGACTTGATCGGATTGAAATCTGGTGAACTTGGAGGCCATTCTGATGCCTTGAATGCTTTTAGTATTTGCTTTAGTGGGCATCATCTTGCTGGGAGAGGAGCTTAAGTGTCAAAGTAACGTCCACAAGAATGCAGGACCCAAGGTTCTCCAGCAGAACATCACCCAGAGCATCACGCTTCCTCCACCACCTCGCCTTCTTCCCATTTCTTCTCCATGTAATTGACACAAACACACACCTTGGCATACACATCATTGAAAGGAACCCGATTCATCAGCTCAGGCCACCTTCCTCCAATGCGCCACAATCCAGTTGTGGTCAGCATGGGCTCTCTGACTGGTCTGTGGCTTCTTAGCTCCATACGCTGCATACTGTTGTGACATCTTCTGTCGCAGCACATTTCCCGTACCAGCATTGCAAATTAAATGGCCTCAGTAGGCTTTCTGTTGTACTAGAAGTGAAAGCCGCTGCCCAACATAGTGTCGCTGGGCCATTTCAAAAATCCTGTTTGGGGTTTGTGTTTTATACATTTTGCACTTTTTCCCTATTAGAATATCATGATGTAAACTATGATCAATTGTTGGGTAATCACTGTGATATAACCGTTTTATATTTGCGCATGCCCAGCACGATGGGATGCTTGGTTAAGGCTGGGACTGAAATGTGAGAAGGCAGAGATACAGCTGGCACAGCTCTCAATCCACATTCACAATTGGGTCAAATTAAAGCACACTTAAAACTTAAAAGGAATGTAATGGGTTGCATTTGTGCCGCGCTTTGCAGGATGGCGTTAAGCATTCCAGCTGTGATCAGAGACACTGAGAGCGGAAGAAAAAAAAAAACGGTCTGACAGAATTCATTCTTTCTCTTTCTCCCTCTGCTATTCGTCTCTCCTTTTATTCTCACGTTCCCTCTGTCAGACTGCATGCAAGTGAAAATGATTGCTTTAGGCCTGCTCTGTTGTAATGAAAGTGTCTCTAACCCAAGCTGTATTTCCTCTGAAGGGTGAATAGGCCTCAGTCTCGCATTCACTTCAGTGTGTGTGCTGGTGGCTCGTTATTGTAGCTTCGTTATGTTCACCTCAGCCAGGTAATACTGGTGGTTTGTGCAACTAATGATACGCAAACCTCAGTAATGATGGGAGGCATTTGGAATCCTAATTGTGTGCCCTTTAGGTACACAGCGAAACCTTGGTCATGAGGAAGGATTATGTTTTGGTGGAGCCAAAGCCAAACTTTGGGTTTAGGTTTCATTTAAGTAGAAAAATGCACAGCTTTCTTACTGTTTGTCTATTCTAATGTTCAGATGGGCTGCTATGCTGAAGTTTAGCCATAGAAGAGACCTTGGGTCATTTATAGATAAAATTGAGTGAAACAACAGTGTCAGAAACCACATAAGCAGGTCTATTAGAAATGCTGACCCAACAAAGAATTTTAAGAATAATTCTCCCAGATGCCTAAGACTTTTGTACCGTACTGTATATGGAGAAGATCAGGCATTTCTAATAGACCTCCTAATGTCGTTTCTGACACTGTTGTTTCACTATAAATATATTTAATCCTGAATTTAATCCTGTAAATTGAATTCGAGAATGCACTGGTTGGCTCTGGGAATGGTTATTTGCAATCCGTGCAATAAGGAATTTTGATATTACAACACGTGTAAAATGTTCAGCTGGCTCAAAATCTAGATTTTTACGCTTTCACATGCATTTCATTTTCTTCATTGTCCTGAGAAAATGTCTTTTAAACACAATGAGCGAGAGAGAGAGAGAGAGAGATACCTGGGGGTGGTGGGTTACTGTGTGTACGTGTATATATACACACACACACGTGTATGTGTGTGGACTTGATTGAAATATATTAAAATTCTCATTTTATTAATCAGACATTTTCAAAATATTTATTGTTCTGAGCCTTTTAAAAAGTTTTAAGGCAGCTGTTGTTCATGTTGAGGTGCAGTTGTTCATGCACACTGTGCAGAGCGAACTTTTAGTGGTGCTGGGAGTCAAGAATATACACCAGTTCTTCTACAACAGCATGCTTGGTGTGGTTTGATGTGTTTGCATTATTCTTTTTTTTTTGGCTCTCTATTCTTAAATGGGTTCGTGCCTCATAATGAAAGCTGAACAGAAATGATCCTCTTACATTAGAAAATACATTCTGTCTGTCATACACAGATTTTCAACTTTTTACTGTCTCTGCCTTTGCAGTCTCATTTGGACTCAACATCTACCTGTAATCAACACTCTTGATTTGGACTACTTGGGCTCAAACTGACTTGCACTTGAACTTGAAACACTACAGACTCTGTGTTGACTTGGACTCAAACGCTTTTTGTGCTCGATGTAGACATGGGGACAATCCTCTTTGTGCTCAATATAGAAATGGACTCAACTCTTTGGGCTTGGTCTTTACTTGGAATTGACAAAGGTCTTGAGTGCTCTGGCTTCCAGGGTGAATTTTTTACACGACCCGACCGGATTCATTCTTTTTCTCTCAGTATCGCCCTGATAACACGATAGCTGTCACATGCTGTCCCCCCACAACACTCCTGGATTTAAGCACAGGCGTGCTCTTTTGGATTCTGAAACCTGAATGACATTTGGCAGCACCATCCCCATCAGGGAGGGAGTGAGTGTGTGTGAGTGTGTGTGAGTGTGTGTGTGTGTGTTTGTGTGTGTGTGTGTGTGTGTGTGTAACTCCAGGCAGCTGGCCGTGGCTTTCAGTTCCAGCCTCTGACTTTCAGCGCCTCCGTTTTGCCAAATCCGACAGCAGTGTGTGCGCGTGTGCACGTGTGTGTGTGTGTGTGTGTGTATGTGTGTGTGTGGTGGGGGAGTGCCGTGAATGGACAGTCGGGCTGTATGAAAGTTTAATGACTCGGCGTCTCTGTGGATTTTCGGGCTGCAGTGTGCCGTGGTTTGGAATATTAAAACTGGATTCAGAAAGGCAGGGCCACAGAGGGGGAAAGTCAGGAGGACTTGGCACCTGCAGTTGAGGTCGTTTCGAAAAGAAATGGGGACATTTACTCTGTTTTTGTTCTTTTGGCGAGCTGTGTGATTGTTTCATTTTTCAAACAGACCATACGAGACCACCTGAGCTGAACAATAAAAGGGGAACGATGGCCAGCACATCTCCTACTGTTTTACAAATAAAGGCCCCAGGAATGGTTCTTTTCTGCAAAACAAAAAGAGCCACTTTTGGTCCTTAAAGAAAGTGTCCATAAATAGCTATTTAAGTTGTTTTAAATGATGTGTGCAAATGTGAGGAACCTCATTTACCTGATAAGAGCCTCTCCTTAATTTAAAGATTGTAGACCACAATGTTTGTTTGAAGCTTATGTTGATTATGATAGGCTTATGTAAGTGTTGTGAAGCCTTACAAACACTTGTCCTCAGTGGTGTTTTAGACATTCTCACTTCTCATTTACATGCACAGTTTTAAGGAATTCAAATCTGGAATCATTCAACGAAACCTTTGTGAAATGTATGTCATGTTTATAAGGTTACATACATTTTTTTAATTATTGGTTTAAATCATTCTAAATAATTATGTAATCTTCTGAAAGGCTGTGGTAGCCTTATGAATGCTTCAATATATTTTTACCACCTTAGTCATATTTAGGAAAAGTACTAAAAGATTACTTTCTCTATTGATAGTGTTTTGATTGTTCTCTGAATGGATAGAAATGACATATTTGGGAATCTGTTCTGGATTTTCTAACACTTCTCTTCAGGCCATCTCGGCCCCCCAAAAAATTTGAATTCCATCAGTGACACCAAACACTGAAAGATGACTCTCTGTTTTGGTTCTTCTTTCAGTGGATGACAATAATCATTTAGGAATCCTGCTCTGGAAATAGCATTGGTGTCTAGAAAGGCATGAATCACCCAGTGCTGTTAGGAGGAATAAAGGCTGACTGGCAAACTGACAATGGCAGTAATAAGGTTTTAAAAGGTAAAGATAGATTAATTTGCTGCGGTTTTCACACAAAATCTGCTGTAATACTGTATGAAAATGAAGTTTTGGGGGGGAAACAATAGTGGCTAAAACTAGTGAGAGCTAATCTCCTCCTGAATAACCTAATACCACCGATCACCCCACTTAGATAATAACTGCAGTTTGTTAGTTTAAATTTAATCAAAGCAGCCGAGAGTGAATTCTGCGTTTTAGCCTCGCTGCTCTCACTCTGTCTAGGGTGTAATTGGCCCAGTAGACTCCTCCATACATTAATCTCTTAACTAACCTTCGTCAGGATGCCGTGCTTTAATGAGGATGCTAAGCAATAATTAGTCATGTGGAGCGCTGGAATAATTAGTCAGGCTAATTGATAAGCTGCAACATGAAATGCTCCTCACGTGCAGGCTTCTCAGACGTCTCTCGCCATGATGGTAGTGCTGCAATGGCTTTGTTGGACAGTTTCGGATTCTTGCTTTGTTGAGATCATGGTTCTGAAAGGTTTTGACCAGGCTGTGGTGTGGGTTGGCATGGAATGGCTAAGGTTTGAGTCAATTAGGTTTATTGTGTCTTCAAGTATGTACACAGAACACAGTGGGAACGAATCAGAAGAAAACACGACAAGACCGCATACAAAGCAGCCCACCAGGGCAGTTACAGTCCAAACCAAATGAGAACAGTATGATGATGATGACATACTGTATTATAATTGTTAAATGGTTCAAAAATGGAAAATAATTGTGCAGCAGCAGGATGGAGAATGTGCAGTATTTTATAAATGATATAAAATGATATATAGTATTAAATAAAGGGTATTTACAGGGAGTTGGGGTGTACATTTTGTTAATGCCCAGTGTGTATGTGTGTTGTGTTAGGAGAAGGAAAAGTTGGGTTCAGGAGAGCGTGTGTGTGTGTGGGTACAGTTTATGATTCTGTTCAGATCTGATTGAGGAGTCTGATGGCCTGAGGGAAGAAACTGTTCTGCATCCTGACAGTGGAGGCCCGGGAGCTATAGAACCTTTTGCTCAACAGGAGAAGGGAGAAGAGCTTGTGTGAGGGATCGACAATTCTGGTGACTTTGTGGATGCAGCGTGTGAAGTGAAGGGCCATGGTTATTTTATTTTAATCAGGTATTGAAATAAGGTAAAACATTCTGTCCTGAATCCACCTGAACAGGCCTAGTTACCCTGAGGACCCTCTGTATTCCAGGACTGTGCATCCGAGTTGAGTGTCTGTTTTAGTTGCTCCAATTCCGACATTTTTTTCTTGTCTTTCAGCATCGACAAAGTCTCCAAAGTGGCCTCCCCGGTTCTGGTCATCCATGGCACCGAGGATGAGGTCATCGATTTCTCGCACGGCCTGGCCATCTATGAGCGCTGCCCGCGCGCGGTGGAGCCGCTGTGGGTGGAGGGTGCCGGGCACAACGACATCGAGCTGTACGCCCAGTACCTGGAGAGAATGAAGCAGTTCATCTCCTTCGAGCTGGCTCCCTCCTGAAAACCCCGCCAGCCACGCCGGCGACACCAAGGCACATGTTCAGACGCGCTCCTCTCCGACCAGGCCTGAGGAGCAGCGTTGAGTATTTGCACTTGCTGAGACTGAAACAAAAGGAAACATCTGAACTCTTCTCTGTATGAAGGTGGTATTATTAAGTAACAGGGCTTTTTTTTTTTTTTTTTTTTCCTTTCCTTTTCATACTGTTTTGTAACACCCAATCTTGTTGGGTAATTAACGGATGCACTTTTGTCGTGCGAATATTTTCAGGTGACCACTGTATTTGTTTTTGTGTATTTTTTTCTCTCGATGCTCTGGTGATGATTGATTGATTTTGTTTTGAGTTATTTCGTGGCATTCCATTGGTCCAAGATGAAACAGACTTTAGTCCCGGAATTTTTCTAAGGCCAGTCGTGTGTGTACGTGGGTGGCTGAGTGGGTGGTGGGTGGATTGTGTTTGTGGCTGTGTGCGTGTGTGCGTGTGTGCGTGCGTGTGTGTGTGTGTGTGTGTTGAGTGCTGCCCAGGTTCTAATGGAAGGGAGACCCACTATGACCTAAGCTGGAATTCTGGTTTTATGGTCTGTCTGACTGTGGAACATGGTGCTTTGTGTTCCTACATTAATCAGGGCATTCTGTATAGACACTACATTACTAAAAACGGACATTTCTTATAAAGGCTGTTAAAAATGTGAATTATTATTTTTTTATTTGGCGCCAACACTATAGTCGGGCTTATGCCCTCGGGAGGTGTTCGCTCCTTTTTTTTCCCTTTTTTTTGTTGTTTTTCTCTGTTGTTATGGGGTTAAGGCTAGCTGCTGCTCTTCGAATAGGGACAATGATCTCAGTTATTTCTCGGGGGGTTGGGTGGGCTTTTTATAAATCTCGGGGTCGATGCTAGCTGCTGAAGTGATCACTGTGAAACTGAACTTTGGCGAAACAACAATAAGGTACAAAGTGAAAATGTTTTCTGACGTTTCGCAGCCTCTTCTCCATTCCAGACATCTCCTCAGCCCTGAAAGGACACAACCTCCCCCCCTCCCCTCCCCTCCCCTCCTCCTGGAAACAAGTGAAGTAGCTAGATAAAGAACAACGAGAATGCTTGGAGGGTTTACTTTTCATTCGCAAATGTTAATGTATTCAGACGTTTCAGGGGTAGCACTAGACATTTGGACCTTCCTGTGTGGTGACAAAGAAACACGATTGTTTAATTGGGGCTGCTGCAATTACGTCAGCATGATGAAGCAATTTTCAGACTGTTGTGGAGGCATTTTCTGGGGTTGCGGGTGGGGAGGGGGGGATGGCCGGGGGGAATTGAGGAGTTTGAATCTGTGTATTGCTGTACGGTGAAGCAGTGGCGGTTTGTGTGAGTATGTGTGTGTTGTCATGTCTTGTTTTTCACATCATTATCAAGACCCCTCTTTTCAACCTCCGCGGTCTTTTTGAACAAGACTCTCTTTTTGAAGAATGACTGAACACACCCCGAGCTGAACCCCGTCATTGTTTTTGATACTGAAGTTTTTACGACGTTTTTTCCAGTACTTATTAATATTATCTTTACACCTCTTTTAATGCTGGTTTGTAAGATAATCCATACTGTACACACACCCAGCTCCTCTCTAGAGATATGTAAAGCAGGAAATAAATGGTATTTAGTCTTTTTAAATGAATTTGACACTGGAATCACCGTATGACATAAAAAGAAGCAAAGCTAGTCGGTACAAACAGTGCTAGTGTACATTTTTCTCCCTTCAGATCACATTAAAAAAAAGCCTTAAATGTGCCGTGAGACAGATTAATACTCTCTTTATGTTGGCTGTTGCTTGAGGGCAACGCACTGGATGTTGTATTGCTATGTATTGGAATAAAGGATGCATGGAATCTTAAACATGCGTGTGTTTATTTTTTGAATATGCCTTTGTGAACCGGTTTGAGCTGGACTGGTTGTACTCAAGGATTTAACTAATTTATATGATAATTTTTTTAACCCAGTATGAATCTGCAGTGTAGTTTCTATAGTCTTACTAAAATGTGTTTTTTTAATCCTATATGATTTTGCAGTGTGAACAAATTACAATCAGGTAAAATTATGGTGTTTTTAATCCAGTGTGAATCTGGAGTGTTGTTTTTACAGTCTGACAGTAATTACCACAGTGATTTTAATTCTGTATGAATCTGCAGTATGTAGTAGAGTATGTAGTCTTGCAGTAATTGTGGAGGGCTTTTAATCTGGGATGAATCAGAATAACAGAACATGCTAATAATTAGGACTGTCCTTCAGTGTTTTTGAGTGTGTTAATATAATGGCCTTTAACATTTTTTGCACACACCTTTACTCTAGATCCTATAGGAAAACCTATCCAGCTCCAATAGCATTTAGGCCTCACCTGTGATTGTAAACAGTTGTCCAAGGTCTCACTTTACATCGTATCATGTGAAAACTCGGGCTGAAATACCAACTAATGCATGTCAGGACCCTTTAACATCAAATACATTTAGCTGTAAAAAAAAAAAAAAAAGGAAGCATGTGCCACTCGCTGCCGCTGCCTTCTTATCAAAAGCAAAGAATGACTGATGCGTCCTTTCATTCTGCAGGACTGTTTTCCCTTCACTGAGGACCATTTAATAAGACTAGAGGACATTCCTATTTTAGAATTATCACGTTGGACTTAACAATTTCTCCATAAATTGGATAACTTAAGTGCAGCATTGTTTTAACTGGAGATCTTAAACAAATAGTTTTGCCTGAAATCACTTTTACACAATCCTCCACCTCCCCCAAGTTTTGCTTCTGTACTGAACTGGAGCTAGACACCCTTAAAATGACATTACTTCTCTCCAGCCAGAGTCAGATCTTCATTAAGCTCAGACTAGTAGACATGGTTTAGGGCTGCTTTGTGTGGGTCGTGATGTATTTTTCTGGAAATGATGTGGTCTAATTGGGTGACTTTTGGGTTCTAGTGTAAATGTCACTCTCACAGCTGTGCTTCTAAAATAACAAAGCAGTATTTGGATATTTGGTAATTGGAAAAATATGTTCTTTTGATGCTTTTTACCAGACCCGATCCTTCAAGCCCAACGTCAAGCTGGTCCAATCGGAGAAGTAAAGATCTAGGAAAAGTAAAAACAGGAGCTGCTATGCAAATCAGATGGTTGTGGATCCTCATAAGTTGATTTGTGTCTCGAGAGAATGTTGGAGCTTCTTGTCTGTACTTTTTATTGGAGTCAATTCTCTTTTTACAAGAGAGACTTTTCTTTCATCACAGCTCTATAAACAGTCCACAAACCCCTATTTTAGTACATTTAAGTTGTAATACATGCATAAATCAGACTATGTAAAATATGCAGCTTCATGGCAAACATGTTCAGTTTCTTGGGTTTCCTCTTTTACAGATGCAAGTCTTGAACAAAAGAGAACTGCTGAATTGTCCAAATATTGTTCTCAAAAGTAATATTTGAAAGTAAATCACATGAAAAGAATGCCGTGTTTACAGAACTTGGATCATTTCAAGAATTATCACTTGATCACTCAAACAAAATAGTGTTTTGCCATCCAAATGGTCTCACTGCAAGAGGAGAGTGTTGATCACCACGGTGGTTTTTATACTTTTCATTGAATAAGATGTGAATCAGGTGATCACTGATGATTGCCTCCTAAAGCAGAATGTGGTGCCTGTGTATGAATTTAACAGACATTGAATTGCTGATTTAAAAAAAAAATAATTCTGGATATGTAGGAAAACACTCCCTCAAAATAGGGATAAAACTGAGAGGTGTGAAGTGGAGGTTTTTAGCTCAGATTATGTTGGGAAAAAAAGAATTTTGAGAAAATGGTGTTTAAATATATATAAGGGAAAATTTTATTCATTTTTGAAGGACACCGCTCTTATATGCCCAGGATCGAATGAGATGTTTTAGTATTTTTTCTTTTTTTGGGCAAGACTTTATAAAGATGACAATCTGCAGTGGTTTAACTGTTCTTCACTTCTCTCCTCAGTAGTTTAACACTCACCTCCCTGTCCCCCTTGTGTGTGGGCTGTGGATGGAGGAGGGGGTGCTGAGACTTTAGCTGTAGGGGTCAGTTCCAGTAGAGCTGGCTGTGGGCCAGGAGTGCTGCTGCAAGCCACAACCCTGCCTCACATCTCCGGCTCTACAGAGGAGAGCGAGAAGGTCACCTATATTCTCTGGTTTAAACCTGCGCTGCTCCAAGCCTCACAGTGAACAAACCTCAGACTCTCAGATCCTGGTGCATTACTGCTCAGCCGCGGCTCACTGGAACGAGTGGAGAAACTGTGTGGAACGTTTCTGTCTGGGAGTTTTTTGATAGTCATCTTCTTACAGCCATTTTTCTCATATTCTTCCTCAATCTCTCTGTCTCTTCCTCTCTCTCTCTCTTTCTTCCTTCCTTGCTTTTCTTTCTCTTTCTTTCCCTCTATCTCATCTCACTCTCACTCTCTTTCTTTCTTTTGTTCTTTCTTTCTTTCTTCCTTTCTTTCACTTTCTCAGCCCCTCTCTCTCCCTCCCTCCCTCTCTCCCTCCATTTCCATGTATGCTGCATTTCTGTAGTGACTCCTTCAGTAAAGCTAAGGGCTCCAATCACTTTCAGGGTGTACTCACACTAGGCATTTTGAACCAAAACCAAAAACATGAAAAGCGATAGACCTCTTTAGCAGCAAGCTGTAGGCCAACATAGACCAAACCACTCAAAATTATCAACAAAGTAGCCAGAGTGATGGATTATGTTCAGCGAGAGCGCCGCTATTCCTGTTTATCCGAAAACCGCCACACCATAAAGATGAAGCGTGCACTGGCACGAATGCTGAAACCCTATGTGAGTGTAGGACAGAAGGGGAGTGGGGACAATTGCACTCAGCCTGGTTTATGGCAACCATGCCTAGTGTGAGTACACCCTCAGTCACTCATATGTCTAAAACTTCCACAATATAAAGAGTGATGCTTTCTCTCTGAAACAGGTCCCACCCCATGGTAGATCAGAACTTGTGTGGTTGATTCCCCTGACCAGTAGTAGAGCTTACATAGCCCCACCTTATGAGTAACAACAGAGATAAATGGCCAAATTTAACCCAAATGTTTCCAACTTGATATTAAATTATAGCACTGTAGTGGTACTTGTTGAGTGCGATTCTACAGAATAAAAACAAAAAATGATAATAACAAGAAAATGTTTACTAATGTGTCTGTAAACACAGAGGTCACTTTTAATGAAACACAGGCCAGTTTGTGTGACTGAGGCTCCAAGAACCATCTTTCAAAGTGACTTTTCATAATCAGTTAACTGGGTAGTTAATTGAATAATTGCTTAATTTGGTGTAGTGGTCTATGTGATTGATGATACATTTGGCAAAAGTGTTCTAGTTATGTTGCTGAAGCTGAAATAGCAACTAACAAGGCCCAGAAACTCTGGTTTCAGGTGCTTCTATGTTTGGCGCTTCGCGTCTGAAGTGCAGTGAATGTGGAGCAGAATGAAACTCCGGCACAGACCTCAGATAAGTCGCCTGCCATTTTATCTGCTGTCCCAGTTCCCTGTGGGACTCACAGGAGTTCACACCCTGCTGCTCCTCTCACACAACCATCTGAAACCTGACTCTGTACTGCAGGAATGCAGGACATTTACATTTCCCTGAGTACATCTAAGGGCCATTGTCTCGTGTCTTGAGTGCACTGAAAATGGAAGTGACATTGGGTTTTGTAGATCTGCCACAACAGCTCCTGAGAGACTCGGTTTCCTGTCATTACGACCATTACCTGGACCTACAGAAGTCATCACAAATCTTTACACCGTCTCTATCTGCTGAATCCATTTCATGGATTTCCACAGACAACTACATTCCTATAGCAACTGAAAACCTGACGATGCTGTCCAACAGAAGCAGTGTCGCTTTTGCTTCTATTTTAAGACAATAGTTTTCTGGGGGAGTATCTATGGAAAATATCCAAACACTTAACTGCAGGCCAGTATTCATAAGGCTACATGACAGATGCTTTCATGATAACAGACATAACCCTACATTAACATATAAAAAGCTTATATATGTCTATTTACCTGTGTTATATGTGGGGCAGGAGTTTTCTGGTTTTCTCTAAGAAACAATCAGGAGACACTTCGGCCTGAATTCCTTGACACATTAGGGTTTCATGATAACTGACTTGAATGTCATTGGATCAGCGCACAGCCAATCACAGCCTGTAAATGTGGCAAAGTTCAAAGCCATTAGATCAGAGCTCAGACAATGAATGCTTGTACTTAACAATGTCCAATGCTGATGGATCAGAACGTTGCTGATCTGTACATTTAACATTTTAATTTGAACAACTAACCCTAACCCTCACACCATTGGATCAGAGAACAGCTAATCACTGTCTACAACTTGCATCAGACTTTTGTCAATCACTTTCCCCCATATTATGGCCAAACTATGACTCCCGCATCAACAAAAATGTAAGGCAAAACGGCACTATCTCCATCTCTTATATCTGTTTTTTACACTGTTTGAAAAAAACATGATTACATCACATTACCATTTCTGAACAAATAGCAGCCTCTTAAAATGGCAGTGTGGCAGAAACAGGATTCTGAATGGTGAATTCTGACGCACTGATGAGGCTGAAGGCGCTATAGAATAACACATTAAGCGCTGGTTTTATGCTGGAATGTCTGAGTCTCTCTCGTATAGTTGCCATCGTGGAGATGGGATGTTTCCTGATGATCGTGATGACACTGTGCTCACATCAGCGTCTGAGCTGCGATTTCCCTTCACTTCTTGGCTGCGTTCGGCGCTGCCTCAGGGCTGCGGCTGTGATAACCTGCGCCTGTCTCCTTTCATACAGAAACATTTTTCTCCGCTGCTCCCGGAGCCACTGGACTAGGAAATGAGCTCCGGGCCCCTGATCCGCCGCGTGTTTCTATTTTTCAGCCTGATAGACCACTTTCTCTTCCTCCATCTCTCGCCATTTGATTGGAAACTCCTACCACAGTTCAATAACACAAACATCTAGTCCTCATTCTCTCTCTATTTCCCTCCGTCCCTCTCTCTTTTTCCCCTCCCTGTCTCTCTCTATCTGTTTCTCTCTCTCTCTTTTAGCCCTCACATTTTCTCCTTCTTTTTCTTATGTCTCTCATTTCAATCATCTCTTTCTTTCTTTTATTTTCTTTCTCTCTCTCTGATTCTCTTTCTCTTATCTTTCTTTCACTCTTTTTGTCGCTCTTTGTTTCTGTCTTTCTCTCCCTCCCTCTTTCTCTATTTTCTTTCTTTATCACTCCCTGTTTCTCTATTTCTTTCTCTTTCTCTCCCTCCCTCTTTCTTGTTTTTCCCCATTTCTCTTGCTTTGTCCTTCTTTCTTTTTCTAAATCTCTTTCTTTTTCTTTCTCTCTGTGTCTCTCTATCTTTCTCTCTCTCTCAGCCATGACAGAAAAACTGGCAAAAGACTTTTATTAAAGGACCCTGATCCCTTAGAATTTAACAGTTTTAAAATTAGCTCCATTCTGATTGGCTGCCCCGTATTGAACCTCATTCAGGGAGCAAGCCAGTCTACTAGTACCACTTGACGGAATTAATTACTGGAGGCCAAAGAGGCAGGTATACATAAATGTGTTTGTTTTTGTGACATCACAAAATGACTAGCCCGTCCATGTGCATATCTGTACTCTACAGGCTGGGTGGTAAGATTAGAAGCCTAAGCAGCCTTATCGTGTCAAAACGCTTTTAAAAAGTATGTGGTTTTCCCATGATATGGGACGTTTAATATCCTGGCTGTCCTATTCTTGCTGCTTTTTTCGCTCTTTTCACATTTTCTGGCTAATTTTTTTTTGTGACCTGCAGAAGGCCTGGCTCAGAGAAAGAGGACGTTCCCACCACTCTATCATTTTGCGTTTTTGCTGTGTGTGGTCCTCCGGTCCTGGATCTTTCAATGAGATGAATAAGCAGAAGAACTGGACAATGGACCAGCGAAAGTCCATTTATGTGGGCTGCTGGTTTTGTGACTTTTATTTAAATGTCTCAATTCACCACATTTTGCTCTCATTTGGAGGACACTTGTCTTTTATCCACCTGGTCTCTGGAGGTGTGCAGAAGAATGTAAACCCTCTCTCCGGTTAAAGCTCTGCTGTTCCCATTAAATGTTGACACAGCTAAAAGCAAAACATCCTGCAGAACCCAAAAACTCACTGAACTGTGTTGAAACATCCAACATCTCCCAGCTCAGGACCTGAAGTATGTGCAGCTCTTGTCTTCTCTTTTTGGATCCTTTTGGAGCTCCAGACTGAGATTTGTGAGAACAGTAGGGGCGCAGCTGAAAGATGAGTGCAGGTAAACACAAATTGGGCATATATGTGAATGTTTGGGCATCATTAAATCAATATGCAATATAATGAAAATGTACCATGTATATAGTAAGCATGCTTCAGGCTTTTTTTATGCAAAAAATCATCAAATGATGACTAACTGCAGTAATAAACAGATGATTTGATGATTGAATGTCATTCCATTCTTCTTCTTCTACAATTTAGTGATTATCACTAGCTGGGTGTCCCCCTATCCCACGATGCTGCTGTGGGTTTATTTGTGGGAGGATTTCTTCAAGTGTCATATTCTTACCAAACTGGCCAAAATTATTTGGACTCATCACTAGCTAATAGTCATTTTAACCCACACTGTTCCACATCCCAACACCGGATTAAATCTCCAGCACCGATTTAAACATCTGGACAGTCAGCTTCGAGTCCATCTCAAGCCATAACCATCACACCTGGTATGTTTGATCATGTGAACTTAAGCATTCTTTTGCATGGAAAGCAGCAAAGAGAAGATATGTTATGCCCATTTTTTCCAGCAATCCTTCTCCAACCTCACTGATGGATTTTCCATAAAGACTTACAATTCTTCATTTGCCACTTGGACAATTATACACCAACACTTGCTCTAATGAGCCATGAGTTCATTTATAAAATGAGCTATTTATTTTTGAAACTGTTTAAAATTAACTTTAGAAATCTTTGTAAAGCAAACGTGGCCAACAGTCATGGCCAGAAAACAAAAGCCAGCTGTGATCAGTGGGCATAAATCAAAGATGCTGATTTATGTTACGTCTACAAATAATACCTTTTCATGCATTGCAACGACTCGGATGAAACTGTGCCCCAGTGCAAGGTTTGAATTGAATGCAGGCTGAGGCCAATGGGAGCTGAGAGCCGGCGGTTTGATGCAAAGCAATGTTTTGGCATGCGTGGCATTTTTCACAGTTAATCAACTTTTTGCATGCCATCCCCTCAACACACACACTCGCATACACATGCACACACACACACACATCCCCCTGTTAACTAAACACAGGCCAGCTGCTTCACTCCTGTTATGATGCCCAAAGTGCCGACCCCATCTGGGTGATAACACACTGACACTGGAGGCTCCTCTGGTGGTTCTGCTAGATGACTGAAGCACAGTTCCACTCCTGGGCCTGATGTTCCTCTCTGAGAATCAGAAATGCTGACCATCCGTAAACATCCGAGTCAAAATATTGTTATAGCAACAAAATAATGACTAATTTGATTTGAATGATCTTGCCGGCACAGAAAGAAATACTATGTCATTCATGTCAAACTATTTATTTGGCAAACTGAGAAGATTCAATGAAAGAACTGGGAACAAATGATTTACTGTGAGAAGATGGAAAGGACGAAGAAACAAAACAAAGAAAAAAAAGAAAAAGGAGGAGGAGGATAGGAAGAAAATGATGACGAATAAGAAATGGTGGAAGAAGAAGAAAAAGTGGAGAAAAGAGGAAGTAAAAAGACAAGAATAAAAGTAGGAAATAAGAAAATGTAAAGAAAAAGTAAGAAAAAGCTCTTCAGCATGAAATTCACTCAAGTTGGGTTTGAGAAGCTCAGATTCATCAGAACACTTAAGGACATTTTCCTGAGTGTCAGAATGTCCAGAAGATAACAACTGCAAGGATCATATAAACAGACATATTAGACAAGATAGCCTGTAAATAACAACACAACCTTCAACAACCAGGAGGTAGTAACTGTATAAACTGTACACAGTATTTCCAAATCAGTTTTTGGGTCAATTTAGAGGGAAAAATAGCCCTAAAAGGCAGAAATATAATATAAGCTAGTAAAGAAGCACTGACACATCTCCCTAATGAACTATTCATTGTGTAAATACATCTACATAAGTCCACAAAAAATTTGAATGCATGATTGCCGTTTATTAGAAGCATCTTGTGCTTCCCCTCACTAACCGCTTTATTAGCAATTATCCAAAGTGCACACTTAGCACATTTGTCCTTCATTTGACAGTCCCATTCTTTAAAATTGTACATTGTACACAGATTTTACATGAACAAGTGTGCTTCAGTCTCTGTAGACAGTGGGCAGTAAAGTGAATATGAAAAATGGCCAGAAGTTTCTGTTGAATTAATGTGGGATTATTAGCGAGAAGGTCCTTCTCTGATTGGTGGGAGATGCCTTCTTACTGCCCGGCTAATGGTTTCCAGTTGAATTTCTTATGACAGGGAATGATGCTGATTTTAAACACTGTAATGTTTAATGTACAATTGAATCCACTGGTTAATGCACAATTTGTTTTCTTCTTCAGTGATCATTAAGGTCTGAACATTAAAAAGGATGAGACTGTCAAAGGCACAAGGACAAATGTGCTAACTCTGCACATTCAGAGTGGACCTACAAAGTGTGTCTATTAAAGTGACTGGAGAGAATCCCCTTCAATTATTGGGACATACTTTCTTATTGCCTGGCTTATGGTTTCTAGTTGGATTTCACATGACTGGAAATGATGCTGATTTTAAGAAGTTGCTATTTTTATGCACGATTGCTGAGTTTTAGTTGTATTTCTTTTACTTTAGAAAACAACATCTGTGTTTAAAGGGATATCAGGTGATTTGACTGGGGGTATTCAGATGTTTTCATACACCTTTACAGGAACATGTAACACATCTGTGTAGACCTAGCAGATCGCGCAGGCTTCCTCAGAGCAGGTCACCAGATCCTTCACAGCAGCGAAAACAGCGCCCTCTGCAGGCAGCACGAGTGCAGATCATGCTCTTGTTAGTGTGAATGTTGTTTTTTTGCTTCTTCTTCTTTTTTTTTTAGAGGTGCGAGGACACATAACTGTATGATATTTAATAGCCTGTCAATCCATCCCTGAGAGAGAAGCAGATGTTCCTCTGAAGCAGGTGTGCTCTCAGGGGTGCAGGGAGGGTGCGGAGGGTGAGGAGAGGAAAAGAGGACGAATGACTGGAGGGAGAAAAAATAGTCTAGCCTGGAGAGCTGTTTCTCAATCATCACCCTTACATGTCACATTTGCTCTAACATGCCTGGTGATTTGCATATTAGTAGTGAAGTAATTTGCAAGAGTGTGACTGAGAAAGTTTGACGAAGCAAAACCACGTTTTGGATCAGGCTCTGACCACTGGGTCTGGTATTTTTGGATGGTGGACCACTCTCAGCCAAATTGTGCCTCCTAGATTCATAGCAGTGGGAGTACCAGACCTCCACCACTTCAGAGACAGTCCTGAGAAGGTGTGCTGCCTGAATAAAATCGGAAGAGTTGGTTCTGCATCTTTTGGTCCGGTTTCTGTTTACAGGGCCACAACTATCTGCTGGTTTTTGGGTGGTGGACCACTCTCAACCCAGCTGTGCTGCATACACATACCATGTCCCCCAACCAAATAAAATCTGGTGTTTGTTCGACAGTGGCTTCTTTCCAGGATGAAGCTGTTTTCATTTGCAAACCTACAAAGGTGCTTCTAAAACCTGCTGGTGAGGGGAGGTAGAAGGTTGGGATTTCAAATAAACTGGCCACTTGGCATCCCATCCAGAAGGACTTACTAGTCCAAAAGTACTTTGGAGTCCATTTAACTATGCTGCTATGCTTTCTAAAATAACCTGAAGCAGGCAAATAACACTGGGTTCTGAAACTAACTGTGCTTCATATACATGATCAGTTCCACTTCCATACCTCCACCACCACAGAGAAGGTGCTGAGAAGGTCCCCACCCACAGCAAATCAGGTAGGCATTTGTTCCTGCATATACTGGAACACGGGGCAACATATTCTTGGATGCTGGACCATTCTCAACCCAACTGTAACCTCAGACTCATACTAGTACCACCACTACTTCAAGGAAGGTGCTGAGAAGGCCCCTCCCCCAAATAAACTCTGGTGAACATTGGTCTTATTGTGTCTTTCTAGATTGATGAATTTCAACCCCCAAAGGTGCTTCCAAATCCACCCAGTAAGGGGAGATAAAGGCAGAAGGCTATGGTTTCTAATAAACTGGCCACTTGGTATCTAATCCACAGGAATATGCACCATGAAAACACTCCACTGTGAAGAAAACCTGAGGCAGGTAAATCAGCCCTGCCTAGCTCAGGTGTGACCCGGCCCCTGTTTCTGTGGAAAACTTCTGCTCTCCCCTTCTCTTCACCACATCATCCGGAACAAGGAGAGCAACTCAACCCTTTAACTCCAAGCCAAGTCCAGGACCTCGGGCTGTCAGGTGCTGATGGGCGTGGCCCAGGCGGCTCCTGGAGTTGGGGAAGCCAATCATCTGTGGGTGGGCGTGGCCCACTTCTGTCAGTCCTGCACCCCTCCCACCCGTCCGGCACGCTGTAAACAGCGCTCGAGCGCTCACTATAAATACCGGCGCGTGCAGGAGCAGCGTGCGGAGTGTTTTGCGCGCTGGTTTGCCAGGCTGGAGGTTTTTCTCTGTATCTTGATTGTGGAGGGTCTAACGCAACCAGAGGGGAAACCGAGCGACACGTCCACAGGTGCGGGACCCGTACATCCGTTCCCGCCGTGTGCAGGTGAGTGTTTTTCGGCTCTTACCGATTCTGGGGATATGAACTGAGCCGGACCGGACCGGGAGGGGGGATTTCTCAAGCCCTGGGGACGCGTTTGCATGCGTTAAACACTTTGGGCCGCTCGTACCGGGGGTCAGAACCAAATCGCAACAACGCGCAGCGCGTGCGCTGTCCGTGCAGCACGCATTCCATCGCCGGAGTGCAGGGCATTAAAGTGCATGAGGAGCGTTTGACCCCTTTTACGCACAGCCACGAGCGCATTGGAGAAGTAAATACCCCCGCAACAGGGTGGCAGAAGAGGGGACCCCTCCTTGCTTTGCTTTGCTGTCTTTGCTCCCCCCATCCCAAACTCAACCTTCTCCAGATGGATCCCACCCTTCACTGAGATGCTGAGGAACATCTGTTGCTGCAGGTTTCATCATGATACCCACAGGTAAGAGCTCTGTTCATCTACTCGTTGCGTCCTGAGATTCGCGTGATTAAGCTCGTGCATGTTGTCCCAAATGCAGATTGGTTCATTTAAAAGATGCAATATGCACACATGCTGGACACTCTATTAGAAACACATAGCCTCCACACACTGGCCACTTTACTGGAAACACCTAATTTATGCTTCCACTCACTGGCCATTTTAATAGAAATACCAGCATTGAGCTTCTCCTCACTGTCCACTTTATTACAAAACACCTTGAACTTCCACTCAGTGGCCACTTTATTAGAAACACCTTGTAATAACACTCACTGACTGCTTTATTAGAAACTTCTACTTTGTTCTTCCACTCATTAGGCTCTTTATTAGAATCACTTATTGCTTCCACTCACTCACCACAATATTAGAAACCCCTACTTTGTAAGTCCACACTGAAGATGCACAATTTGTCATTGTGCATAATTTGACAGTCCCATTTTGCCTAATGTTTAGACTCTGAACTTAAGGAGTTAATGAAGAGTTTAAGCACACAGCATGCATTAACAGGTGGGCTTCAGTGTCTGGGGACTGTGGGCACTGAATATGAAAAATGACCAGAAAAATGTGGGAATATTAGTCTGAAGCCCTTTCTCTGACTGGTAGAAGATGCTCACTGCCTAGCTAATGGTTTCCAGTTGGATTTCTCATGACTGGGACTGGTGCTGATGATAAGCACTTCTCGGCAGTTGCCTTTTGTTCTTGTGCGGTTGGGGCTTTAATCCTTCAGCTGGTCTGTATCACTGACCTCCAGCCACCAGCGGCCACGAATGGAGTTGGCAGTCAGGGTGGCGTGTGTGCTCTGTGGTGTTTGACCACCTCTCATAAGGAAGAATGCACTTTTTGTAATCACCACTTAATTGGAGACTGGCCAGCTTCCCCGGGTCCTGCTTCACTGGCCTGTATCTCCTCCTAATCGAAGCTGTGGGTCCTCTGATGCTGGAGGGTCTGTGCTTGTGGTACCTTAGTAATGGTAGCTGCATTGTGCAATCTGCATGACCTCAAAACCAAATGGACCTGGCTTTGCGATCTGTGGCACTGTGGAAAGGCCATGCATGGCTACGAGCAGTAACAACAACCCGGAATTATTGCTTCCACACACACATCAGAAGTGAAGTGCGTGGCAGCCACATTGTCTTGTGTCCTTTCGAAGCCTGTTGTTTTCCCCTTCTTTATTTTTTCGCTGTGTAATTGCAGCGCTCTCGTGTTGCAGCTTCCACAAACGGGTACTTCTTCATTCCTATCCATCAGCCACTAAATGACGCGTGAAATCACGGAGAGCGGCCGCTTTGCTCTCCGGCACTGCTGTCTGCAGACTCTCTCTCTCTCTCTCTCTAACTCTCTGACCCTCCGCTCTCAGTGAGTTGTTAATTAACGGTGGAGAAGCTGCGAGGCGTCTTCAGAACGAGGGGGGTTTAATGAAATTAGTGATGTACCTCAACATGGTTCTAGGTTCCGATGGCATCTCGGAGTGTGAGCAGTTACGAGGGAGGCTGTTCTAAGGGTGCGGGTTGAATTTTCTACTATTTAAGACCTTCCAAAAGAGGTTTATGTTCACCTGTTGTTCATGATCTTGAATGCTGGTCACTTGTAGGTCACTGTGAAAAGAAACATTTTGATTGCATAAAAGCAGAGCATCACACGCTTGCTTAGGCTGTAATTGTGAGTGGACATTCTTCTAGAGTAGTGAATTATGATTTTCTCGCTCTGGGTGGGTGTGTGGTCCTCTCTCTCTGAGTGGTAGGGTTGTTAGTGATGGTCTAATTGTAACAGATCTGTAGATGTTAACGTTGGTCTAACTGGAATGGAGTTTTGGATGTTAGCAATGGTTTCACCCTTTTGGAACCTATAAATACATTGTTTAGTACTATACACCATTAATACATTTGATCTGATGGAGCAAACCCAGGTCAAGGTAATGGTCTTCTTGTATATGCAAGGTTTGTGTTCTGCAATTTGTTTAGTATAAAAATATTTGGTCCAGATTCAGTACTTTGTCTGTTGGAATTTCACATTGATGACTAATAACAGATGTAAATTGTGCAGATCTTGCTGCTTAACTTTTCTTTGAATGAGCAGAATATTACTGAACACTTTAATAAAAAGTGGATGATTCAGGAGCTCCTAATGAAGGACTGATTCATGTGTCTTATCCTTTATTGTCTTGGCCTCGGAGTGCCAGTGGAAACCGGAGGGCGGGAAGCGGTCTGGTGTGGAGCGGAGATGCCGTCGTGGCTGGATCTCAGTCAGATGTGGAGGGAGCTGTGGGTGACTGGTTTATTGTAGGATGGGCGGGACCTATGTGCAGGGGTATAATCCTGCTTTTTGTGGACGCAGGTTATTTTGGGCAGTATATTAAACATCTCTGAGCCAAAACGCCTGCCTTCAGCCTGACCTACTTACAGACAGGTGGAGGCTGACAGATGTCCTGTTGCTGCCCCCAGCCTCCCCAAACCCTGTCCCTCGCATCCACTCGCTCTACTTCACGTTTCTGACCCCTCTCTCTCTCTCTCTCTCTCTCTCTCTCTCTCTCTCTCCCAATCTCTTCTTCCTCTCTCTCACTCTCTCTCTCACACCCCTCTCTCCTCTCTTTCTCCTCCCCCTCTCTCCATCTGCCTGTCTCTCTCCCTCATGCTCTCTCACTATCGCTCTCTCACTCTTTCCCACTCCACTCTCCCTACCTCTGTCTCACTATTTCCCTTTCTCCCTCTCTCTCCCCCTCTCTCCCCCTCTCCCTCT